>NJDD01000501.1:32289-65326 GCA_002245505.1 Calephelis nemesis
AAAAAAAAAAAAAACCACATAAATTGACTAAGATTCAAAGAAAAATACATATCATGTACAAATAAAAACAAAATCCAATTAGAATCGTACCCAATGCATTTAAAAATAAATTGTTTTCACAAAGATATCAAATCGCCAATGTTTAAAGAGAAGTAGGTCACGTCTCTTGGATTATGGCTTATTTCCTGCGCCTCTTTTTCTTCTTTTGACGCTAATCCCGACGGGTTTCCAGCCTCGACCTCCCTGAGTCGTGTCGAACGTTTGCCTCCTTAAAGTATATAAGTATCAAGGCTAAATAACACAAAAATGGCTTTTCGAATAGCTGTGATTTGTACTGCTTTTGTTTTATACGTCCACACTTTTCAAGTTGACATTTAGTGAGAATTTAATACTATTTTGCGGCAACTTTCAGCTACGGTTAGATGAGTGAAATGTAGTGTCAAATGTATTTTGAGATAGGTTTTTAGTCTGGAAATAGTTTTTAGGTTATTTTGGGGTTTTAGTTAAAGCACAGGACATTAGATAATGCCATAACATTATGTAGCTGTTAATTACTAACCTACTTAATGCCATAACATTTTTTTTATGATTAGAAGGCAAACAAGCAGACGGATGTCCTGATGGTAAGAAATTCACGCCGCCTAAAGACACTAAATGTGGTAATAGTGCGTTGCCAACCTGAAGCCGGGATGTTAGGCCTCAAGCAAAATTATAATATTTAGATGAAAGTTAAGAAATACACTATGTTATTTAAACTTAAAAAGCTTCAACCATCGAGTATCATTATTATTGTTTCGTTTTATTTAAATAAATAATTTGTAATTATTTTTAATTTGTGTCTTTTTTATTCGTTAATGAATGTTATTTTATTATTGTTGTTGACAATCAAATTTTATAATATTACTTGTAATATTGTTGTTGACATTAAAATTTCGTATTAATTATAATATTGATGTTGACTTATTATGATGTTCACAAAAAGATAATTTTTATCGTAGGTTTAATAAAAGTATTTGACTATTTGAAAAGAGTTTTAGTTTTTATACGCCATTTATTTGTTACCTTTATTGGTGTTTCTTTTCTGACAACCAAACGTTATTAATTTAATGAATGGAGATAGTAGGCGAGAGAGTGGCATAAGCTTTTTATGTCAGAGGTCAGAGAAAGACCACACAGGTTTCCTAATAATAAGAGAAAACCGTTGCCTATAAACAGCATAGTTGTTGTAGTTGGTTGGGCAATTTGGCCAATAATTTTGCACCTTACCCTCCAGCACGGAACATGCCGCAGTGATTATGGCGGCAAAATGTCGGTGGATTGCTGCCTGGAAGAAATGCAGTACAGCACTCTACCACCAGTTTGCATCTTATGAGATCCTGGCAGAGAGGAAGACGGTCCATTCTACATGGAGACCCGAACCAATATAAACAAGAGAGTGACGGAGTCGTTTTGTATCCCAAGTCCCAACACGTAAAGGGGTTTCCGGTAAAGACAGAGCTAAATAAATAAGTAAAAAATTGGGATGAAACCGGTCACATAATTTATTTATAAAAAAATCTCGTGTCACAATGTTCGTTCCTGTACTCCTCCGAAACAAGACAGATTTTCATGCAGTTTTCCATCTATTTTTCGTATTCCTAAGTGACAAGGGTGACTATCACCATTTTTTTAATAAAATCACACTAAAAAAAGTAGCAGTAGTCTGCTACAAGGTGACAAGGTCGTAGTATATAAAAATAGAGACTGAAAAAATGGTTTCTTTTTAAGAAGTTTTGGCGCCGTGTATCTATTTATTGCAATCAATACGAGGTAACTGGTACGCAGACACTCAAAGTGTCAGTTCCATTCCTGAAAAAATAAAGAGCCTCTGAGAATCTGGGATCTTGGTCTATAAAATTTTCCACGCCTCTTTGAAACTGTTTTGATAATTACTCAGCTTTATGTCGCATTATTTTACGAAACACGTTTGAGATGACAGTGACAGTTTCAAACTTGGCAAAGTCCTCCAAGTTCACTCCAAAATTTGAGATTATAACAGTCTAACGAATTGTCTTCGGCTACGGTTTAGCGTTTGAACCCTTATCTAAGTACTTGTAACATAAGTTCTTTGTGCTGGGTGAAATTGAAAAACATGCGACAGATAGAAAGTCAAAGTTCGGTACATGTTACTTTGCCGTTGCTATGATACAGTAGCGTAGCTAGGCGTGGACAAAGTGGGCCTTCGTCCACGGTCTTGCCCTGTCCTGTTTCCTGCTGTCTTGCTTCCTTTACATTCATTACCCTTTTCATACAAACACGCCGGTTTCGGAGACTCTTGACACCACCCTCGGATAATATCCGATTGATCTGATCGTGAAATGTCAGCCTTGGTCTCTCCGGGTACCTACATCCATCCACATTCGCATTGTATATCTGCTTTGTCAATCTTTCGTCTGTCATTCTTTCCTCATGACCGAACCAGCGGAGCATGCCCTTTCGCATTTTAACACCAACACTTTCTTTCAATCCCACTCTTTCTCGGATCTCACTGTTACGAATGTAATTATTTTTAAATTAACTAAAAGCCTGAAAAATCAAATTATGTTTGGTAAGAACAGGGTGTAATAAACTATAAGATAAAGTTTTTAGGTAGCTTTTGGGAATGAATGAAAAGGGGCCTCGCCGATGTGATTTTGCCCACATATATATTAGTACAGCTAGTTAGTTCATGATTTTAAATTGTAAAAAACAGTGCAATTTCTTTTTGATTGCCAATTGTTTGCTTCTTTAACTCATAATTTAAAATTTTTTCCTCTAATGGCAGGTACTAAGTAATTAGGATCACGAACATAAAACTAATATTTTAAGAAATTTGGCATGCAAAAAAATACTGATAAAAACCCAAATTTTTCATTTTCATGTAAAACACGTACCTTCACACCAGTATCTCAAAAACATGTAGGCAGATGCACAATCAAGGCACGTACGGAGCGAGTCGAGAGGTGTCGAAGAGTGATATGTGGTAATATGTTGCAAGTCTTACGGTTAGCGTTGGTTCATATCCCATTCTTGGCAACGTTGTTTTTATTGTAAAAACATATTATTTTTGTCAGACCCGGAGATCGAACCCGGGTTTTAAATTATGAATTAACTAAAGAAAACGATAAAGTAAGCTGAACCGATTTCTATGTTTTCGAGTTACCTTTATTGTATAATTACACTTTTTGCTATGATTTAGTAAAACTGTTTTGTAATTGTTAATCCCATATCTATACTATTACTTATACTATAAAGCTGAAGAGTTTGTTTGTTTGAACGCGCTAATCTCGGGAACTACTGGTCCGATTTGAGAAATTATTTTTGTGTCAGCCCATTTAACGAGGCAGGCTATTATAGGCTATATTCTACGCGGACGAAGTCGCGGGCGAAAGCTATTAAAACATAAATGTGAAATGATAACTTAGTTTAACATTAAGAACAATACATTAATTAACTTTATATCTACAAACACAGATAGAGATCTAATTACGTGTCCAGTTCTGTGTAGGAAATCATTAAGTTTAAGTTACAACAGAGATTAGTAAGTTAAGATATCATATTGCCTCCGGTTACAACAACTTATAAGTGAAACTTAAGTGTGGCTTCGCCTTTATTTCTTTAATTCTTTATTGCACACAAAAAGTAAATATGTAAAATTATACAAAAGGCGAGCTTATCTCTAAAAGAGAGTTCTTCCAACAAACCCAAAATGGTGAGAATGTATAAAATAAATGTAGACCATACAGTGCACAATACAAAATCTTACTGCACAAAAAACACAAACTAAATGACTAATTATGACTAAATTATGACCTTTTGTGTTTCCCACAAATAAAACGAATTGTTGACTCCGTTTATTATTTGATATTCTTTCTTTATTTACGTTTTGGCATTCACGTTCGTATTTTGCCATTTGCCAAGTAGAAATTTGCATCAAATTCTTCAAAATCGGGTTTCAATTATAATTAGTCATAAGTCGTCATTAAGTCATGTCAGTATCTTGGGTAAAGCGGTGGCCTCATTACTTAAGCTCATGTAGTGAGATTTGGCGGCAACGAAAGTCCATACACAATACGCTAATTTATGCACTTTCACTGAACAAAATTGTAGAAAATGCCACCAAAATTGATTAATTTTACTCAATGTGAACACGAAATTCGCTGGAAGAAATCTCTTTTAGAGATAAGCTCGCCTTTTGTATAATTTTACATATTTTCTTGTTGTTTGACATTTTTTGGGTACAATAAAGAGTTAAAAAATGAAAGAAAGAAATTCCATGACTATGAAGAAAATTCGACCATCTTTTCTTTCGATGGCGCCAAGACTCCTTATTACATAATATCATGTAATAATATTGTCGCATAAATACTTGCTCAGAAAAACTCTTGCAAATGATCGCTGAAGTTAGGCCTGTACCCTTCAACCAACAAGTCTGTCAGATTTATTTACCTTCTTAGTTTCAACTTTGGAAACCCGTTAATTAATACGTGAATATTTAAAACAATAATTTCATCCCATGTGGATGTCATTTGACTTGCAAAATTATACCATTTTAGTAAAATCTACTCCCGTAAAATGTTACAGTTTATCATCCTAAGCGAGCCCAACTAAGCCGCAAAAAGGGTCTGATTTGCATAAGACAATAGCAAATTAAAAGACAACGTATCTTTGATCTGAATTACTGCGCAGGCTGTAGGAGAATCTGTGTAAATAATAAAGGTTTCTCAAACCTGCTTCTGTGTGGTTGCAAAACCAAGTAATATACATTTACTTTCTTACTAAAAGTTACAACTTGGCGTGTCAAATTAGAGTATGTCTTAATGTACGTTGAATATTTTTTGAGGTTTTTGTATTTTCGGATAGAATGTGAAAAAATAATGCAAGCAAATAGAATTTGAAAATAGTACGTACAAAACCGAATAACATTTATTTTCTCCTTTTAATCTAGAAAATACGTTTTAAAAAATATATTATATACGTATTTTTTTGGTACAACCACCTCCTGGCCGGGTTTGTTTAGTTTTGCAAATCCACCTCCTGGCCGGGCTTATTTAGTTTTGCAAATCCAAATTTATAAAATCGGGCAGCTTAGCCAAATAAGAGTACGATTTGGCAGCGTTGAGAAAATACACGATACAACAATTCCTTTATTAACAAAATTATGTAAAATGTCGAAATTTTGACTCATTTTACTCAGTGAACTTTAAAATTTAAAAATTACACTAAAATTCTATTTTTGTAAAAATTGGAGTATGTATTTCGCGGGGACATTGCATCATGCCTGAACGGATGAATCAACAATTTTTCTAATCCGTTTTTTTGTTGTGTCGACTATTGCCACCAGAAGGCTCTTATGACAACAAAAACAGTAAAAAATTCAGGGAAAATGGTTAAAACGATATTTTGTTTTTTATTCATACCAACCGATAGTAGCTGTTAGTATCAAGCGAAACAAAGATTTCCCGGTCGGCTAGTGGGAAATGATTTTGAAATATACTACTTCTTCATTTAGGAAAGAGTGTGAAAACAATGAGTAATTCTCATATATGTAACTGTATGTCGCCTTAACTGAGTAATATACATTTATTTTTAACCGACTTTGATAGGAAGGAGGAAGTTATGCATTCGGCCCCAACGCCATATTTTTTTATATTTGTTAATCGATATCTCTAATAGTTTCGAACCACCTTTAAGAAATCTTGTTTTAATTGAAAGGGCGTACTCCTGATGTGGCCCTATTGCCACTAGTCTAGATATTTAGACGGAGTCCCAGGAAAATAGTTTCCTCGATTAATTAATTTTTGTGTAACTATTTACTGAAGTCAAAGTCAGTTTTTTGAAGTTTAAGTTATTCGTATTATTTTCAAAATTGCTATTTAGACAAAAAGGACGTCAAGATATAATGTTAGGATTTATGTCGTCTTCTTAGATACCATTCTCGTTTTTTTTCTGGATGTTGGGATAGCCATAACATCCAGTCACAAAAAAGCATCGCTCTCTATTAACCTTCTTCTAATAACCACTATCATCAAAAAATCTACCTCTTTGTTTGCTACCCCGTAACATACATGTTTACTTTTAATTTTTGCAATTACAGTGTTATGAGTCGGGGGTTCAGTGAGGATAATATGTGAATGAGACACGTTCATTAGAAAGTTATGTCTTTGATCACCTTCAAAGGAAATCGGGAGACTCATACTACATATTATATTAATAAAAATAAACTGATTTCTTAGCTGACAAATTTTTAAATTAACTTTTAAAATATGTATAAGTACTCGACAGTTTTCAATTAATTTTTAAGATAATTAACGATAAAGTAAACTGAGATAAGAAGAAAATTCGTCGTATTTATAAAACATGAGATAACGAATAAGCATAAGAAACCCTGATGATAAGAGACAACCGTTGCCTATAGGCACCATGAATGATACTGGTGCATCGCCAGCTTAAGACCTGGTCTTAGCACAGTCTTAATACTAACAGTCCGCCGACTCATGTACTTGCACAGAGCAACGCTGGGGGGAACGCGGGGAAGCGAGCGGCAGGGTCGCCGAGCGCAAACTCCATACAGTTTGCGCTCTCTATCTAGAAGGGTTTGCACTCGTTATTTGTTAAAAAATATGTTAAAGTGTATTAGTATATTATAATATTATATTATTTTATTACAATGTAATACTTGCTGTCTTGTAAATTTATAATGGTTTACAGGATGTGTTCCATTTTTATTCGTAAATAAGCCACCCGCTTGCTGACGTTTCGTCCACAAAATTTCCACGACACCTTTTTATTTTATTATTTTTCCACTGTCGATTCGTGCACCATTAAATTTTGTTATATCAGTCAGATACAAAGCTTAAACAAAATAAAGCGATCCATTTAGGTATATATTTTAAACTTTTATATACAAATAGATTCATCAAAATCACCAATTACTCAAGATTTAATTAATTTTTTTTACACATATGATGAAGTTTAGCACATAATAGTTATTAGTATAAAGTTAAAGTGGGTAAAACAAATCTAAATATTTTATGGATAGGATGGTGAAAATGATTTCATTCCTATGTGTGGTACGAAGCAAAAAAGCTTTATATTGGATTCATAAATATATCACATACTGCGAATTATACATTATGAATGATTTTAGTTTGAATTGATTATATCTGTGATTAAAGATAATAAGAAGGTAATGCCAAATCAATGTATCTGTTGTCACATATATATTATGTTTTTTTTTTGTTATTATATTGTTCATTAGCATAAAACTTTTTCATCTGACTGTAATAAACAACTTCAATAATTTGATAGTGAACGAAATCGTCAGTGAAAAAAATAATAAAATAAAAGGTGTCGTTTCGTCCACTGTGGATGAAAATTTTGTGGAAGAAACTTCAGCAAGACCATCATCGGATTCATTATTAACTTCACATTTTTTTGTTTGCCATTTTAAAATAAAACTTTTAGATGAAATGTTTAAAATGTTGTTATTTGACAACCCTGGCCCTTGACTGACTTGCCGTGCGTAGGTATATAAAATGTCGGCATGAATTCAAGAACAAAGGAGTTGGACTACTGGTAGGTGCATTCTTAATACTGTGGTCTTAGTTTATATGCAAATGTGCCCACTGTTCTACCCTTCGTCACGAAACACGAGAGTTGCGAGAACTGACTCCATGACTGTAAGGCGCTGTTATTAATAAAAGTAAGATTTAATACAGCTCAATACTTCCTAATAATGAGAGACTGAACTAGTGTAATAATTCGATGGGGTTTCCAGCCGTCACAAACGCTGTCATAAATCTCGGCCTAGTTTTTTTTTTAATTTTTATGAGAAAAAACTAGCAGCTGTCCTATTAATGTTACAAACAAAAAAGTTTGTATGTTTGTTTATTTCTTCTTCACGCAAAAACTGATGAACCGATTTTCATGAAATTGTGCACACACATATAGGGTAACTTGGATTAAGACATAGGATAGTTTTGATGCCGAAATAATGTTCCTCTGGGACCATCAACCACGCGGGCAATTCCGCAGGCAACGGCTTTTTTTTCTTATGATATTGGAAGGCAAACAAGCAGACGGATTTCCTGATGGTAAGAAATTCACGCCGCCTAGAGACACCGAAGGTTTTAATGGTGCGCTGCCAACCTGAGGCCGGGATGTTAGACAAACAAAAGTAAGTTTACCGGCTACCTTACCCCCCAAAACGGAACACGTCATGACGTTATATCGGCAGGAATAGGTAAGGTGGTGGTACCAATGTGGGCGAGTCGCTGCGAAACTCTACTACCTAATAAAGCTAGAACAATATAACTCCAAAGTAAATCTCATACTGTTAAAATATCTCATAATAACAAAAAGACGAGTGGGGTCACACTTCGTGACTTCAAATGTATTTGATGAAGAAATTATCAGTGACATATTGCTTTTTATTTGTCTTCTGATAAAACGTTTCGTTTTGATTGATATATGACGTTCTTGTTAAGATTGATGTGTACGCCTAACGCCACCGAGTTTTCATAAAGTTCGGGTTCTATTCCCTGATAAGGGGGTTGTCTATTTCTTGGTGTGGGTAAGGTCATCACGACCATATCCCATATCTTTGAAGAGGTAGGCAGAGGGGCAACCAGTGCACCCACGAATGGCCAAAGACAATAAGTCCTACAACGTAATAGGTTTCAAGCGTATCGTCACCCGAGCACATATCCAATCCCAGGCAATTATGTATTATTATCGCGAGCGATTATATCTATTATTGTTATCTAGGTGTAGGTGTCTATTAAAAATAAGGTGGTTATACTTGTACAAGAATGTTTATATCTATATAATACACAATATAACGTTACTTTCGTCGAATAATTAACACATCATAAGCATAAAGTAAGTATCTTCACATCCCTACTGTAATACTTGATCGTGTTATTTCATTATTTTTATAATAAATAAAACATGTATATGAAATACCTACTATATATTTTATAAATTCTTAATGTATTTCCTTTTACATTTTCCTGTTTCTGTCTAACAAAATTCTTTTATATTTTATCGTTCTTAAAATTATAAATTTCAATTAAATACTTTTTAAACATTTTTCTTTTGGTTACAGCGACCAGCAGTGGTAAGCAGAGGTAAAACTAGAATACCCACAATTACTCAAAGGTACTACTTAGTCCCATATGGTACCAGGTTGTCTGGCAGAGATCGCTCTGAAGCGATAAGACCGCCTTTGTGCACCTGAGTTAATATTTTTAATGAAAGAGTGTAGATTATTTTTTAAACTTTGGTGCATAACAAAGTGTATTCATTCATTCATTCATACCATTCCAGTCAACGTGTGATAGGTGTCAAAACTATCACCAACCGGGGACTTATCCAATCTCGGACAAAATTGTTTTATTAGGAAATCGGGAAAACATAGTTTAAGTGGCCCGATTCGGAACTCGTACTCGAAAACTCATGTGATTCTTTTAATTTATCTAGTATATTAAATGTTCCTTTAAATAATTAATGTAATGTTAAAAATGTTGAATGCGTTAATGTATTTATAATAAATACATCAAAAACTAGCGAAATAGATGAAAGATAACATATATATATATATTAATTTTCTAGAAAAAATAGTTAGGTCATATATTCGACACCTATGTTTATAATATAAATTAATCGGTTTCTCCATAATCTCTTAACCGATTTTAAAATTCTTTTATTTATTTATTTCAATGGACGTTCCATTTCGTTCTTCCCTTTACCACCAAGTCTGATGATGGTATCCCGAAAAAATCGATTAAATAATTGATTTTGTATTATTATATTTAGGCCGTTTTACAGCGCTTAAATTATTATATTTATAAAGATAATGGTGGTGATTCTGGTGTTCACAAACTATACTTATTTCAGATGCATGCTATCTCTTTTAAATGAAACAAAAAAAAAGAGACGGGACATTTTAGACATGTGATATTAGTCCGGACATATCAAGTTGTTTAACGTTTTACAAGCGATATATTAAACGTATGTAGAAATACCGCTTATAGACTAATCTAACAACACTAAAAGTGTTTTGTCTCTTTCTATAACTTTAGTTGACAGAAGATAACGATAATTTAAAATTAGCTTAGTGAGTGTGGAACAAAATTAGGTACCACCAATATCTACGTATCGTAATACCGACTTATCTACATATTATGTAATAGTACTTTTGTTTTTTGTTTTTGATCCGGGCTCCTTTGTATCTGCCTTCCTGCCAGGCAGCTCGTAAAAGGCGAGCACAGGCTTACCGTCACTAAAACCGTAACATCTGACTAGGTGGTAGAGTTTCGCAGTGACTCACCTGGATTGGTAGCACCGCCTTACCTATTCCTGCCGCCATAACGTCATGAAGTATTCCGGCTTGGAGGGCAAGGTAGCCGGTAAACTTACTTTTGCTCGAGGCCTAGCATCCTGGTCTCAGCTTGACAACGCATTACAACCTTTGATGTCTCTAAATGATGGCGTAAAATTCTTTCCATCAGGAAATCCGTCTGCTTGTTTGTCTTCCAATATCATACAAAAAAATGTTTGGATACATTCGAAAAGATTACGAGTATTCGTTTGTTAGTACATATTCGTGAAATACTTGCAAGTTCGATCAGTATCCAAAATCATAACCCTACCATATCGAAACATTTGAAATACCTTTGTTTAATTAGAGTTGGCAATAAGACATTAAATTACCTGTTGTAAACGTAGGTACTATTGTGGAACACATACCCAAAAGACTTATTTTAGTGCTGTGTTTATGAACAGATAGATATTCGCCCCAATGGGCTTTTGCTATTCACTCGAATGATCGGCTGCCTGTATATTGGTCCCTATGCGGCGAAGTACCAATATGATTTCAGTCCCTTCCACACCTTTATGTCACAATGTTTATAGACCTATGAATTCCACTGTACGGTTTTATGTTTTAGAAAGGGATTTGTGATTTTGATGCTATCAAAGTTGGAATAATCTCGTTTTGGGGCATGTGTTTAGGAATATAAAAGTCAGATGTGGCATTTTATAAAGTGGATTGCTTTTTGGCGTCGAAATGTAAAAGCACCATCACATGCTAGTGACAATTTATCATTCCTTAAAACAGTACTACCAAGTACTGTTAAAAGGGATGCGTTGTTTTATGTATGAGTTAGCAAGAGTGAATTGTTTTAATTATCTACGTATCTACCTTTTCTATCGCCTCCGTGGTCTAGTGGTTCAGTTGTTGGACTTGACTGCATGAGGTCCCGGGTTCGAATCCCGGGTCGGGCAACAAAAAGAAAATTGGGTTTTTTCCAATTTTCTAATAAAAAAAATGTTGCTCGGGATAGGATATGTGCCCGGTTGGCGATAGGCTTGCCACCTATCACATTGTGGGACTTAGTATCTTCGGCTAGTCGTGGGTGCCCTGGTTGTGCCTCCGCCTACCTCTTCGGGGATATGGGCGTGAAGATACTTTTACCTTTTACTTTAGCTCATTATTATGGTCATTAAGATATTGTAGTTAAATACTTTTCCCTTTGTTTGGGATAAACCTTTATATCTTTAAATAAACATAAATCAAACTCGAAATAAATACAAGGTACTAAAGACGCACTGCCTTACAAATTACAAGCTAAGTAAAAGCGAAATATGTTGTATAAAGTCTCATATTGTGAAGATCTAACAAAAATATAAGTATAAATAAATAAATGTGAATATCACTGGACAATTCACATAAATTTAATCTAACCCCAAAGTAAGCAAATTATATGCTCGTGTTATGGGTGTTAGTCAACGACACTAAAACATAGAAATACTTAAATAGATACCAGAATAAATTTGACAAACATCCAGACTCGGAAATGCAGACATCTAAATGTTCATCACACACATGCCTACCTGTCAGGAATCAAATCGAAATTTCTTACTATCAGGAATTCCGTCTGCTTGTTTGCCTTCCACTTTCATAAAAAAAGAATAATATTTACTTAGCGGTAATTTAATTTAATAATGTATTTAGCGGTGCGGATTGTATGACCTAGCTGGGCGAGTTTTGTACAGTCATGAAAAAATATTACGAAATATGACATATGGGCAGAGTGGGAATTAATCCATATAAGATTATGCTTGGGCGGAACAGCTTTTTTCCTTTGCATACTGTATTTTTGCTTATTGTTTATCTTGGCTGATTATTAAATTTCGCAATTTATTATGTCGCTAATGATAAACATAATTTCTCCCTATTTCACATTGTTAAGAAACAATTTAATAGTATACCTACTTTTTTAGTTGACTCAGACGAGAAAGCTGAATAGTGAATCAAGCTACTTATTATTTATTTACACACACACGTACACAAGCACACTCAAACAGGAATGTAAGTTAACACACACACGCGAGCACGTAAACATAAACACACGCACGCATGTACTTACAAAAGTGTGGGCACTTATGTGTGTGTATCAAAGTACCTAGAACACACACCAAATGTTTATGTATATAGAAGTACTGACTGCTAGAACACAATTACAGTTATGTAAGAGCCAATGTGTATTTTTGTATTGACTGCAAATACCTAAATAATCTTTTATATTTTTTTATAATAAAAATATTAAAATATTACTTAATTTGTTTCATTGTTAGCAAAATATACGTAACTGAACTTTAAATATACTTAACTATTCTATCTACCTACTACAGATAATTTTATATCTTGAGTAGGTAGGTAGAATACCTTTTATTACAAGGAAACCACGAAAAATCTCTTCAACGTATGTTTGAAGTTACGAGCGACTGCTAGTTTTCTCATAAAAGTTGAAGAAAAACTAGGCTGAGATTTATGACATCGTTTCTAGAGCATCAAATCTTGAGAATTGGCAAGAGTGTAAAAGAATATCAGAGTTTATGATCTCGTCTTGGTCTTATTTACACTTTGTTTTAACATCTGTAAAAAGAACTTATCAAAA
Source organism: Calephelis nemesis (assembly GCA_002245505.1). Taxonomy (NCBI): domain Eukaryota; kingdom Metazoa; phylum Arthropoda; class Insecta; order Lepidoptera; family Riodinidae; genus Calephelis; species Calephelis nemesis. The sequence goes on from NJDD01000501.1 coordinate 45,273, forward strand.
TTTTTTGAAGTGGAAACTTCTTTAGCGGCTTTGAGCACTTTTTTTGGAATGGGTAAAAATTTATAAACTCGCATCAGGGCACGTGACCTGATCGAAAATTTGTAAGACGGATGGAGAGTAAACAGCTGGCGCGGCGTAGGAATGGAAGTATCCCTCTCTCTTTCTACGGCGCGGCGAAAATTTATGACCGCGCCTGCTGTTTCGTTTAGACTGCGCAGGGCGCTTGCGCAAATGTTCGTGTTGTCTTGTTTGTGTACGATAGCGCAATAAATAAATATTGCATTCCACCACATAAATGATAGTACTTTAACACTGGTAATTAAAGCAATTCGTGCAAAATTGTACCCTAACCATTCCAAAATCTCAAAAATGTACGTTATTTGTTGCATATTTCGATGTCGGATTTAAAAAATAATTCCTAATATGGTCTTTCAAGCGGATAACCGTAAGAATATAAAAGAATATAAAGAATTAACCATTTTCCTCTCTGTCTGGCAGCTCTTTTGCAACAGGATTTGTTTTTTTTTTGCGGTAAGACTGTGGACAACTACTGACTCTCTGGATGGTAAGAGACAACCGAGGCCTATAAACACCGCAGTTGTTGTCAATGCATCGAAACAACTTTATTTTGTATATGTATACTATTGGGTGTGTCTTCAACAACTGCCTGAGAAGGAAGCCATTACCGTACCTATCACTGCCAATGTGACATTGTCATGTTCCAATCCAAAAGATAGGGTAGCTAAAAGACTTGCATAATAGGCCTAAGCCCCTGGCCACAGAAAAGCTCTATAGTCATATTTTACAGTCACTAGAGCCTCGTCTTTATTCGTTGTTATTTCTTGAAGATCTTATAATAATTAAATCGTATTAAAACTGCCAAAAACAGTTTTTTTTTATAACATTGGAAGGCAAACAAGCAGACGGATTTTCTGATGGTAAGAAATTCTCGCCGCCTAGAGACCCCAAGGGTGGTAATGGTGCGTTGCCAATCAAAGGCCGGGATGTTAGGCCTCGAGCAAAAGTAAATTAACCGGCTACCTTACAGTCCGATCCGGAACACGTCATGACGTTATGGCGGTACGAATAGGTAAGGCGGTAGTACCAATCCGGGTGAGTCGCTGCGAAACTCTACCACCTAGTAGGATGTCACGGTGTTAGTGACGGCAAGCCTATGCTCGCCTTTTACGAGCTGCCTGGCACAGGAAGGCAGATGGTCTGTTCTGCAAAGGAGCCCGGACCAACATGGGGGAAATTTTATAATTAGGTACGCCGTGTGCACAAAGATTAAGAATTGAGGGATCTCATTATTAGGTGTGTGATTTCTCCTACTTTGTTTCTTCTGCATATCAATGACATATTGCAAATTAGTAACATTCATTGCTGTGGAGACGATACTACTGGGGAAGCCTTATACTTTGGCCGTCATAATATATCTCGGGACCATGTCATTGAGAGCCAGAACCAAATTGTGTCTAGAGTTGACAATCTTTGGTCTGAAATTTCGTTTTGGGGTCAGCAGAATCTGGTACAATTTAACCCTAGTGTCTTGTACAAGCTTGCGCGTTTTCCGCACCTTGATGCGTGGCGATCTACAACTGAGCGATTCCGAAAACATTTCTTACCCCGCATAATACCTTTGTAGAATCAGTTACCGAGGGCGGTACTCCCAAACGATTATTTACCTTTAAAAAAAGAGCGTACTCATTCCTTGAAGGTCGGCAACGCATCTGTGATACTCTTGGTGTTAAGGATGTCCGTGGGCGGCGGTGATCACTTTCCATCAGGTGACCCACTTGTTCGTTTGCCTCCTCTTATATAGAAAAATAGGTCTAGAATTCCTGGCCTTTTTTGGCCACCTTCAAAGTACGTGTGAAATAATGAAGACATAATTAATGATCGAGAAATTAACAAACTAGGAGTACATAAAATACGTAGCAGTACCTCTTTTCAATAATATTTTGTCATAGTCGGTTAAAAGCCTACCGTTAAAATAGTTGTCTGGCTTCATGGCCTCTCGTTCTTTTTCCCATTGAACGCTTTGTATTTTTAAAACTTAATCTATGAGTTTATTCATGCTTGTACAGCAGTTGCCGCCTGCCATCTGTCTGCAGTCAGTCTATTCGCTTAAACAAATATATTTTTATTGTATCTGACTTCCAGTTTGATGTATAGTTTTTCAACCTGCAACATTACTTTCAAAAATCACCTTTATGGCCTAGCGATCTGGTGTTGGACTTGACTATTTATGATATTGGAAGGCAAACTAGCAGACGGGTTTCCTGATGGTAAGAAATTCACGCCGCCTAGAGACACCAAAGGTGGTAATGGTGCGTTGCCAACCTGCGGCCGCGATGTTAGACCTCGAGCAAAAGTAAGTTTACCGCCTACCTTACCCTCCGAACTGGAACATTTCAACGGCCAGCATTGGACGTTAAGGTATTAGCAATAGTTAAGACGGTGGTACCAATCCGGGCGAGTCGCTGCGAAACTCTACTAGTAGGATGTCACGGTGCTAGTGACGGTAAGCCGTTTACGAGCTTCCTGACAGAAAGGCAGATGGTCTATTCTACTCAGCGGATCCGGACCAACATGGGGAAAACCCCACAACCATTATGAGCTGACGATACACAGCCAGCATTTATTCACAGCACTATTATTAAAGAGATATTATTTTGAACTACGTATTTTTCTAACATCTCTAAAACTACAGGAAAGTATCCTGACATAACAAAAAAAGACATGAATAATTCAGAAAGAAAAAAATACAAACGATGTTCAAATACAAACGCGAACTTCAGCCTATTTCATATTCCTCACACCAAGTTTAATATCTAGTATTATAGACGGAATACTACTGTGGTTTCGACAACTAACCCCTTTTTAGCCGACTTCCAAAAGAGAGTAGTACTTCTTTGATATGTCCGCCATTTGGTTAACAATATTTTTTTTAAAGAGCATACAAATTAAATATACTTTAAACTAACCTTTAATTTAAAAAAACGACGGGTTGCACTCCGGGAGTGCCGGCAGAAGTGAAAACTTGAATGTTAACGTTGTGCATTTTTGATATTTTGGAGTTGTTAGGAAATAATTTTGCACTAGTTGCTTTAATTATCAGTAAGAAGGTACTATCATTTATGTGGTAGAATACAATATTCATTTATTGCACTACCGTACACAAACATGACAACACATTTGCGCAAGCGCCCTGCGCCGTCTTACGAATTTTCGGACGCAAGTTTTTTTTAGAAGAAGTTTTTACCCTTTCAAAAAAAAAGTGAACGGCACTAAAGAAGTTTTTACTTCAAAAAATATATTGTTTGATTTATGGTACGTGCTTTAGAGATTGTCTTATATTTTTTTCCAAGCCAAAAGTCTTGTAGTTTAGAAGTAACATTAGCGTAAAGTGACCAATGACTTAAAATCCGGAATGGAGAGAAACAATTGAAAGTCGCTTTACATATGTACATCTTCACACCAGATCCGCTGGCAGAGGCACAGAGAGTTTGGCGTGCTAAGTGAATTAAGTCTACCAGATTGGCAAGTTTTACAATAAAAATTTGAGGTTTTTACACACAATGCTCCCCGTGGTCGTCCGGAATCCTTTGCAGATAAGACCATCTGCCTTCTTACTAGGATGCTCACAAAAGGCTAGCATAGGCTTACCATCACTAACACCGTCATAACTGACTAGGCAGTAGAGTTTCGCAGCGACTCGCTCGGATCTTTGACTTATCTAGTTCTAAAGCCATAACGTTAGTGCTTGCCTTGACGCGTTCTGGTTCGAAGAATAAGGTAGCCGGTAAACTTATTTTTGCTTGAGGCCTAGCATAAAGGCCTCAGGTTGGCACCGCATCCTTACCATCATTGGTGTTTCTAGGCGGCGTGAAATTCTAACTAACAGGAAATCCGTTTGCTTATTCGCCTTTCAATATGCAAAATTTGCAAAATATTTTATACTAAATTACAAATTTACTACCACTTATATGCAAATTTATCAATTCTTTAAAAAACAGCAGCATCCATAAGATGTTATGACTCATTGCGTAGAATTCATTCACATGCTTTAGGATTTTCATTAAAACCTTTTTTTAAAAGGATTTGTAACTTTATTCACAACCGTTTAGATAGACAATTATAAATAATTACACAATTGTATACCAATTTCAACATATATAATACACGTGTCACGTTGTTTGTCCGCGATGGACTCTACTACTTAACCGATTTCTATCAAATTTGCACACCGTGTACAGTTTGATCCAACTTGAAAGATAGCATAGCTTACACCTTAATTTATGATCAAAAATTCACCATCCGAGCGAAGCTGGACCAGTAATGTAAATGTATTTTCTAAATTGTGTCTTTTAATTTATATCAGAAGTGCTTAACTTCGCATGTCGCACCAAATTTGTAAAAGTATGAAATTGATTTCACATCGTGAACATTTCTCTGTAACTTGAGTCATGTTACAAAAGAAACAACCCTTCTATATTTGAAGAGTCATCCCTTTCAGATCTGAAACCAACTGAAACCTAAATTTAATACGGGCACTGAAAGTACTTCACGATATTTTATCGAAAGCTCACACGGAAGTGCTCTATTTTGCTTTTTGCTATGTCACCAATTTAAGGTGAATGAACGAGCAAAATCCCTTTACATGGAAGAGGCGGTGCTAAGAAGGTGATGAGTTTATATATTACGATTCAGTGAACGACGCACCTTTATGTCGAAGAACTTATTTGGAAACAATCTCATAAGTCTTGAAAACGAAATACCCTCGTTTATTTTATTTTAAGAAGAGTTATGCTGATTGATTTCGTCAATTCTAAGAGTCTATTTTATCTACAATAGCGGAAGTTTCTTCATTATATATATTTCTCCCCGAGTTTGTCCGGGCTACTTCGTAGAATAGCTTTTCAGCCAGGCAGCTTGTAAAAGGCGAGAATAGGCTTACGGTCACTAACACCGTGACATCCTACTAGGTGGTTCAGTTTCGCTGCAACTCGCCGGTACCACCGGCTTACCTATTCGTTCCGCCTTGCCTTTGACATGTTCCGGTTCAGAGGGTAAGGTAGCCGCTAAGGTGCTTTTGCTTGAAATGCAATTATCACCTTTGGTGTCTCTAGGCAGCGTGAATTTCTTACCATCAGGAATTCTATCTGCTTGTTTGTCTTCCATTATCATAAAACAAAGTATCAAAATGTGAATAATGCTTTGATTTGAAAACGGAATGTTACTGGCTATTTCACCTAAAATACTTCAAAGGTAAGTTGTAAGACGCAGCAATGCCTTGAGATCAGTAGTTGTAAGTACCCTAGTCGTAGCTCTACCTTCCTCTTTGGGATTTCAGATTTACAATTAACAATTCGTAATTTAACATACAAATACAAAATTAATTTTACGAAACTTTAGTGATACTTACTTACTTACTTCATAGTTTTTGTAAAAAATTACAACGTTGTAAGATGATTGGTCAATTTATTTTAAGTATACAATGCAGTACACACAGTTACCATATTATTACGGGTTGAAACGCGCTGTGATTGGTTTATTTTTAGCTATGCTAACGTGACAAGGATTCGTCCAAATCTTCGACTCACCACAATAAAAAATGCTATTAATTAAAATCAGACTAAGTGTCTGTGTTTTGTATTTGAGTTCATGTTATCTTTTATTTTTTGTTTATACGAAGAAACACTACAAAATAGTTTACAAAGTTATTTACTTACGGGTTCGAACAACGAACGCGTTGCGGTTTTATATAGCTCGCTTCACGTCGCTTAATTTCGAATAGTTTTAGCTCTTTCCACGTGACAAGACGTACAAAGTTTGACTTACCACAGTTTGACGTGACGTACCACTTGTTATCTCCAGTCGAATACATCGTCGTACATTGTTGTTACACTTATTATTAAGGCTAAAAATTTTGGGCGCAGTTAGAACACTTTATACATTATTCTAGAATACATTTATTTTTAAAAAATATTTTAGGTTTAAGTTAAATAAGACTCTATGAATATATTCTATATTCACTATTATAGTGTTTTAGTTATAGAACTATATATTACTACCGGAGATGACACTCCTAACAATGACCTGATGTCGGTCTGAATATTGCTCATTGTCTCTAATTTACTGGCCTCTCTTTTTTGATTTTGTTAATTGACTTCGCAAGACATTCAGAAAGTGTGGTTGGAAAATAAGAGAGAGTTAGCAATATTATATCAAAATTGACATAAGGTCTGGGTTAGGAATGTTATATCCAGTAGTGATGCAGCGTCATGGATTTTTGGATATTCACAGATCATATAAACAAAAATAACAGGCCCTGAAAAAAGATTAGTAGGAAGTTCACAAAACTGAGGAATCATGTAATCCTTATTCCTAAGTTCAATATTTCCGGGAACTAAAATAAGTAATGCAAGTTGGCCCAATAGCTTAATATAAAGGATATTGTACTAATAGATCAGGTCCTTGCATGAGTTACAAGAAGAGGTGAGATAGAAGAAACGAATGATGTGCCGGATCTTGCTGGTAATATAGCTGGCAGTTTGGTTACCAAATATTAAAATAGTCTTTGGTAATCAAACTGCTGCTAATAGCTAAATCTGCAGTATGGTCATGGTCACAAAAAAAAGGAAAAACATGCTTAACGTTAGATGAAAATATGCAATTGTAAATACAGACTGTCTAGAAATCTGATAAACTTGAAACTGTCACAAGTATCAAGAACCGAAGACAATGCGAAAACTTGATAATTGTTTCCTATTATTCTTCCCAACACAAAAAAATTCCCAACGAAGAGCAAGGTTGTATGATGAACATTTAGATGTCCACATTTCCGGGTCTGGGTGATTACTAAATTTATTCTCGTATATATATAAATATTTCTATGCATTAGATTAAATCTTGTTGATTAACACCTATAACACAAGCTCGTAATTTGCTTACCTTGGGGTTAGATTCAATTTGTGTCACTTTTCCAGGGACATTTTTCATTATAATGCGACCACAATATACTCAATACGACTCAATACGAATATACTTAAGGTGTCGATACCTTGAGTATATTTTAAAATCTTACTTTGTTAATGAAAACACAATATGTTCAAGTTATCTTTCACTCTTTGGATAAACGAAGAAAAGCTTTAATGTAGTTTACAAAGTTATGTAGTTACGGGTTGGAACAATGGACTCGCTGTGGTTTTATAACGCTGGCTTCACGTCGCTTAATTTCGCATAGTTTTAGCTCTTTCGACGTGACAAGGCGTACAAAGTTTGACTTACCACGGGATGACGTGCGACGAATTTTCTGCTGTTGCATGGCCTAAGTTTATATATATATATATAAGACGGTAATGGTGCATTGCTACCTTATCCTCCGAACCGGAACACATCAACGACAAGTACTGACGTTATTTCGTCAGGAATAGGTAAGGCGGTGGTACCAATCCGGGTGAGTCGCTGTAAAACTCTACCACCTAGTCAGATGTCACGGTGTTAGAAACGGTAAGCCTGTGCTCGCTTTTTATGAGCTTTCTAGCACAGGAAGGCAGATGGTCTATTATGCAAAGGACCAGAGTTGCCAGGGACCAACACGGGGAAAAATTATAACGGGGAAATTTAAATCTTAACTTCAATAACCTATCTAATACCTATACTTTTATAATCAGAAATTAAATGTTTAAAATAACCACCAACTAAATCTGGATGTAAGTTGTAGCTAAGAAACATTTTGATGATGTCATTTTTTATTTAGGAGCTATTCACCAAAGAGACACCTCCTCGGGAACGACGCGAAATTTGCGAAATGTGTCTTTAAAAAGATCTAATAAAATTATTTAAGCATTTCAACATATTTTCTTCTTCATATCACCTTGTAGTATGTCAATATTTTTATAAATAGGTGTATGTATGTACATGCCTTTTTTACATATAATTGAAAGGTATGAGAATAATTTATCAAGTACATTTCCGATAGCAAGAAGATTCAATGTATTTTTAACTGTTAACACAGCGAACAAGCATGCAGCTTTCCTGGTGGTGGTTTTTCTCCGCGTTAGTCCCAGCTCCTTTGCAGAATAGACCACCTGTCTTCCTGCTAGACAGCTCATAAAAGACGAGCATAGGCTTACCGTCACTAATACAGTGGCATTTGACTAGGTTGTAGAGTTTCGCAGTGACTGGCCCGGATTAGTATCACCATCTTACCTATTCAACTTTTTTTTGGAGTTTTTACAACTCCTGACGCAAAGGGTGGGGTTTTATTACCCCCGACGGAAAACGATACGTCAATCTGTAGCATCATAACTTTTGAATGAATGGAACAATTTCAGGGCAGATTTTTTTAAAGCTGATGTGATCAGGACGATTCTTGAATACGTTACAGATATTTTTAATTAAGGGTTTATTAAAATGTATGTTCTTAAGTTAATTAATGGTATAAGACCATAACAAAAAGTTCCGGCGTCTGTAATCCCTAGTGAAGTGTAAAAAATATTTTTTTCCTGATTTTATATCAAAAATGTTAAAAGTAATATTGATTTTATATATGAAATTTATTTATACTAGATTAAATAATGTGTGATAAGCAAACAAATTTCGTAATAACACTGAAATGTAGAACTTATAAAAGTACTAGCTACGCCCCGCGGTTTCACCCGCGTAAGTCCCAATCCCGCGGGAACTCCGGGATAAAAAGTAGCCTATATGTTATTCTGGGTCTTCAGCTACCTATATACCAAATTTCATAGTAATTGGCTTTGTAGTTTTTGCGTGAAAGAGTAACAAACATCCATACATCCATACATACAAACTTTCGCATTTATAAAATTAATAGGATAGTAAAAGTGGAGTAAATAAAAATATAGAAATTACAACAAGAACAAAAAATACTTTTTAGCAATATCTGCAATACATCAAAAATGCAAAGGATAATGGCAGAAAATTGTCTGGGTTTGTGTTAGCGTCCATAGATTTCACTAAAACAAATCAAGTCGAATTATTTTTTAACGAATTTTCATGTTTTCAATTTTTTTCTTAAAAGCCGGAGTTTATTTATGATACAAAAAGCATATCAACTGATTACGAAGTAGGTACATTAAACTTCAATTGTCAATAGTGGTGTGACACTTACACATACTAATAGTATGAACCGATAGTATCGATTATGAAATAAATAATCCATACAATTTAAGATCTAGTGTTGGTTGTGGTTTTAAAATACGCTTAATTGAACTCAATTACTTCATGTTTAGCATCGATATCAATAAGCTAATTGAAGTATTACAACATTAAAATCCAATAAATATGGTATATCGGATCAACAAATCAGTTTAATGTTTAATCGATTTTACTTTTAATCGAGTCTAATGTCATAGCGCTAGTATCGTTTTTGACAGTAACAGTTTGACAGTTAAATGATGTTCTGTGGTTAGAACTTAGATGCTACAGAACACATTTACATTAATCTGTGCTACAGAATACTTTTGCTTGATATTGTGATGATTCTGAACTTTAGATTAAAATTACTGAAAAACTCTTCACCACGGCATATTATTCATACCGCCAAGTAGTATAGCGTAATATTATATACAGCCTATAATAAAATAAATGTGGAAATTAATATGCAAACCAGATTTGAAATCAAACTTCGTAATATGTAGTAAAAAAAGAGTAAAATTGTGTTTACTTCATTTTATTTGTTATTTATTCATGATGTGTTTGATTTAATGTTAATCTACCATATTACTAAGTCATGTGATAATGACATAGAACATGACTTTGTTTATTCATAGCCTAAAAATCAAAACATTTCAAACTCCGATATTTTTTTTTGTCGGCTTTCTCGAATGAAAATAAACTAGCTTGTAGACTCAGGTACTATTACTGAAACTTAGACACATTTTTCTTATACGGGACGCTTCAATTTGAATCCAGACAATTGTCATTATGGAGATCTGCCATTGTCCTTTGAGTGTTAGTATATTTGATTGCATTTGACTGTATTAAAATGATTTGTGTATTAATAATATGAACGATGTTTTTTTAAAAGGAAAGCAAACTAAAATATCGCATCTAACGTTTCTTGTTACTAAAAATTAATTACAAAACATACTCCCAGGAAGCTAGACTTCCAAGGAAAGAAAATGTAGCTGAATAAAATAACCTGTATTTTCATAAAGCTGATTGAGGTCTATTAAGCACAGGTTTCCCTCAACTAAACTTGAGCATCGCGTGCCGCTATCCTGTTTAAAGGAAAATTGCATTTTCGCTACACGAGAGAAAATCTGTATCCATCCAACTTATGTATATTCTGAATTTATGTGAGCTTCATGAAAACTTTCTAAGTGATATAAAAATAAATATTTTTCTGCCACTTCTTCAATTGTTTCTTTAAATGCTAATGAGTTATACTTATTATTTATTCCTTTTGCAATTTATATTGACTATGTTTCGAAGCACTTTAAAGTCAGAGTGATCAGATTAAATTGAACCAAAAAACATCATATCATCGACATAGCAAATGGAACTACGTATGGATGACAAAAAACACAACTCTATGTCGTTTATGTTTGCTAATATATAGAAATGGACCGAGTAGAAATTCTTGATGCACACCACTCGGTATACGAACCCTAGCCACAGCTACTTGCATCCTATCTATTGCTATCCTATTGCCTTTGAGATGGAAACCACCTAAGTAAATCAGAATAAACGCCTGATTTGGATTGGGTTTTTTTTTATCAAATGCCTTGTAATGTCTGAGTAGACTACAACGACGTTTTTGGCGTTTTCTATAGTTCTACTGTCTATAGTTTCGAAAATATAACCATTAAGGGTCTAAGATTCACACGAGCTTTAATTTTGACGACTCTCATCGTTTTATTAATAAACAAAGTACGCCAACGCTTAAGTTGATATTATAGTCTGTAACACGAAGTAACAAAGAATATCATGTCAATATATACCTTGGAGTACTTTGCCTATGTTGATAATTAGACGGTTAATGTCTTGTATTATTTGTCATGCAGAACTAACTATAACAGAGAGACAAAAAACTGACATGCATGATTGGCGCAGCCAATAAGAAGCGATCATGTGCCAATGACCAGTCATACTCAATGGTTTTGACATGTAGTGCATCTAAAGTATAGCCCCAGTACATGTTAGACCAATATTATCTTCAAGTGGTTTCTTTTAATACATTGAAGTTAATACTGGCCCCAAAGTTGGCCAATATACAGTCACATAAATCTCTAAACAGTTGGACCATTGCATCGGATCCTAATGGTAACTTTTCACAAAAAAAAACATACATAACTGTCTTACCTGTGGGACCACATCGCCTGTGAAAATGCAGGCGAAGCCGCAGGCCACAGCTAGTGGCGCACAAATGGCGGTAGATAAAACTAAAACAGCGCCTACAGTTTTGCTTTTAAACGCACCTGTAATACATAATTGTGGTCTATTGTGCAGAGTAATTGTAAAACTCCGGGAACTTCATTGGAGCATCACAATTGACGCATATTTTAAAGTTAATTCAATCTCGCATCAATTTGTGGCTTGTGAATTTATTTTGTGTTTTTTCAATATAATAGGGATCGGAAATGTTTTATAAGTGGATATTTTATAAAATGGATAGGGAATTTCGTTAATTAATATTAAATTTAAACGTTGCATCGTTTTACATTTTAATAATAAAAGTTTTAATGAATTAACCTGATATTATAGTAAATTTTATTTTTGTTACATACCTTTAAAAATTTACTTAAAGGTTAATATTTTTATTTCAAAATTAAAGCTTTACTGCTTTAGATGATAAAATTATAACAGAATTAAAAGTATGAAATAATGAATGAAAGTATGACTAGAATGTCATGAAATTATGGTAATTTACACAGGAATTGATAAAATAATCCTAAATGTGGATTGCAGTCAAAAGTACATGCGTTTATACTTAATTATGTTAAATATGTTATCCAACTAAAAACATTACAACTTCAACGCAAATGATATTAAAAACATTAGTCTTCCTGTATTTAAATGGTTCAACAGATATTAACAACTTTGCCTTTACACACTCGATCTAGTGTTAAAATATTTCGTTATCTTAACACTAGATAGAATGTAATTCTCAATGGAATATAATGGAAAAAATTCGGGACTCAACTTTATTAAATACTAAATAATAATTTAATTAATACTTAGTAAAGGAGAAAAGGTATGTAATAAAGATTGAATACTTAAAGTAGTCGATGTTTATGCCAACGTTGATATGCTTTTATCCTGTATTTTGTGTGAACTGAATTCTTTTTATATTATGTAGGCGAAAGTTTATACGTTTGTTTGTTTGTTACTAACTCACGCAAAAGCTGCTGAACCGATTTTCATGAAAGTTGGCAGACACATAGAGAGTAACTTGAATTAACACAAAGGATTAGTTCCTATCCCGCAAAAATATTATTGTGGAAACATTAACCACGCGGGCGAAGCCAAGTGCAACAGCTAGTACTACATAATTTTGGAATTTTACACCAAAGTTGTCAACTGCTTTTTGAGAATGATGACAATTCATTAAGGACTATGCTGCTATTAATGATGGTTAAAGGCTATTGTAAAAAGTAGTCATATTTTTTTACACAAATAAAATAATGTCTTTGTATATTTGTTTAAATTTTTTCTTGTACACTAATAAAAAATTAGACTAAAAAAGGCGAAATCAATGCTCTATCCATGCTGTCCCACTCAACCTTTAGGATAACACAGTTAAAGTATGTGTACCTGGATAATTGTGCTACCTACCATTTTGCGTACTAAGTGACACTAAAATTTTATAACAGGTTGGTATAACCTTTTCTTACGTTTCTGAGATTGTTAACATTAAAATAAATTAACTTATTGAATACCGAATACCTAACTTTGCTTTCAAGTATTTTAATTGGCAATTATTTACCTCCGTCATGCGTAGCACTTCCATTTGGAAACGGTGGTAGTTTACGGTATTTAGAATTAGCACAATTTTTAGAATGTAAATTAATTTATGTCTATCTAGACATAAATTAATTTACATTCTAAAAATTTTTTGTAATAATGGTATTTATAAATTATCATGGAATCAAAACAGTGTGTAAATAGTAAGTAAGTAATTAAAATTAGTAATTTGATTAATACCTATTAAAATATTTGCACACCACAAGTTGGTAGAATATGTTGAAACGCCTAAATAATTTTGTAATATATTTGTAACACTCATATTCCGCAAATAATTTTATTTTTTATTTTTTTTAAACCTTTACAAGTTCTAAATTCAAACAGTATATTGATGACAAACAAATATCAAGGACCTTATGAATGAAATTAGTCAATTTTGGTGGCATTTTGCATAATTTTGTTCAGTGAAAGTGCACAAATGAAATAATCATGAAGAAATTAGGGTATCGTCTATTTCCTTGTTGCCGCCAAATCTCATTACATGAGCTTGAGTAATGAGGCCACCGCTTTTCCGAAGAGACGATGACCTACTGACGACTGATGACTAATTATTATTGATTAAAATTGATATAAAATTTCATGCAAATTTTTACTTGACTAATGGCAAAATACTAACGTGAAGGCCAAAACCTAAAAAAATAGAACAAATAACACATACGTTGTTAACACAGCTAATTTTTATATTATAGCCGGTGATACTTTACCTGCAATGTTGAATTGTTCCAATATTACCATTAAACTGAATCTAACATTATTAAATTGGGTTCAGTCTATAGTTACTGAGTAATTATTGAAACCTGGGAACTTTATTGAAGCGTCATAATTGGTGCATATTTTAAAATAGTTGATTCGATCCGGCGTCAATTTGCGGCTGCTGAATTATTTTAGTGATTTTCATATAACAGGAATCGGAAATGTTTTTGTGAATATTTTTGGTAAGTAAAATGTTCAGAGTACTTTGAATATTAATTTTGAATTCATTTACAAAGTGTTGCAGCGTTTTAATATAGCATATGATAAATTTCGTTCTATGATTTTTGATAAAAATAAGTATAGTTTTGAAGATAAAACATTGTGATATTAATAGCAAACGTTTTTTTTTAAAAAACACGTAAGTAAGTATCTTCTTGTCCGCATATCCAAAGAGTAGGTAATGCTAAAACTAGGACAATCATGATTAGCTGAAGATACTACTAGGTCTCTCAATATGACAGATGGAAAATCCATCAGCTACATTTTAAGTTGCCGGACATTATAATCAAACCCAAGATCTCATGTTGTCAACGCCATCATCAGACCGCTAGACACAAAAGTAATTAAGGACTAAAGGTAGTGAGCCTGTAATCTCAAACGCTAAGGATCCCAGCATTTGTTTGGAAAGTAGTCTTGTTAAGTAAGTACCAATACCCCTTACCTGTTCCTGTCGTCATAATTCGGTCCAGAGGGTAAGGTAGCCTTCTACAACAAACTTAAAGTATATATGGTGTCTATGGTCACGTTTGTCTCTTACCATCAGGAACTCATGAAAACACGTAATTGATTTCATATAAAATTAGTACTTAATCCAAAGCCTCAACACCAAGCTCAACAGCTTAGGTTGGTAACACACCATTTCAGGATTTGGTATTCACGGGTCGCTATTATTTGTTACCATGAAGAAATTATTTCGCTTATTTACTTACCAAAACTATTAAAACAAGTTATAATGGTATTCCCATTCAGAAATGGAAAATGTCAAGAGGGGTGAAAACTTTTTAACGTCTGTGGTAGAATGAAAACTGGCAAGTCATGTCGGGTCCATACATTACCCTAGTTTGACATTTCCGCAGTGTCGAATATGTCCGGTTAAACTTATTACACAGTGACGCAAAGATAACCGGGACAGCTTTAATGGTACAACTCGACTTTATGCATACTTTAGACTACTTTTAGATGCTGCTGCTACTCCTAGCTGAAGTATCGAAGTATCCATAGTAATTAAATTAAAAAATCTTGGAAACGGGGAAACCGCAAGGTATAGGAAAGGATGACAATTATTGTCATTGTTTTTAATATTTATATGTATAAATATAAAATATTAATCAACAAAATACTGCCTGGTATCTGTCCCATTTTTAACCTTGGACGCAAGGGTGTTATAAGTTTTGTGTGTTCGTGTGTGTGTGTGTGCGTGCGTGCGTGGGTGCGTCTGTGTGTGTGTATGTGTTGTGACTTCGTAGCCACAATGCTGACGTGATCGAGATGGTCATGAGTACATCAGCTCATTTGTTAGAATTGGAATGAATATAAGACGCAATATTATGTGTATTTATTTTCCTTTTGAACATGTGTAAAACCTAATAGTTAAAATATTAACGAATGCTGGTACAACTGAGCCCATCTGATGATTAAGTAAAACCATCGAGATTGGACTCGTTAAATTCGTCTTAACTAGAACTGTTCATATTTTCTGATGACAAAGACTTTGATTACAAGCTAGCTGAATTTTGAAGTTTAATATTTTTTATAATCTTTGCAGATTTCTTTTTTTTATGTCATTGGAAGGCAAACAAGCAGACGGATTTCCTGATGGTAAGAAATTCACGCCGCCTAGACACACCAAAAATGGTAATGGTGTGTTGCCAACCAGAGGCCGGGATGTTAGGCCTTGAGCAAAAGTAAGTTTACTGGCTAAATCACCCTCCGAACCAGAACACGTCATGACGATATGGCGGCAGGAATAGGTGAGGTGGTGGTACCAATCAAGTTGCTGCGAAACTCCACCGCCTAGTCAGATGCCACGGTGTTAATGACGGCAAGTCTATGCTCGCCTTTTACGATCTGCCTGGCCCAGGAAGGCAGATGGTCTATTCTACAAAGGAGCCCGGACCAACACGGGGGAAAAATCGGGATTATCTAAAGTATTAAAAAAGAGAGTTTGTTATGATGGAATTATTTGATTTTTAATTTTTAATATTGAATTCAAAAATCGCCTTTTTCGTCTTCGAATAGGGTAGCCGGAATACTTGTCCATGACCGCACAACAACGACGCATCTATAACATCTATGTGTATATAGGCCACTATAATTTGCAAAAGGAAGAAGAAGAAGTATTTTCATGCTATATCCCCGAAGTGGCACAATCATGGCCTCCCGAATAACCGAAGACACTAAATCCCAAAATGTGACAGGTGGCAAGCCTATCCCCAACCGGCCATATTACCAATCCCGAGAATGGAAAAACCATATTTTTTGTTGCCCGACTTTATAGAACTAGGGACCACATAAAGTCAAGTCCAACACCTGGGCCGCTAGACCACAGAGGTGATATTTATAATTTGCAATGAAATGAAAACGCTCTTTCAAGTAAAAAATAATATACAGAATCGGTTTAGAAATTACTGAGAAATTGACAAAAAAAATAAGGTAGCACTCAATTGACAGAATTAGAGAAGAACAAAGCTCAACCCAGTGAAAAAAGTAAAAAAAACTTTTACCATTCATGAAGACGTACAACCAGTGCCCCCACATCTAGCCTAAAGAACTAAGTCCCACAATATGATAAGGCACCAATTTGTCACCGAGTGGGCACTTTTCCAATCTCGAGGAAGAAGAAAATTGAGCAAAACACATTTTCGGTTGCCCTACTCGGGAATCAAACCAGAGACCTAATTTAGTCGACGGCAACACCGAAACACTAGACCACTAAGGGGATTAGTTTTAAATTTATTTAAATTTATGAAACGGTTGAGTCTAAAAACTAATAAATTCAATTAGTTCGCTGGGCAGTAGCAATTGTGAAATCCCGGAAACTTCAACAAAGCTTTACAGTGAGTGCATATATTATAGTTTGTTAAACTTATTTTAATTTGTAATCGGCAAATTGCTTTAGCGTTAAACAGAAATAATTCAAAACAGTAAAATTGTAAAAATTGA
Source organism: Calephelis nemesis (assembly GCA_002245505.1). Classification (NCBI taxonomy): domain Eukaryota; kingdom Metazoa; phylum Arthropoda; class Insecta; order Lepidoptera; family Riodinidae; genus Calephelis; species Calephelis nemesis. Next base: position 62,187 of record NJDD01000501.1, read on the forward strand.
CTTCGGTTTTGTTAAATAAGTCATGTATGTTCACAAAATATGAGTATTTTTGTCGATTTACGTCTGATTTCGTCAAGTACAGACGTTTCGTTCGTTCCTTCATTCATGAGACTACATCGAAAGAGCGCTCTTCAAAATAAACAAAAAATAAAATCAATTAGGTAATGACAGAGAAATCGATTGACATTAAAAAATATGAGTCGATCATAGCCTCTTCCTTTTTTAAGGTGGTTAAAACATGTAATTTTTTTTAATTTTAAATAAATGACTCAAATCTTCTATTGAAATCATAGGTATATTATTATTTTAATATACATATTTTTTATATAATATTGAAAGGCAAACAAGCAGACGGATTTCCTGATGGTAAGAAATTCACGTGGCCTAGAGACACCAAACGTGGTAATGGTGCGTTGCCAACCTGAGGCCGGGATGTAAGGCCTCGAGCAAAAGTCAGTTTACCGGCTACCTTAACCTCCAACCAGAACACGTCAACAGCAAGCATTGACGTTATGGCGGCAGGAATAGGTAAGGCGGTGGTACCAATCCGGGCGAGTCGCTGCGAAACTCTACCACCTAGTAAGATGTCACGGTATATATAACGGTGAGCTATACTCGCCTTTTACGAGCTGCCTGGCAGGAAGGCAGATGGTATATTCTACAAAGGAGCCCGGACCAACACTCTTTGATTGAAATCTTAGATTTCGTTCGTATCGATTAATTTTTAAATTTGGTAAGTAGATGATAGATTCACAAAATAGAACCGCATTAGGATTTTCACACAAAAATTTAAACGTAACAATAAGTTTTTGGGGTTCCCCAAAAATTTATTGTTATACATTTTTTAATTTATTTTCAGTTCTAAGTAGAACTAAAATTCAATTAAAAAATGTATGTCCAGGTTTTTTGTTTTTTTTTTTAAACGAAATAGTTTGCGCGAGAGACACTTACAAGTGGTGAAATGTCCTCATTGTAACTTCTAAAATAAGGAAAAAGATAAAACTCAAAAATATATATCATGTGCCTACACTACTAAAACTAAAAAAATACAAAAATCACGAATGAAATCAATATGTAATATAGCTAAGAACTATGAAATAGATCCTTCCGTTCAAAAGTTATAATGCCTAAGACACACATACACACAGACACGTCTAACTTATAACACCTCTCTTTTTGTCGGTAGATAAAGAATGTTAAAAAATATCTTACACATTCTTTTATTTGGTTGTAAAAAACATTATTCAGTACCATAGGCTCCAAAGGGAGTTCGTGTATGTATAATGCATATATCGCTAACATCTTTTCGTAATCTTGCTCGTCTCGCCTCATCTTGAACTTCGTTGACAACTTCTTCCCAGGAGACACAACCAGCTTCATACACTGAACCAGGATAAACAATGGCTTTCAAACAAACATTTACAAAAATAGACAGCGCGTTATCTCACTTTTAACAGTGGTTTAAAGTATAGTTAGGTTACTATACTGTTAAGATAAGATCACTAAGTATTATCAGGACTATAGTTAACACACACACATTATATTATAACTATAGTGGCTTTGGTATTAGAGCTAATATAATAGACAAATCTATTTTAAACTGTCGTAAAACATAAGATAATATTACACATAAAAAAACACAGCTCTATGAAATAAGCTATTGACAAAAACAAAACATTAAAAAAACGGAGCCTTATTCCAACTATATTATTATTCCATCTTATTCCATCTCTGGACAAGTTATACAAATCAAAATTCGAGTATGTAACCCCAAAGTACGCAAGCTTGTATTATGAGTAAATACATAAATAAATAGAAAGTAAATTTTATAGAGTCTGGGAATCGAAAATGCAGAAATCTAAGTGCTCATTACACAAATGTCTGCTCCCTTCGGGAATCAAACCCCAGTACTCGCTGGAGTAATGCGTGTATGTTAATCTCTCAACCAACGAGGCGGTGAAATGGACTTATCTTGTATCACAATCGTTATACTGTTGTACTAAACATTATGGTTGCAGGAATAGGTAAGACGGTGGATAACACGAGTCAGATGCTGCATAGCACCCTGCCATTAGTTGGTTTGCTAGTAGCTAGGTAGGGAAGCAGCCTAGTCCACTCAGGGGATCCAGACTGAAACGGAGGAAAATCACTGTATTGTACTGAGCCTGGCCCCTTCCGTCTTATTAAGCATAGACTAAAATACTCCAAGTTACAGCCTATAGAAAGTATCTTCATGTCCCTAACTCCGAAGAAGTAGGCACAGGCACAACTAGGGCACCCACGACTAGTTGAAGACACTAAATCCCACAATGTGATAGGTGGCAAGCCTATCGTCAACCGGGCACATATAAATTTAAAAATACCCATTTTCTAATTTTTTTTGCTGACCTACCCGGGCATCGAACCCGGGAGGTTATTAACAGACTATAATGTTAACTTAAACCCTGGATTACTTTTTCTATGATGATAAATAAGAAACCAAAATACTACAGTGCCCCAAACACTCATCTAAACAGAAAAAGGTACGGTGATGAATCTATACCTGGACAAGTTCCTGCTCAACAGTCCCACTAGCTGCTCTTGGCAAGTCACTTGCACTTCTACCGAAAACCTTACTAGACCTATATTTTAATTGTGTTTTATATTTTTGTGAAATCAATAATTATTTTTATTTTCAAGCCCCCTTGAGACTCACCGAAACATCATCGTAATTACGCCCGAAACAGTAACGACTGAATTTACATTGAGCAATCAAACCGCAGCATTACATACGGCCAAATGAGCTGTAAATTTTGACCAGATAGGTACTATATTAAGTACCTAATTTTGACCAGAAACTATATTATCTTCCGCCATACCTATTCCTGTAGCTAAAACATTAGTGTCTTGTTAGGTATCATGCTGGATAGCAACTCCTTTCTCCACTTAAATTGTATATAAAAAGTATCTTTACGCCCATATCCCCGAAAAGGTAGGCAGAGGTACAACCAAGGCACCCACGACTAGCCGAAGACACTAAGTCCTGCAATGTAATAGGTGGCAAGCCTATCGCCAACCGGGCACATTTCCAATCCCTACCAACATTTTGTAATTAGAAAATTGGAAAAATCCAATTTTCTTTTTGTTGGCCGACCCGGGAT
>NJDD01000501.1:97439-179697 GCA_002245505.1 Calephelis nemesis
GCTCCTTTGCAGAATAGACCATCTGCCTTCCTTGCCAGGTAGCTCGTTAAAGGCGAGCATAGGCTTACCGTCACTAACACCGTGACATCTGACTAGGTGGTAGCCGGTAAACTTACTTTTGCTCGAGGTCTTATATCCCCACCTCCGGTTGGCAACGCACTATTAGCACCTTTGGTGTCTCTAGGCGGCGTGAATTTCTTACCATCAGGAAATCCGTCTGCTTGTTTGCCTTCCCATATCATAAAAATTAAAAAATTCACCCCCTTAGAGGTAGAATTTCCAAAATTCCTTCTCTAGTGAGTGTCTACTCAATATAACCACCCTACTCACAAAATTTCATTGCTACAACTCTATCAGTTTTTGCTAGGCAATGACGAATCAGTCAGTCTGGACATGCTATTATATAAGTATCACTACATAGTAAAAACAAAGTCGCTCCCTCTGTCCCTATATGTCTCTTTGTATGCTTAAATCTTTACAACTGCCCTACGGATTTTGATGCAGTTTTTTTTTAATAATTTAAGTGATTGAAGAGGAAGGTTTTTAGATCTTTCATAACCGTGCAAAGCCGGGGCGAGCCGCTAGTAGATAAATAAAAATATCATTCACAAACCAATTATTTACCCAAAAAAAAAAAAAATTTTTTTACTGCTGCTCTGCTCCGTGTTTAGTATTCGCTCTTCCATGGGATCTATATTTTCGTTATTGATCAGATTCTCAACTATTTCCATGCTAAATCACGTAGATAACCGTACATCAAAACGGTTTGGCAAGTTTTAATCTGGAATTATAACTAACCGATTTACGGCCAATGTTAATAACATTTCTCTAAAGATAGATTTCAAGCAATCTAGATAGCTGCGTATCCGCCGGCCTATCCTATACTTAATTGCCATATTTATCCTATCCACAGATTTGTTATTGGCAAGCGATAACATTAAAATGGATCAAAATCTCAATCTTAGACAGCAAGTTTTGGATTAGGATTGATTATTAATATTGGCCGTTTGATGTCATGATTCCGAAGTGGTCCCATAATATTTTAACATTATCCAACCAGTGAAAACAGTGGTTATTGGGATACTGATCAAATTTAATGTAGATTACCATCTTAAAATTATCCTACTTATATTATAATTGCGAGTTTGTGAGTATATAGTATGGATGTTTGTTAATATTTCACGCTCGAATGGCTAAACGGATTTGTCTAAAATTTGGAACGCAGATAGATTGTGACCTGGATTAATATATAGGCTACTTTTAATCCCGATCGCACAGCTAGTTCGTGTGAAAACGCAGGCTCAGCTGCAGGGAACAGGTAGTTTGCTATATTTTGAAAAGTGGTAAATAATCGGAGGTGTTTTTTGCACTTTTGCTGCCCTTCAAAAACGCTTGTGATTTAAACAAAATATTATCAGTATGAACAATAACTGCATAGATACCTAACCTCTATTCTAGTTTTATAAAAAAAGTATTTTCACGCCCATATCCCCTAAAAGATAGGCAGAGGCACAACCAGGACACCCACGGCTAGCCGAAAACACTAAGTCCCACAAAGTGATAGGTGGCATGCCTATCGCCAACCGGGCACGTATCCAATCCCGGGCAACATTTTTTTTATTACAAAATTGGAAAACCCAAATTTTCTTTTTGTTGCCCGACCTGGGATTACGACCCGGGACCTCGAGCAGTCAAGTTCAACACCTGAACCGCAAGACCACAGAGGCGATAATAGGCTAGTTTTGTTTATTTTCTTAAAACTTAAAATGTATTAGAAGTGTAAAATTTTAATCGCACTCATTTTTATTAAGCAATGACTTTTATACGGTACAGCCGTACAAAGTCAGTCTAATTTCTAATTAAAGCTTTGGACCTTTGCCATTTTTGTCAAAGCTCGTGAATACTTGTGAATTTACAAAGAAAATTGCCGGTGTCTATACTCCACAATAATGACGTTCCATACAAGTTTGCTGACGTGATTTCTAGCGCTGTGAACATACCATTGTACTGTGATAAATAGTCATTATTTATTTTTGAGTCGTAAAATTTTGTGTACTTTGTGTATTTTACTGAATCGTTTTGGTGAAAATTGGTTGTTATTCGATAAATCTCCAACTAAAATTTTATGGTTGCTGCATGTTCAATTCAGAGGGGTGTTTTTCTTCTTTTCTTTCTTTTAGGTTTTAGCCTTCACGTTAGTATTTTGCCATTATTCATGTAGAACTTTGCATCAAATTTCATGACAATTTTAATCAATTATAATAAGTCATCAGTTATAAGTCGTCAGTAAGTGATGTCAGGCGAGAGCCTGACCCAAGGGGGTAAAGCGGTGGACTTATTACTCAAGCTCATGTAATGAGATTTGGCGGCAACGAGGAAATACACGATACGCTGATTTCTTCATGATTATTTCATTTGTGCACTTTCTCTGAACAAAATTGTATAAAATGCCACCAAAATTGACTTATTTCAGTCAATATCAACGTGAAATTCAAAGATTATGAAAAAACTTCAATTACATTTTGTCTCGATGGCGCCAAAACTCAGAGGGGCATCATTGCCAGTACTTTGAACACGTGTGACATTCTTCGATTGAGCCTCTGTAACTCTTAAATGTAAAATGACAGCATGTTGTATTGTACAGATTTTTAAAGAGAAATAAATAACATACCCTTTAGTATACGTTACAACATAAATCAACTTGTGGTTAGGGAGCTGTAGTCAAATAAGTGAAAAAGTACTCAATCATCCTCGCTCTAACCCACTATTTCACGTGTCACTTATAATTTAATCTTATTCATCATTCGTGACATCTGACAAGGTGGTATAGTTTAGCAGCGACTCGCCCGGATTGGTACCACCGCCTTACCTATTCCTGCCGCTATAACGTCATGACGTGTTCCGGTTCGGAGAGTAAGGTAGCCGGTAAACTTACTTTTGTTCGAAGCCTAACATCCCGGCCTCAGGTTGGCAACGCACCATTACCACCTTTGGTGTCTCTAGGCGACGTGAATTTCCCAAAATCAGGAAATCCGTCTGCTTGTTTACTTTCCAATATAAAAAAAATATTCTACAGACTTTACAGCATCAGCAGGGTTAAAACTAAGAGTATAAATAAGTAGGCACTGACAACGAAATACTGTGATTATAAAAATGGTACACCACTAGAGTTTCTATCTCACTTTTCTGGATGAATTGTTAGATTAGACTCTAAAAGAAAGAAGCTTAAAAATACATTATTTAAATACGAAAGTGCATTAAATTGCATAGCTGTGTTAATTTAAGGTGTGGGATTGTAGTTAGAAGAAAAGTTACTCTCTGATTTGTTACTCCTAGAAGACAAAAGTAAATGAGAATTGTCCTTAATTGGAATTGTAAATGAGACTCCGGGCGCTTTCTTGTCGGTTGAGCGTGGTTGCGCCATCTTAGTAGAATAAACTGTGATGATTTCATTTAAATTAATTCGTCTGTACGTAGACCCACGGTCGAAAAGTTAAAATGAAGACGAATTGACGTCATTCACCTTGACGTCGAACATCGAAGTTTCCAGAAATTTTCATATGTTCCTTGTTTTACCGGATGCTAATTGAATATGGGGTGTCTTTGTTAAAAGTTACAAAACGTCATAATTATTTCCATCTTTCTTTCATTTGCTATAAGTTCATAATTCATAAAAATTAACTTTAATTGATGTCAAAATTCTTGTCTTCAGTATTTTGTCGGACGTACTGACAAATATAACACCTGACATTGGCTAAGTAAGTCGTGAAAAACGATTGAAAGTTATACTTATAAAAGAAGAAGAAGACGAACAGAAGAAAAAAAATGTGTGCATGTACAGGGTACACTCGTAAGAAGTGAAAAAGTGAAACTTCTTTATGACGTTATTTTCAAAAAATAATTTACTATATGCAACTTTACAGAAATTGGTTAAAAAAAAGTTTATTGCCAATCCCTACTCCGCTGGAGAAAGTAAAGTACTTCGAATCACGCGTGGTAGGGATAAGAACAAAGATGGCGCGTAACGGAAAAATGTGACGCGTAACGAAAAAATGTTACACTATTTTTTTTCCAACTCCGATAAAGAAGTTTCACTTCAAAAACTCTAGTAGACATTGGTAAAATACCTCACAATTTCTTTTATCCAAATTGTAATTGAGCATGGGATGTCTGGTGGAAGGTAAATAGGCGGTACATCATGATCATTGTGGGCCTAACTATGGTTTCTCCCTACAGTGCATTCTTTCTTTAATAGTTGACACTGTGATCATCAGAGGAAGATGTTGAATTTTAGTTCTCACGTACTTACTCACGTACTTAAGACGTACTTACGATAAAAAGAAAAATCTTTGTATAAACCACAGGAAGTGAAACTCAATAGCTTTGTAGCGATATCATCTACTTTAAAAAACTAAATACTCATTTTAGCAATTTTATCATTTTCGGGATACATTTTTGTAACTTTTTTAGGAAGAATAAATCCAACTCCGACAAAATTAAAAACCTCTCAAGAAATTGTCCTTATACAGTTCCGAAAACTAAAAATTCACTTGTTGATAGATAACTCTCCTACTTGTTATTGCACTTTTGGAAATTTGCTAATATCAGAGAACCAGCAGTAACAAGTACCGATATTATGGCGGCAGGAAAAATAAACAGAAAACATGTGTATGGTACCACAGCTTTTTTTTCATCGGGGATAAAAACATTTTAGAAAAATAGTGGGAAATTTATTACCAAGCGTAACTACCACATATAAAGTGATCCAAACAATCGATATATCACTTCGTACGTCTGTAGCAATAAAATTCATATTTCCGCCATATTGGACGTTTACGTAAACACTTCTGTCACTTTTTGTGCCAAGAGTAGCCATTTATCATCGGTAGAGGAATACTTGTAGATTGTGTCTGGTGAAATATTACAGACGAATTCGTTTTACCAATCCGTATCTATTACGCTAGCCTTTGGCTGTGGGTTTGCCCATCTGCTACTAAGCTATTGCTAATATATTTACTAAATTATTACCGAACTCGCCAAAAATGGAAACAGTTTACGATTTTAAAGGAGAATAGCAACTCTTCTTTTTCATCAACTAACCGACTCCAAAAAGGAGGAGGTTAACAATTTGACTGTATGTTTGTTTTGTAACATACAGCGTAAGTTGTATGTAACAAAAAAACTCGGCCAATAGCCAACCGATTGTGATAGTTCTTTTTAAAAAAGATAGGTCATGATTTCAACGTGGTCCAATGTTAGTTTTAACATAAATAGATGTTTTTGAGTTATACTTAATAGTGCATACATTTTTTATTTATGAAAGATGAGGTAGATAAGTTTAAAATTGTGCATTATTGATTGTAACTCAAAAACTACTACTAGGATGTTGATAAAATTTATAAATAATTTCAGAACTATTTTCTTTCTTTCAAAAAAACATCAAATTGAGATGTGACACCCGATAAAATAGTTGAAATCGGCGTTTGCAGTTTTTCTGCGCTTAACTTTTACTTTACTGGTATTAAGGGGCCATAAACACGAAAATACGTCAGCAGTTTACTGTTTTTTTTCATACAAAGCAATCATGGATCTTGCTGACAAAAATACACAAGATTAACATGAATATGCTTTACTAGACTAGTGTTGCCAAAACACGATTCATTTCATTTTGCTCCATAGAAAAAAATCAAAAAGTTAACCCTTTTTTGAAAGCTTTTGCTTTCTGTCTACTTCAATTGTGAAAATATCGACACCAGATTTAACATAAACATAGATATGTACTATACTTAAAAGATAAGTGTTTCAGTTTTTATACTTTTTTCAAATTACTTTTATAGTGTCAAAAATAGTGATGTGTCGCTTAAGACGTTTACTTTAGAGCGCCATTGTTCATAGTAATCATGGAACGCGGGAGCGCGATGATTGGCTCTTCTGGCTGACTGAGTATGGGGTCTTAAGTAACAAAAGTCCGACGGTGCGATGCGGTCCTACCCAAGACGCTCCGCCCTTTCAATAGTGTGAGCTATCCCTTAACGGTTTTATACATTAACGCTTATAACATCAAGACCCAGAGTTCAACCACGAACGGAAAGAAATTTTGAAGGTACAGTTTTTCTTGAGCTCGTGTTTGTACTTTTAACCGTCTCTAAAAAGTAGGAGGTAATCAATTCCAGTATGTGTTTTTTTTGAAGTGAAAACTTCTTTAGCGGAGTTGAAAAAAGTGCGTTTTTTGGATTGGGTAAAAACTTCTAAACTTGCGCCACGCACGTGACCTGAAAATTCGTAAGACGAAAATTTGGAAGACGGCGCAGGGTACTTGCGCGAATGTTCGTGTTGTTATGTTTGTGTACGATCACAAATTTTAAAGACCTATGTACAAGTATACAATGGCGAAATAAATGAATATTATACCACATAAATGATAGTATCTTTTTACTGTTAATTAAAGCAATTCGTGCAAAATGATTCCCTAACAATTCCAAAATATCAAAAATGCACAACGTTAATATTCAAGTTTTCACTTCTGCCGGCGCTCCCGGAGTACAACCCTTTTCTTTTTGTATATTTGTTACGTGATAACTCGGCCAATTACGAATATATCTTGTGCAAGGTAAGTTACATATATAACCTTTGGTGGCAGTCTAACAAAGTTTGAGAATCACAAGCAAGATATCAAAATTCTTTCTAATGACAAGGAATATTTCGATGTAATTTTGAGTGATCTTCTAGTTGCCACAAATACTCAAAATATTCAAATGCTTATAACAAAGAATATTTCGATGATATTGTGATCTCCTAGTTACCACAAACTCAAAGTTTATTGAAACATATGTCAATTCTTTACCGTGGATTAAAATAAACTTTGTCCCATATCACAGACTAAACCCACAAAGGAAAAAAACGCGAATCGAGAGCAATAGCTCACATGCGGGCTTACGCCATTTTAAAACCTTTGAAGACGAAATCTTTTTGTGGTTCGTTATTTCGCTATCTATAGAGATTTTACAGAATTCTGTTGAATCAGCTGTTACTTCTCGGAAATCTCAATTTAAATCCTATTAACGTTATTAAATTCAATGTTTAGATTGTTGGGTCTTTGGATTTTTTTTAACTAGCTGTTAACTCGCGACTTCGTCGGTGTTTTTTCATACAAACTTTCATATCTATTATTATCATTTAAAAAGTTCATTTTTAGCTCCCGACATGTCTGTTTGTCTATGTGTCTGTTTGTCTGAGGCATCATAACTCCCGAATGGATACACTGATTTCAATTTATGTAAATCGGTTGAGCCGTATAAAAGTTGTTTTAAAGTTGTAGGGGTGAAATTGGGGAGATTAACCGAATATCTACAAATAAACTCGGATATTTTTTTTAATTTTTAAAGGGAAATTAATTTCTTGTGTGGGCTATTTTTTTATTTTTCATTTTTTTTTTAAATAAAAGAGCGAGTCGGACTCGCCAATAATGGTGGGTTCCCTAGCTCTAAGTATAATATTAAAATAATCCTTAAAAACTGGAATGAATTGCAAGTTGCAAGAATTTCTTGCAATTTATTCATTTTATATGTAGTGGTTGCGGTTTACGTCGCTAATTTCGCGAAAGGCTAATTAACAATATGTAAGCAAACACGGAAGATCAGTGAAATATCAAAGATTTTTTATTAAAAGGCTTATGATAAACGGTTGCACGATTCACGCACTTATTTAGAAATGGGTTGCGCACTTATTTTGAAATGGGTAAAAACTTCTAAACTCGCGTCAGGACACGTGACCTGATCGAAAATTCGTAACCGGCGCGGGGCGCTTGCGCCAATTTTCGTGTTGTCATATTTGTGTACGATAGCGCAATAAATGAATATTGTATTCTACCCGTAATAACTAAAGCAACTAATAATTAAAACAATTCGTGCAAATTGCCTTAAATTAGAGAATACGTAACCATTCCAAAATATCAAAAATGCACAACGTTAATATTTAAGTTTTCTTTTCTGACGGCACACCCAGATGCGACCCTTCTTTTTTTTTAAGTTATATCGTAATTTTATTTTAAAAGTCACACATTTCACCAACACCTCTCACGCAAAATATTCAATTTAGAAAAAAATATGTAGTAAAAACCTTATAACGATTTGAAATGTTTTAACAGGGATCTTTAAATATATGCATATCAAACTTCATCGAAATTGGTTAAGCATTTAGGTCGTGAAAACGTAAAGGATTAAAAGACAGACTTCTTATTTATATTAACATTTAGTATGGATCACTATAGACTCTTTCAGTACTATTAGTTTAATTCTCAAAGCTATGAACTAATTCAGATATTCAATTAGCCTAAAACGGTCGAAATTTTAAGTACAATTGTCATCTTTTGAAAAGAATATAACCAATTTTTAATCAACAAAAAAATAACGACAACCTTAAAAACGATTGAAGCCATGTTTATAAAAGAATAAGAATAACGACATCAGTATAAGTGGACCTACTCTTTGACCAAAGAGAAAACTGAGTAGATTCTTAACAATTCGACGTGTATTTTTTTATGTAAAACCATGCACAACTTTTCATAGAGTAGGCCAATTTTGTATTTTTGTTAGATATAGTATATTTCTAGGGTGATCACTCATATGTAAATTTTATGACAATTGGTTCAGCATTTTTTTAGTTATACTTAACAGTACATGTTTTATTACATACGTAGAACATATGATATTGAAAACTGAGTTGGTTAGTTACATTTAAATAGTCGGATGGTTCCACGACCTCTCGTGAAAGTGATAAAATACTTCACAAAACAGATAAAGACACGGCAAAAAAATGCAAAGATATGTGATTCTTTCATATTTATTATTCAATCACGCCTTAACACCTTAACTGCTCCTTCAATGTTAATATAAAGTTATTTGGATGGAGATAAAAATCTACATTATAATCTTAACAACTTCTCTCCTAATAAAAACTTCTGCTACAGAGTTATTATATCATGTGAATCTTAAAAACAATGTTCCATGGTTCTGAGATAGATAAATACTTTAAAGTATTTTGATCTGCTTCTTCTTTTTTGTTTGTTTTATAACTTGTATTGTGTTTATAATGTACGATAAAGAATCAATAAATAAATGAACAAATAGGTAAATAAATACAGATTTGGGGATGCATGTGTGAATACGTTTACGTATATTTTTAGAGGAACAAATCCGAATGTAACAGTGAACCCATTGTAATCCATGTAATCATATTCACGTTAATATGACAAGGGTAGACATTTGCTTGTGAACATCTTTTAGAACCTAAACTTTTCTATGTTTGATTTGAGAGGTTAACCCTTCGCATGCAAGGTGTAAAGAAAAGTGTAGTCCATGTTAGCTATAGTTTGCTTTGGACAAAAAAACAAAAATACTTAACTATTTACTTGCACTTGCGAAGTTCGAATCACGATTTTAATCTTTTTCCCATAATAAATGTTCGGTTAAATACAGACAAGAAAAGGTCATGGGCGCATTTTTGTTACCTTTACAAATACAATGTGTATATATGTAAGACATTATATAGCCACTTGAAGGATTCAAGAAAGGAAAAAAAGGATTAATTGTCAACCCTACAAATCATTCGAAACCCAACACTAAATATATACTATACTATAATAATAATACGCAACATAAGCCATAAGAAGTTACATATAAGGTATAACTACTAATAACGTAAAGTAGTAAATTTGTACAGTTGTATAGTACCTATTACTTTTTGTGTGGAATAAATTTGGAGGACTTCATGATTCTTTTATATTTTTATTCAAAAGAAGCAGTGAAGTTTTAAAATGATTCATGTTCAAAATATAATCTGTGATTTAGGCAATTCAAAGCTAAACTAAAATTTCTGAAATAGTCATCAATTTTGAAAACTGTCAAGTAAAAAATGGATTGGGTCTTATAGATTCCACCCAGCACTTGAGGGGTTAAGTGGTCGGTTAAGAGATGTTAGCCGAAATACGCGGTTTACGGAATGACGGTGTAGCACGTTTGCGGCCGCTTTCCTTTGGCCCGTTACGACCTATAAATTTTATTTTATGTACGTTCTACGATCAAAAGGCTTGAGAACAGTACGACGAAACACGATCAATTCCGTTAATAGTTAAATCCTAAATTTGTTGGATTGGGTCTAATATTGTTGTTCAATATTGCGTATTACGGGTTATGACCATATTTATGCGAATGTTACTGTTATTGCTTTGTGTGCGTACTAAATTGGAATCTAAAGCAGAGTTTATTGTTTGCTGACCTTTTGTTTATTTTAGATTAGTTTTTAGTTATTTAGCGGTATTACCGTCATTAACACCGTGACATCCTACTATGTGGTAGAGTTTCGCAACGACTCGCCCGGATTGGTACCACCGCCTTACCTATTCCTGCTAATGTTCCGGTTCAGAGGGTGAGGTAGCCGGTAAACTTATTTTTGCTCGAGGCCTAACATTCCGGCCTCAGGTTAGCAACGCACCAATACCACCTCTGGTGTCCTAGGCGGCGTGAATTTCTTACCATCAGGAAATCCGTCTGCTTGTTTACTTTCTATTATCATAAAAAATGTTAACAATGACCTACACACAATGGAACCTCCAGTTTTTATTATTATTTTAATATGCTGAATTAGGTTTACTAACATCTCTTTTTTTTCTGTAACTGAAATATGATAATGACTGTCACTGATGTCATGGCAGTAGGAAACAGTAAAATGTACTTACTCGCTGCTACACACTCGTCTATACCAAGGCTAGTAAGTATCAGCACCTTCTTGTTTCGTGGCCTAACATGCCTTTGCTCATCCTTAGTAGAGTTGCCTGTTAAACTGATGTTTTTGTACCTGTGCCTGGTCCTGAAGTAAGTTATTGTTAATAGAAAAAACTGTATGATAATAACATGTTAGAATCGGTACAGTAGATTCGATGTGAATCGCCGTTGGGATACAGACAGATAAACATAAAATCTAAAAATGCTAGTGATGTATTCTATAAATTGTCACCTATGTATAGGCTTTAAAAGAATCAACATAATACTTAGGCAAAGCCGCGAATGGTTTTGTTTTTTTGGTTTTGGAAAGTTTTACTTCTTACGTGTCTACACTAATATATACACACACATTTTTTTGAAGTAAAACAAAAAATTATATAATAAAGATGTTTTTCTTTTTATGAGTGTACATTAACAGACACACACACATACACACACGCACACACACACACACACACACACACACACATTTTTTGAAGTGAAACTTCTAATGCGTTACGCTCCATGAAAAATGATGTAACCAAAGAAATTTTTCTTTGTATATATGTTTAGTAGAATACACACAAATCATTTTATTTAAAGAGCAAAATATTTATTTGTTTAATCCTAAAAATCCTGATTGAAAAATTCAGCAAATTACATACCTTATTTTAAATAAACATTTAATTCTAAGCGAGTTTTTCACATAAGGCTAAATCACCCCTATTTAACCATTTAATAAATAGTAACATTTAACATAGAAACTTTTAAGACGTGGTCTTTAAATAGATTGCTGGTTACGTTAATTCAGTTCCGTTTCAGGAAAAGTCGGCCAATTGGATTGTTTTTTATTTATTTATAAATATAGAATGGAGGTTCAATATAAATTTTAAATAAAAAAATCGTATAAAATATCAAAGCCTGATATATTAGCTAGTGATAAAATATAAATGTATAGGCTACCAAAGACAATAAATTGTAAAACTTTAAACCAAGACAAAAGTATAACGTCACTTTTTAACATTGGTAACATTTCACAGTCATTGATCACGGATCAGTGCGGACGTCATTATAAATATAGAATAGAGGTTTAATAAACATTTAAGATAAAAATCGTATTAAATATTAAAGCCTAACATAATAAATAGCTCGTGACAAAATATATATAGGGTACCAAAGACAATAAATCGTAAAACTTTAAACCAAGACAGAGTATAACGTCACTTTTTAATGTTGGTAACATTTCACAGTCATTGATCACGGATCAGTGCGGACGTCATTACAAATATAGAATAGAGGTTTAATAAACATTTTAGATACAAATCGTATAAAATATTAAAGCCTAACATTATAGCTCATGGCCAAATATATCTATGCTACCAAAGACAATAAATTGTAAAACTTTAAACCAAGACAAAGTATAACGTCACTTTTTAACATTGGTAACATTTCACAGAGTCATTGATCGCGGATCAGTGCGGACGTCATTACAAATATAGAATAGAGGTTTAATAAACATTTTAGATATAAATCGTATAAAATATTAAAGCCTAACATTATAATAGCTCATGGCCAAATATATCTATGCTACCAAAGACAATAAATTGTAAAACTTTAAACCAAGACAAAGTATAACGTCACTTTTTAACATTGGTAACATTTCACAGAGTCATTGATCGCGGATCAGTGCGGACGTCAGTCATTAATCTTGCGGACTTACTAGAGACGAATTCGGATTTAAGGGAAGCTGGGGATTAACCTGTGTGTTCAAATAAAACTGCTCTTTATAATGACATTTTTATTTGAGTTTAATGTTAGCTTTCATTAATGATTGCAAAATTTCGTCATCATTATCCTTGTACAGTAGTACTATTTACCTACATTATGCGCCTCGGCTATATTCGTCTAGCTTCGGAAATCCGAATGTGTTTTAAAGATATCTATATAGAGTTGTTATTACATAATTAAGCATTTCGTTCAAATTTAGGTTAGGTTAGCCAATTTACAAATAAAAGTATAAAGTGTTAAAAGAGTAAAAAGTGTAAATCCGAAGTGCATAATTTAAATGGTACTACTGTAAGATCACTATCGGAGCGGCAAAATTAGTTACCAAGTAGCGACTGGAAGCCATCACTGGCAAATAAGAAGAAGAAATTGAGAACGAAACCGCTTTAAATTGTGAAATCTTATAATAATTATTTGTGCCGATTTTTACACATATTGTCTTGATTTTTTTTAAAGTGTGCTATATTTTTATTATCAAATAAAACTTAAGAGATGGATCATTTCAGATAACATGTCATATTTCAAACAAGTAGAGTCAGGAAAAATCAGTAATTTAAGCGCAGAAAAACTGCGAAAATTCACTTCGACTTCAATTTCAATAAATAAGTCATATACACAATTTCTTTTTTGATTTTCCTAGGATTTCATTATTAGGTCCAGACTAAGTGGGAGTGCGTCTATGGGATTTGAAAAAATAATTTTAAAATATAGGAGTTGAATAAGAAGACCTCCCCCTTTTAGAGTCGGTAAAAAAGGGGATATTGTGTAGAATGATAGCAACAGCTAGTTATTGAGGTGCTGTCAAGTTAGTCCCAGTTATCCGCTTAATTTGTCCGGGCGATAGACTCACCTTGATGCCACGCCTAACATATTCCTGCCGCAGTAATCTGTGCTCGTTTTTCTCTTACTCCTTGATAAATGATATGCTAGCTGGTAGATTAGTATACATGACCTATGATCTAGGCTCCAGTGTCATACTAGTAAGATCAATGGTGTCTGTGTATCCTATTAATATTTTAAATGCGAAAGTTTGTATGAATGGATGTATGCATGTTTGTTACTCTTTCACGCAAAAACTACAAAGCCGATTACGATGAAATTTGGTATGTAGGTAGCTGAAGACCCAGAATAACATATAGGCTACTTTTCATCCCGGAGTTCCCGCGGGATTGGGACTTACGCGGGTGAAACCGCGGGGCGCAGCTAGTATGGCTATACTTTACTATCAGGAGAGCACCCTGCGTCTTTCTATCATGTACGTAATATAAAGACAAAGTCGTACAAAATGTTTAAATAAAATCATGGTAAACGTTCAAAATACAAGCATTAAATGTTAATTATAAAGAGCAAAATCGTTTGTTTATGATTTATAATATAAACATAATATAGCTGCCGCAAATAACCATAATCAATGGTAATTGTTTTGAATGTGATAATTAGGTTTGGTGTATAATTAGAATTTGAATTATTCCATGTGTTATTTTTAGATTGTCTACAATATTTAATGATTTAGTTTATTTTAAACCGACAGTCGTTTTCTTATTATAATTATGAATATTAACTTTAAACTGAAACTTCGACGTATCTTAGACGTATCTTCGACGTATCTAGACCGCCTCGTTGGTCGAGTGGCTAGCCTAGTTGCCTAACTACATCGACCAACCGCGTGGCTCGGGTTTGATTCCCGACGGGGGCAGGCATTAGTGTGATGAACATTTAGATGTCTGCATTTCCGGGTCTGGGTGTTTATTAAATTTATTCTGGTATCTATTGAAGTATTTCTATGTATTATAATCGTTGACTAACACCCATAGCACAAGCATACAATTTGTTTACTTTGGGGTTAGATTCAATTTGTGTGACTTGTCCAGGGATTTATTATTATTATTATTATTATCTTATAATATAAAAATCTAAGTGCACCGACTGGACCGGTTTGGCTAATCCTTTTTACTGTATTAGTTAGTGTCGGGAGAAGGTTTTTATGAAGAGAAATACCGGGAGAATGACAAGGAAAATGGGAAAAACAAAATTTTATTTGTTGCCATATAAACTGAATGGGTGGAGCTAGGTTCGCCGGGACAGCTAGTAAGAAATAATTTGCTGTCACATTGCTCTATTACGTTCATTAACTTCTAGTTATACTTAACTCAAGTAACTCTACAAATACAAAAAAAATCACTGTATGCTATCATCAAATTTCATTCTTCGTCATTGTTATAGAATGAAGGCCAACTTAAGTAGCTTAAAGATTTTGCGAGGCACTTGCACCTAGCGCAACGCGTTATATATGAAGAAGTTTAACTTCTTACGTGTCCATACATACATACATAGATACATACACATGATTTTTTAAATTTCTTCAGCTTCCGATAGCTAAACAAAAAAGAAGTAGCAAATATAACTCCGTTCGAACATAATTAAATAACCAATTATATTAGCGATTCGTTTTTATATATTGGACTAGCTGACAAGGCATTCGTTATTCTGTCCTATGAATATTCCCCGTTTTAGCATAGGTCCGCTGAGTAGAATAGACTATCTGCTTCTCTGCCAAGCATGTCGTAAGAGGGGAGCACTGGTTAAAATGTATTTCATTACTAACAAGACCACTGGTTGTAAAGTAGGTTTTCCCCCGTGTTGGTCCGGGCTCCTTTGAATATGGAATAGGCCATCTGCCTTCCTTGCTAGGCATCTCGTAAAAGGCGAGCATAGGCTTACCATCACTAACACCGTGACATCCGACTAGGTGGTAGAGTTTGGCACGACTCGCCCGGATTGGTACCACCGCCTTACCTATTCCTGCCGCCATAACGTCATGACGTGTTCCGGTTCGGAGGGTAAGGTAGCCGGTAAACTTACTTTTGCTCGAGGCCTAACATCCCGACCGCAGGTTGGCAACGCACCATTACCACCTTTGGTGTCTCTAGGCGGCGGGAATTTATTACCATCAGGAAATCCGTCTGCTTGTTTGCCTTCCTATAACATAAAAAAAGAGTGCAGTGCAGTAACTTACCTACTACTATTGCCATAACGATTCACGCTCCAGTTCAGAGGGTAGGGTAGCCCGTAAATACGCCTTCCATTCCAGATCTTCTCCTTCTTCCAGAGACACTAAATCATAAACTGCATAAAGCAGGCAGTTCACTATTTGGTCTTCCATATGCATTCCACATTCATAGATCTGAATCTTTGAAAGTATTTTTCTAAATACAAGATAAACAATCATGCTGACTAAATACAGCACTGTTTGTCGCCAATGTTAGGAAAATTTTCATGCAACAGTGCGTAATAGCATATCACCACATAGTATAAAACAAAGTCGCTTCATCTGTCTCTATGTACCTTTGTATGCTTGAATCTTCATAACAACGCAACGGTTTTTTTTAGTAGATAAAATAAAGTGTAAATAGGAAGGTTTATGTGTATATTTTATACCCGTGCTAAGCAGGGGCGGTCCGCTAGTTTTAATATAAAATTTTATTCTGTAATAAGTGCAACATTGAGCGTTTTAAACGAAAACGTCATTATTTTAAAAAAATATTAAAAAGTGGGTAGAATAAAACAGTTAAAAGAGGCGTGCGCAGGCGCGACAGTCGTATACACAAGCGAGTAGTGTATAATACGTTGCTCTTTCTCCCTCACTCCACCCCGTCAATGCATAGTATGTTGTATATACTCATGAATTGTGTCGATTCTACATTAGCCGAAGGAACTTCGTTCCTACCTGGTGTCGCACGAAATATTTTTTTGATACAAAACGTTACGATATTTAACAAGTGCAATATAACGTATTTTAATACAAAACGTTATTATGTAACAAGTGCAATATAACGTATTTTAATTTAAAACATATTATGTAACAAGTGCGTTATTGCGTATTTTCCAAACACGATTATAAAATGTATGCGAAGTCACGTCTTGCATAAATTGTAATATTGCATGCACGCTTAATGCAACTTGAAATTGTACGCCTATTCACAATTTACTGTTAAACTCCACAGCGATATTGCGAGTTATTTGATATCGTTATATAAAAGATATTGAAATTCTTGCTCTATATTAGTATCAAGTGGGATGATATCAAGTTAAAGATTTTCCTCTGCATAAAAGTTGATTTTTATTGGCCAATTTATAAACTAATCCACAATAAAATATAAGCTTCCTAGTTTTTAAGCTTTCATATTTTTGTCACTAAGTTATACACCAAAATATCAAATCATCAAAACTAGGAAGCTTATAACTTATCCACAATAAGATATAAGCTTCTTAATTTTGATGATTTGATATTTTTATCACTGAAGTACAACTTAGTATCGCTTGTTAATGATAGATAGAAACAGTTTGTAAGGAAAAATAATTTTATTTTTTCCAATTTTGCTCTGTATAAGAACTTTTCTGAACTTTGATTTGTATCGTCGATTTAGTCGCCTCTGTGGTCGAGCGGTCCGGGTGTTGGACTTGACTGCATGAGGTCTCGGGTTCGAATCCCGGGTCGGCTAACAAAAAAATTTGGATTTTTCCAATTTTCTAATTAAAAAAAATGTTGTCGGGATTGGAAACGTGCCCGGTTGGCGATAGGCTTGCCACCTATCACATTATGGGACTTAATATCTTCGACTAGTCGTGGGTGCCCTGTTTGTGCCTCTGCCTACCTCTTTGGGTATATGGGCGTGAAGATACTTTTTTTTTATTTGTATCGTAATAAAATATAAAAAATACTTTAACTTTAGTTTGGGACCAAAAAATGAGTATTTTCTCGTCCCCAAACTTAAATATCACCCTCTAATACCGTACCTCATCTCTTGCCGCTGATCTATATATGTATAAAAATGAAACCCGTTTTTCTTGGTCACGGCATCACGCGTGAATAGCTGGACCGATTTCACTAATTCTTTTTTTGTTGTATTTGTTATTATTAAGATTTACTGTATCTTACGGAAAAAAATATTAAGAAAATCTCTCAGAAATTTTGAAAAATATACATTTAATTTTGCATATTTTAAAAAACGCGCGTAACGAATGTCAATGCCAGTCACAGCAATAGACTATCGCACAGATTAGATATTAATAGGACTATTTTGAAAGAGCTTCGTTTGTTCGGAAACGTGGTTACTTAATTAAATTCGAGCATCATTTGTTCGGAAACGTAATAACATTTTATTTTTTCCCCTACAAACTGAGCGAGCGGTACGAAGTTCGCCGGGACAGCTAGTAATATATAAACAGTAAGTAACTCGACGCTCGTTTCTTTGATTTTAGTTGAGATGCAACCAAGACCCCCACGCTTAGTCGAAGGTACTTAATCGTTCAATGGGTGGCGAACCTGTCGCCAGTCTGGCATTTGTTCAGTCCTACACAACGTTATTTGTATTACATGTTTCCGGAAACACATTTTAAGTTATCCCATAAAAGAGTAGAGTCCAGGACCTTATGTTTTCAAAAGTTTTCAATAATCGGACCACTCGATCGCAGATTTATCGCCTCTGTGGTCTAGCGCTCCGGGTGTTTGACTTGACTGCATGAGGTCCCGGGTTCGAATCCCGTGTCGGCCAACTAAAAGAAAATTAAATTTTTCCAGTTTATTAGAAAAATAAGAAATAAAATGTTGGTCATGATTGGAAATGTGCCCGGTTGGCGATAGGCTTGCCACCTATCACATTGTGGGACTTAGTGTCTTCGGCTAGTCGTGGGTGCCCTGGTTGTGCTTCTGCCTACCTCTTAGGGGATATGGGCGTGAAGATACTGTTTTTTTTTATTTGTATAGTAATAAAAATATAAAAAATAGCTTAACTTTAGTTTGGGACCAAAAAATAAGTATTTTCTCGTCTCCAAACTTAATTATCACTCTCTAATACCGTACCTCATCTCTTGCCGCTGATAATATATAAAACAGTAAGTAACTCGACGCTCGTTTATTTGATTTTGGTTGAGATCCAACCAAGACCCCCACGCTTAGTCGAAGGTACTTAATCGTACAATGGGTGGCAAATAAATACACAACGTTATTTGTATTACATGTTTGCGGAAACACATTTTAAGTTATCCCATCCAAGAGTCGAGTCCAGGACCTCATGTTTTCAAAAAATTTCAATAATCGGACCACTCGATCGCAGATGAGATAGATTATTACAGTTAGTTGGTCTACTTATACTACTGTATACTATGCAAATTCGTTATTGCTTTTTGATTTCTCTACTAGTAGTAAGTTTGTTTTCCCAGAATGAATAGGTTTTTTTTAGCTTCGGGTGACTTTGATTTAAATTACTTACAAATTACAAACACTTGATTCCCTTGATTATGAGAGATTATTGTGGCTTATAGACAAGGTCAAAGGTCCGTTGCTGTGTTACTAAGTGATCTAACAAGCAAGTCTACCAAGTATCCAACTCTACGTCCGAAACATTAAACTGTCACTATGGAGACAAGAATAGGTAAGGCAATCTAGGTAGGGAAGGTCTCTTCCAGGGAAAGTTGCGGCATAACAGCACCGTAACATAATATACGGTATCTTATCTTTATATCGACGAAAACTCATCTATACCTTTGCCCTGATATGCACTTGGTACACATCATTCGCGGTTGTGCCGTTCTGACGTTTAGTCAATGTAACAGCGTTTTTTTTATTTTGTTACAAATAGGTAAGAGTGGGATTTATGAACGGTAATTTGGTTTTATAATTCAAAATATTTACTTAACATAACGAAGAACAATTATAGACTTCATTGTGCTATTCATTATGCATTATTATTAAACATTTATTATGCATTAAACGATTTTCATTAGTTTAAAAAATAATAAATAATATTATTTACGACCACAAAATTCAAATAGCAGATAAAGAAATATAACTTAAGCTGCGCAGCCCTATCGCGTGTTGACGTACTGCTCGGATGTAGGTATTTATTACAAAACAGAGTCAAGTTAGGCTAGGTAATGTATATCGCATTACCGTGACAAAAAAATGGTCTAATTCAAACCCCGTGTTTAGAGTAGACTTTGAACAACACGGTGAAAAGATCTACGGAAAGATTGATAGAAATGACCTCGGTACGCTGGCACCACCTAATGTGCAAGCGATGAATTGCAGTTCCCGTTAAGCTTCGTGTGCAGGGTGATTGAGTTACTCTTCAAGTTGCACACGAGCTCGCTTGTAGCTTACTTATTAACCTCTTATATGTTAATATAAACAATACCTTGGTTTGGACTGCTTTATTTATCCTATTAATATTATAAATGCGAAAGTTTGTATGTATGGATGTATGGATGTTTGTTACTCTTTCACGCAAAAACTATAAAGCCGATTACGATGAAATTTGGTATGTAGGTAGCTGAAGACCCAGAATAACATATAGGCTACATTTTATCCCGGAGTTCCCGCGGGATTGGGACTTACGCGGGTGAAACCGCGGGGCGCAGCTAGTTTGTAATAAAAACGTTGTGTCTTTCCGTATTGGTCTGGGCTCCTTTGCAAAATAGACCATTTGCCTTTCTGCCAGGCAGCTCGTAAAAGGCGAGCATAGGTTTACCGTCACTAATACCGTGGCATCTGACTAGGTGGTAGAGTTTCGCAGCGACTCACCCGAATTGGTACCACCGCCTTACCTATTCCTGCCGCCATATCGTCATGACGTGTTCGAGTTTGGAGGGTAAGGTAGCCGGTACACTTACTTTTGCTCGAGGCCTAACACCCCGGCCTCAGGTTGACAACGCACCATTACCACTTTGGTGTCTCTAGGCGGCGTGAATTCTACCATCCAAAAATTTACCATCAGGAAATTCGTCTGCTTGTTTACCTTCCAATATGATAAAAAAATGTAAGCATAATTCTTAAGTCTAAGTTTAATTATATCAAGGAATGAAAAGGAGACATTTATGATTTAAACGAAAGGTGTTTTGTTATGATGGCTATATATAGAGTCAGGATTTACTTATACCGTGTAGGTGTTCATGAACGATTTTCCTACTGAAAAAAACCCGGTAGGTGTAACACTCCAAACCGGAACACGTCAACGACAAGCACTACCGTTATGGCAGCAGGGATAGGTAAGACGGTGGTACCAATTCGGGCAAGTTGCTGCGAAACTCTACCACCAAGTAGGATGTCACGGTGTTAGTGATGCTAAGTCTATGCTTGCCTTTTACGAGCTTCCTAGCAGGTATGTTATGCAAAGGATCCCGAATCAAGACGGGGATGAAGATCGAGTTAACAGTTAAAGTAAAAGATACCATATCATATTAAGCGTGTCCTTAGGTAGCTACCACCTATTTTCTGATTTTTTTGGTTTCTGTGGTCTAGCGGTTCAGTTAGTGGACTTGATTACATGAGGTCCCTGTTTCGAATCCCGGGTCGGGCAATAAAAAGAAAATTAGGTTTTTCCAACTTTCTAATAAAAAAAAATTTGCTCGGGATAGGATATGTGCCCGGTTGGCGATAGGCTTGCCTCCTATCACATTATGGGACTTAGTATCTTCAGCTAGTCGTGGGTGCCCTGGTTGTGCCTCTGCCTACCTCTTCGGGGATATGGGCGTGAAGATACTTTTTTTTTCGTTGAGGAAAATTATCAACAAGTCACACTCACAGGTGAGACGAAACCTTCTTAGTATCTTAGTCCAAAATTTCTTAGACTTCCATTCGTAAGATATTTATAGAGTTTGTATACATCTTATACATGTAAATGATATAAAATATTTTTACAAAAACACTACGTAAACCAATGAAACAAATAGTCAATTATTTACAAACAATAAAGTTTTAGCTCAGTTGTACTAGTATTAGTGTTTTAACTTTTTGGTGTCAGATATGTTTAAAAGGGAAATAAATACAAATAGTGCGTCTAATATCTATTCCGACGATTACGAAAGGGCTGTAAATGAGCTGATAATCTTAAAAGACTAGACAGATTTCCATAAACTATAGGTAAGAACCGTCTTGATTTCGTCATTTTCTAAACAACAATAAAAAAATCTACAAAAATAATCGCATAAAAATCCGTCTATCCGTTAGAGAATTACGATGCCACAGACACACACGCAGACATGTCAAACTTAAAACGCCCATCGTTTTGCGTCGGAAGATAAAAACGGTATTATGTAACAGCCCAAGGTACAAGTAGTTTTCTTGGATTTAAAAAAAATAATGAAAAACAGTTTGAGATAAATCATCAAACTTCCTCGCCTTGAGTGCCTTCAATTTGAAAACAATACTTCATTCCAAAACTACGGACTTAGTCCACAAAGCTTAAAATCTTACATATATAAAAATCTTGTGTCACGATGTACGTTGCCAATAAACACCAAAATTACTGAACCGATTTCGATAAAATTTCACATGTATCTGTAGTTTGGTCTATCTTAAAAGATAGGATAGTTTTTATCCGAATGTTGGCGGTACGAAGTTCGCTGGGGCAGCTAGAATTTATATGTATTAAGTTATTAATTAAAACTATTAAGTCTACAAAATTCAAAACATTTATAGCGTAGCGGTAAAGTTTTCTTAAAACTTATAAAACTAAAATATAAATAATACAACTTGTTACAAAATCCCATAAACTTCACTGTAAACAAATGTTATATTCTTTACAAACAAGTTGAGAAAGGAAAAGATCCTTGATATATTTTCAATAGAATTTCCAAGATATTATAAAGCAGTTACATACGACAGTAACATTTATCCGTCTTGCAATTTATCCTGGGGACTTAGAAGTTGTCAGCGCCTCAGGATGCCGCAGGTGCTCCCATCGGCTCATCTCGCGTGAAGCATTTTTCTTACATCAGTTCAATTTATATTTTCGACATGCAAATTCCAGAATTTATGAGTTTTCAAAAGTGTTTATAAGAAGTCATTAATTTTAATATTTTCACCATTTTTCGCCAATTTAAAATTCCTAAGATTGTTGCCTTGCAAGACAGGGCAAAAAAGTGTCACAAATTTAAGGGTGTAAGAGTGTGTCTGTCTGTTAGTGGCATCATAACTTTTAAACAGATGGACTGACTATAATGTAGTTTCTTATGTGTAAAAGCTGGTATTTACATTAAGATTACATTACATAAAGGTTTTGTAGGGGCTATTAACCATTTTTAATTTTTGTGATAGTAATTATTACTGATGCGTATTTGAATTGCAGGATTAGTTTAGAGGAAAATTAGAAAGTTTAAGGATCCATTATTGAAAGTTAAGGAGATGCAACACGTCTGTTATTTCTACCAAAATAGTCTAATTTTAAAAATAAAAATAAATTACAGGTATGTGATAGAACTCATAATATTCAAACCCTGACGCTGGCCTAATAGTATGAGTATCTTCTAAGTAATAAAAATATAAATGAGACTTTGCATAAAATTTTAGGTCTTAAATTTCTTAATAAACAACGGGCACATCAAAAGAAAATGAAATTTTTAACAGTAAGAAAAACAACTCAACACAACTTTTTAATTATTATGAAAATTATGAACGAATACAGAAAGGGCTAGAATACATCAAAGGTTTTGGGCTGCGAACATTTTTTTATTTTATTTATTTTTATTACAGACGCAAGAAAAAAATGTTGAACTAATTTCGATAAAATTTTGAATATAACTGTAACTAATACTGTAAATGCGAAAGCTTGTATATTTGTTACGCTTCCACGGCTAAATCGTTAATCTAGTTTCGATAGAATTTTCAATATAAATATACCTAATCTTGTAAATGCGAAAATTTATATATATCTGTTACGCTTTCACAGCTAAATCGTCAAACTAGTTTCGATAGAATTTTCAATATAACTATACCTAATACTGTAAATGCGAAAGCTTATATATTATCTGTTACGCATTCACGGTTAAATAATTCAACTAATTTCGATAGAATTTTCAATATAACTATACCTAATACTGTATATGCGAAAGCTTATATATCTGTTAAGCATTCACGGTTAAATCAGTCAACAAATTTCGATAGAATTTTCAATATAACTATAACTAATACTGTAAATGCGAAAGCTTATATATTTGTTACGCTTTCACGGCTAAATCTTAAAACTAGTTTCGACGGAATTTTCAATATAATTATACCTAATACTGTAAATGCGAAAGCTTGTATATTTGTTACATTTTTACGGCTAAATCATTAAACTAGTTTCGATAGAATTTTCAATATAACTATACCTAATACTGTAAATGCGAAAGCTTATACATATATCTATTACGAATTCACAGTTAAATCAGTCAACAAATTTCGATAGAATTTTCAATGTGACTATAACTAATATTGTGAATGTAAAAGGTTATATATTTGTTACGATTTCACGGCTAAATCGTTCAACTAATTTCGAAAACATTTAAAGTGTGTTTGATGAAAGTCTCATGTTCAAACATGTTTGTTTAAAAAATCAATTTCTATTGAAATATAGAAAAGTTAAGAAGGGATGAAAGTTAGCATGAAACCGTAATATCTAACTTACATAACTTGTCCGGCGAAATTATGGAACCAATCCTGGCAATTCGCTGCAAAACTCTACCACCTAGTGATCAAGCTTAGGATCATCTCGTAATAATTAATTTTCTTTAAAAAATAGAATTATCAAATCGCATCGTGTTAATAATATTAGTGTAGTGGTTTTTGCAAATTATTGCACATAGCATCTTCACGCCCATATCCCCGAAGAGGTAGGCAGAACCACAACTAAGGCACCTACGACCATCCGAGGACACGAAGTCCCACAATGTGAGTGGCAAGCCTATAACACAACCGAGCACATTTCCAATCCCGAGCAACACTTTTTTAATTAGAAAATTAGAACAACCTAATTTTTTTTTGTTGCCCGACTGGGATTCGAACCCGTGACCTCTTGCAGTCAAGTCCAGCAACTGAACCGCTAGACCACAGAGGCGACGATAATTATTATTATTTTATATAAATCATATTATATTGGCTGTTTTATCCTTAAACATTTCAAAACAAATCGTAACTAATCGTGTAGAAAAGTTACAAAATTGTTTTGAGCAACGATTATTCCTCTCTAATAACGTCACGTTCTTGTTACAGGCAAGGAATACAAATCGCAAATAATAAGAAAGAAAATATGGAGATATATTAGAGAAGCTTCCAAACAAGGTTAAGCCACATGGCTTAGGTACTTGTGAAAGAGACTAAACATCCTCTGCCTTATAAGTAAGCATAGATTAAAATCGATCGCCTCTGTGGTCAAACGGTCCGGGCGGCGTCGGACTTGAGTTCTTGAGGTCCCGGGTTCGACCCGGGTCGGACAGCAAAAAAAAATAGAAAGTGCATATTTTTAATTTTCTAATAAAAATAATTTCGCCCGGGATAGGACGTGTGCCAGTTTGGCAATAGGGCAAGCCTATCTATCACATTGTGGAACTTAGTATCTTCGGCTAGTCGTGAGTGCCCTGTCCAGTTATACCGTTAAAGATACCAGTTCAAACAAAGACTACAAAAATCTACCTCCAAATAGCTATAATGGGGAATTAAATTTTGTAACAAAATCGTAATAATTTTACTACGATTAAATCGTGGATAAACAGCTGATAATATGTATAATAAACAGCTGTTCAACAAAGACTATACCGTCAATTTTAAGCTGGGAGTAATTTAATCTATGATACTAATCAATAATAATTTATACTAACTAATTAATACTTTAATTTATAAATGTAAGATTGCCCAGATTTTTAATGATTACGAAAGATTAAAGTATACAGTATCTATAGATTTCTTGTATCTAATTTTTAGACTTGAAAATTTACTTGGTAACATGAAAATGTTGCTCTTGATTTGATATGTGCCCGGTTGGCGACAGGCTTGCCACTTATTACATTTTGGGAAAAAATCTTCGGCTAGTCGTGGGTTCCCTGGTTGAGCCTCTGCCTACCTCTTCGGGTATATGGGCGTGAAGATATTTTGTTTTTCTTTTATACGTATCCTCATCCTATATTTTGGAAGTCGGATAAAAAGATCTAGCTATCGGTTACAATAAACTATCACGGTAAAACTTGAATAATAAATAAACCTTTCGTGGTTTATCGCTGTGGCTAATTAGCTGACAGATTGATTGAAACGTACCTAGAGCGGACCGCCTCTGGCAGTGACAACGCAATTGAACCTAATATAGACTACGGGCCCATGCCAAAAATAGATGGGTCATATGAACCACCAGTTGACGTTGTCACGTTGTGGGTACTTAGAAAGAACATTCCATAAGTACAACCAACGTTCCTAGAAAAACAGAAAAACAACGCATCGTACGATGTCCCCTCTAACCCCTCGCCTCTCCAAGATTAGCGCGAAGTATAAAAGCCCGAATAACCATGCGGCGTCACTTGTTATACTATCGGGACCTTACGAGCGAAGACGCCTTTGCAATTACTAAAACAAATTAATTACGTATATTTACAAATTAAATAGTTTAAAAATCAAAAGAAAAAGGAGAAACCCGTCTTAGGTAAGAGACTTCTATTAATTCAATTTGCTACTGTGCTTATACATGTATATATATGTATTTATTTATTTATTTGAATAATTATTTATGTATTTATTCAAATGTATGTTTATCCAATAATAGTATAAACTAATTCCTCCCTAGCAGACCAGGCGACATTCCTACGCAAGAGCGTACAATGCTATGTATACATATATTATGTACTTTTCTTCTGTGTCATTCAGGGGGCTGTTTCCAAGACTACGTCGCCGGGAATATTGTGAGAGTTCTGCAAATGTAGATCCTCCTATTCCCGTCGATGTCCTTTTGGCACCTCTCCCTGACTCCTGTCTTCGACTTTCAGGGTTTCTTCGTCTCGGCTAGCTGCTTTAGCTTGTAATATCAAAGAACACACGCACACTGGAGCGGTAGGGAGGTTACTCCGCGCCCTAGCAGATACCACCGGCAGTGTTGCAGCTCCCAGGACAAGGGTCTTTCTAAATCCAAGACACCTACCGCCAGGACAAGGACCCTTCTAAAAGATAAGACACCTACCTACCTACTATACCCATCTACCTACTATAAGGTTTCCCAGAACCTACGACCAATAATTTGTTACAATATAAATTGACATTTTTATATTCTCTTTTATTTACCCTCCTATTCTTGTGTGGACCTCTTCTAGGTCACAACGTATATAGAACGATATAAGAGCATTAAATAATAAGATTCAGCACTATGCCGTCACCTGTAAGCTGTCCAACTTAGTGCAGGTGAGAAATCAAAAGTGCAGGTAGAGTAAGTCCGTTTTGGTCACTTATTTTTGTACGGCATTGCTATCGTCAATAGAACCATAACAAATAATAAGAAAGTATGTAGTGCCGTACAAAATGGTGTGCCAGAAATCGGGTATTTTTTTTAATTAAATTTAAATTTGGCCACTTGATTCTGTACGGCATCAGTTTCATACTGTTTCAGTACAGCTTCTACTCCAATGATAAATATGCCGTACAAAAATAAGGTACCAAAACGGACTTACTCTACCTGCACTTTTGAATTCTCACCTGTATTCACTAGGTGGTAGAGTTTGGCAGCGACTCGCCCGGATTGGTACCACCGCCTTACCTATTCCTGCCGCCATAACGTCATGACGTGTTCCGGTTCGGAGGGTAAGGTAGCCGGTAAACTTACTTTTGCTCGAGGTCTAACATCCCGACCTCTGGTTGGCAGCGCACCATTACCACCTTTGGTGTCTCTAGGCGGCGTGAATTTCTTACCATCAGGAAATCCGTCTGCTTGTTTGCCTTCCTATAACATATAAAAAAAAAAACTCAGTTGGACAGCTTACAGGTGACGGCATAGTGCTGAATCTTATTATTTAATGCTCTTATATCGTCCTATATACGTCACCTGGTGGTTCATATGACCCATCTATTTTTGGCATGGGCCTGTAGTCTATATGCTTTGTTGTGCGTTTTTAATTGATAATGATTGTCATAAAATTTTATTAAATCGGGAAGCCGCCGTCGCAAGAACTGCCAAACTGCAAGCTGCCTCTACCAAGGAAAATTTCTTACGTAATTTTAAGTTCGTTTTTCAAATATATAATGCTTTGTTCTGGTATCAATGAAGTAGGTTTCTTGGGAGTGTCTTCCCGCTGTAGCTATTTAACATCTAATAACATTCTTACATAGTTAATGAAAAGCTTTTCTTTTTTAATTGATGAACAGAGACAATTAATTTTATAGAATTAACTAAAGTTATATAATGATTTTGTGGCTAATTTATTGGCAAGTTAATTGAAATGTGTACTTTGGGCAGCATGCCTTTACTAGCAATGACGATACGAATTAAACTAATAGCCTTTGATTATTTTACTTTTCATAACGTATAGCTAATGTCAAAATATTCATAAATTTAAAAGTATTTAATAACTTATAAACAGAAAATCATTTAAAAAAATGTTATTTAAATCTATCTTCTTATATAAATATAAAAATGAAACCCGTTTTCCTTGGTCACGGCATCACGCGTGAATGGTTGGACCGATTTCACTCATTCTTTTTTTGTTGTATTTGTTGTGTTTTTTTGTTCTTACGGAAAAAAATATAAGAAAATTTTGAAAAGTGTACCTACATTTAATTTTGCATATTTTAAAAAACGCGCGTAACGAATGTTAATGTCATTCACAGCCACAGACTATATTGAATTGAAAGAGCATCGTTTGCTTGGAAACGTGGTTACTTAATTAAATTCGAGCATCATTTGTTCGGAAACGTAATAACATTGTAATTTTTCCCATACAAACTGAACGGGCGGTACGAATTCGCCGGGACAGCTAGTTCTTAATATTGACGCTCATTTTTAACTGCTTAATGAATGAAAATCACATTGGTCTTGGCAATAACAAAATAATGAGTTATAATGTCAATTGTAATTGAGACTAGTCTTAGGAAGTCCCTAGCCGAACAGCTGCAAACGGAACCTCCGGAAACCAACCGAAAATATTCGTCGCGTATGTTTATCTGTATGTTCATCTGTTTGTTACAAACAGGTTATTGTGAAACTATTCAAACTATAAAAAGAAAATGTTGTGGGTAGAATTTTCTTAACCACATTATGAATTTTATGAAAATATAACACCCATTAGAGATTTAAAAAAAATACTATCGAGCTACAACTTTTTGTACAAACTTGTTTATTGTGTGTGGCTTGTTTTATTTATAGATTGCTTTAAATAGTATTATTGAGTAACATCCCTAATAAAAACATGTAACTTGCTTACATTAAGGTTAAATCAAATTTGTGTTATTTTTGAAGTAAGTAAGTGTCTTCACGCCCATATCCTCGAAGTGATAGGCAGAGGCACAACTAAGGCACCCTAACTAGCCGAAGACATTAAGTCTCACGATGTCATAGGTGGCAAGCTTATCGCCAACCAAACATATATCCAATCCCGGGCCACCTTATTTTAATAAGAAAATTGAAAATCCTCATTTTCAATTTTTTTGTTGCCCTACCAAGGGATCGAACCCGGGACCTCACAGGCGATCAAAACCAAAAACATAACTGAACGATACTAATACAGAGAATACTCAAATATAGGCCTGGTTAATTTTAATAAACATACTTATACTCAGAAAAAGAGTCACCTAAATGTTCGTCACATACGTTTCTGCCCCCAAACAGGAATTGAACCTAAGCTTTGAGGTTTATTGATGGTATAAGGCGTACAGACCCTCGACCACCGAGGACATGAATTAAAATTAACACATACAGGAAAGTCTATTCCTATGCTAAGACGTTATCATGTGGTAGGTAACACTAGCAACAATAGCAGTTAATAAAAGAAAAGCTTCAACACTTTATCACGGGAGCAATACATTTAAAATCCTAGATGAAAGTGTTATTTTACAATTACCACGTTCGGCTGTCAAGATGGATTCCATTTGTCTTTCCGCTCTTAACCGAGTTCCCCGTGGGGTTTTTGAAATGAGGCAACTGGCGGAGCGATAAGATAGAGGAAGCCTTTTGTGCCCGTACTTCGTGAATACACCCGACAAATCAAGCCTAAGATTTCTATTAAGAACGCATAAAATACGTTTTACTGTTTAATTTCTTTTGTTAGCTACGGAATAAATGGGGTAAACAACTATTTGTTTTGAGAAAGGGATTGTTATTTGCTGTAGCTTGTTTGGATTGGAAGCACTGCTCTGCTTACTCTAAGCGTAGTTGCTGGATATCGGCGAAGGTCTTTATCGTCAAGAGAGCTATCTAATAACGTTTAAGGTTTTGAATATTAAAAAATATTATGAAAATTTAAAATGCTATGAATGAAATTATTGACAAACGACAAAATCCCTTAAGATGCAAAAACACGTAATTTCAGTTACGTAAATTGAATTCATCACTTTAGTTCGAACAGAAAAAAGTCAATTATTTCAATTTAAAATGTCACGGAAATCCGAGAACGCTCACGCCTCTAATAGAATCTGGTTAAATTAAAATGGAACGCGAATTGCTTTTATTTCGTCCTTACTATGTTCGATGAATGAAAGCTCTCGTGTAAACGGGTACATGTCGGGATTTAATTGAAACGGACGCATTCGACTTGGGTCGACAGCCGACACGCCGTCATATACGTCACACACAGCGTGGTAATTACGGAGATTGTAGGCAACAGAAATATCGTGACATCTAGGGCTCTACACGCTCTATGTTTGTGTACGTCATGATTAGAATCTGTATTGATGATCTGAATCAACATGAGGAGCCCTCTTCTCATGATTCAGATCATACTTGTTATTAGTTATTGTACCTACTTGTAAACTAATAATACTTGCTAGTGGTCGCACGTAGGTCGAAATTCGACCATTACAAATTTTAACATCTTGTTGATAAGAATGCATGAAGAATTATAGAATAATTAAGCGCATATAAATCTGAAGATAGCAATTCTTATTTCGTAAGAGAAAGCCTTTTGAAGAGCGCCTAAAAGTAGCTGGACACAATTAATCAACTTCACTTATACTTTCCATAATTTCTATTACTAGTGGTCGCCCATTGTTCGAAATTCGACCATAATATTTTTTTTTCTTGTTGATAAGAACACCATCTACATTTCTCAAGACAAACTACTTTGTTTCCAAACTTTTTAGTGCGCCATCTATGATT
Organism: Calephelis nemesis; assembly: GCA_002245505.1. NCBI lineage: Eukaryota > Metazoa > Arthropoda > Insecta > Lepidoptera > Riodinidae > Calephelis > Calephelis nemesis. The sequence continues at coordinate 128,080 of NJDD01000501.1, forward strand.
TTTTATCGTTATCATTAACATATTTGTTTGTGTGTGTCAAATGCATGGTAGTGCGGGTAATGTTTTATTTATTGATTTAATGTAATTTATAAGAATTATTGAAAAATATAAGCGTTCTGCACTTCTCCTATATATAAACTATAAGTGTGTCAAATTGTATGCTCCTGCGTTGGCGGAATTTTAGTAAAAAGGGGACCAAAGTATACATTGACATCACGTATTATTATATAGATTATAAGCTACACATAGCAACAGATATCTGAAAATTGTTTTATGGTAAATGCACACACCTCAAAAAACCATAAGCTATTGACACCATAAATGTTATAGATGCGTCGCTGCCTTAAAGCCCGGGGTGTTAGGTCTATTGAATATCTTTACCTTGGTTCACTACCATGTGCGGTATTGCTGCAATCTATAGATTTTAACTTTATTACCATATCATAACACTATTTTTTTTAAGAACCGTAGGGGGTTCTAAAAACTTACATGTGAGGTTGCTAAGAACCATCTCTATTAAGTCAGCTTTCAAACGAAAAAATCCGTATCAAAATAGGTCTATGCGTCCCAAGATTATGATGTCACATACAGACACACATACAGATACAGCTACTTCAAACTTATAACACCCCTCTTTTTCCGTCGAGGGTAAAAATAATAAAAAATAGTATATGTTTTTAGAAAAAATGTGGAAAATTGTGTTTCATGGATTAGGTTAAAAATATATACAGATGAGTATAAATGGCCACCAGGATACATTTTTACAATTATTGACTGGTTAATCGCCTCTGTGGTCTAGCGGTTCAGTTGTTGGACTTGACTGCATGAGGTCCCGGGTTCGAATCCCGGGTCGGGCAACAAAAAGAAAATTGGGTTTTTCCAATTTTCTAATGAAAAAAAAAATGTTGCTCGGGATTGGAAATGTGCCCGTTTGGCGATAGGCTTGCCACCTATCACATTGTGGGACTTCGTATCTTCGGCTAGTCGTGGGTGCCCTGGTTGTGCCTCTGCCTACCCTTTCGGGGATACGGGCGTGAAGATACTTCTACTTTATTGACTGGTTACTGGCTGTTTTTCAGGACTCTCACTCCGATTCACGTCAGACCTCTTAATTACGCGTAGTGAAATTTTGCTGATAGATTCTCTATGTTCCAAAGGAGGTTATAGGCTACTTTTTATCCCGTTTACTTCGTAGCTTTCCGTGGGGAGAGGTGAAAGCCGACAAGTAAATTGGACTATATTTCTTGAAAGCGTAGTCATATTTAAATTATTTATTTTCGACTGATTTCAAATAAAGGACAAGGTATTGTTATTGTATGTTTATCAATTTCTTTATCATAATCGCAAAACCGTTGGTATAGCTAGTTATTGAATACAATTCAAAAACCGCTTGTCAAATCTTAATCAAACTTTTAGGTACTCAACCCTCAATTGTGACATACCTTTTACAAAAGGACATCAAAATCTATTCACCATGAAAGGTGTAATCACGTAACAAACAAAGAAACAGACATTACCACCGATTACCACGGATTGGTAACAACACCGCCTTACCTATTCCTGCCGACATAACGTCATGACCTGTTCCAATTCGGAGGGTAAGGTATCCGCTAAACTTACTTCTGGTCGAGGGCTAACATCCCGGCCTCTGGTTGGCAACGCACCGTTACCAACTTTGGTGTCTCTAGGTGGCGGGAATTTCTTCATTGTCATAAAAAAAAGAAATATAAATTGACAACCTTGTTTTGAAATAAGATTTATTTATTGCCAACTCAATCCTTACATTTAATAAAAAAAAAACCGATTTAAAAACAATCGCACTATCTCTTCTTCTTTAGCAATTAACCTTACACTTGAGACATCTGTAGGCGCCACACGAAAATAAAACAGGCTAAATTTGTTTTTGGAATACCCTTTTTTAGTTGGTTATTTTCCTATAACAATCTTGTTTTATAAATAGTTGTAAAAAGCTGATTTTTTAACAAATAAATATAATATATATTAGGAAAGAAGGAATTGTCGGAAAAGTGTCGGCTTGGGCTCCTTTGCAGAATAGACCATCTGCCTTCCTGCCAGGCAGCTCGTAAAAGGCGAGCATAGGCTTACCGTCACCAACATCGTGACATCTTACTAGGTGGTAGAGTTTCGCAGCGACTCACCCGGATTGGTACCACCGCCTTACCTATTACTGCCGCCATAACGTCATGACGTGTTCCGGTTTGGAGGGTAAGGTAGCCGGTAAACTTAGTTTTGCTCAAGGCCTAACATCCCAGCCTCTGGTCGGCAACGCACCATTACCACCTTTGGTGTCTCTAAGCTTCGTGAATTTCTTACCATCAGGAAATTCGTCTGCTTATTTACCTTCCACTTTCATAAATGAAAAAAAAAACAAAAGTAATTATAGAAAGTTCTCGATTAGAGCACCCTAGTAAAACATATGTCAATTAACGGCCTACATGAATATATAATTATAAAATAATATGCCCTGGGCGACTAATTCATCATCGCCTAGCAAAAACTGCTAGATAGTAAGAAATTTGGTGGGTAAGGTCGTTTTATTGGGTAAACACCCACTAAGGACGGAATTTTGGAAATTCTACCCCTAAGGAAGTTAAAAGTTTGAATGGAAGATGGTAATTTTTAAAGTTCGAAACATGAAACTTTATTTTAAGGTTACTTACTAAAAATGAGTAGAGACGTATTTAAGCGTTTCTGGAAATTCTAACCCTAAGGGGTGAAATAGAGATTAAAAGGTTTGGATGAAAGTCCTTATGGCTATAATCAGTAAATATATTAACTGTATAAGAGAGCAAAGCCGCGGGTAACAGCTTGACTACATGATCAGAATGATTACACCCTTGAATCTAGATTTATCCTACATTGTAAATAAAAATCGAGTATGTCATTTTACAATTGAAATTGTGTACAATTGAACACAATATTGGTGAATTGTTAACAATTAGTTAATAGTAAACAATCAATTATTTTATCGGATTCTTTGAATCTATTTGTAGCTAAATGTTAGTAATCTCTAGTAATATGTTTAAAAGTACCTGAAATGACATATACGATTAAAATTTTCAATTCGCATGATAGCAAGATTTAGTATCTTCACGCTCAAATCCCTGAAGAGGTAGGAAGAGGCACAACCAGGCCACCCACGACTAGCCGAAGATACTAAGTCCCACAATGTGATAGGTGGCAAGCCTATCGCCAACCGGGCACATTTCCAATCCCGACCAACATTTTTTTTTATTAGAAAATTGGAAAAATCTAATTGTTCTTTTTTGTTGGTCGAACCGGAATTCGAACCCGGGACCTCATGCAGTCAAGTCCAACACCCGGACCGCTAGACCACAGAGGCGATTAGCAAGATTTAAGAGTAGCCTAGAGTTAAGTGCCAGTTAACTTATGTATCACATAAAAAATAGTAATAGTAACTAACTACAAAATCGGTAACGTGTACCCTATTGTAAATATAACATGGCAAAGTTAGCTATTGATTATCATGTTGCCCCAAATCCTATTAATATTTTAATTAATTATAAATGCGAAAGTTTGTATGTATGGATGTATGGATGTTTGTTACTCTTTCACGCAAAAACTACAAAGCCGATTACGATGAAATTTGGTATGCAGGTAGCTGAAGAACCAGAATAACATATAGGCTACTTTTTATCCCGGATTTCCCTCGGGATTGGGACTTACGCGGGTGAAACCGCGGGGCGCAGCTAGTATAACAATAAATTCAACATTAATTACTACGGCCTAATTAATTACATTAATTATACGGCTCTCCAATGATAAGAGACAAGTGTACAGATACAGGATATGTTACAGGTGTATCTTGTGGTTGTAATACAATAACAGTGGTGGTGCTTTTCTTGCGCACGCACTAAACTAATTTTAAGTTATCGCTGTCTTCTTTCCATGAGAGAAATAGTAAGAGACAAAACACTTTTTGTGCTGTCAAATTAGTACGTATTCCTACAGACGTTTAATCTATCACACGGAAAAAGTTGATTGAAAACATCACGATTTTACATACCCGGACTAATGGTGGTAATTTTGTTGCGCACTCACTAAACTAATTTTAAGTTATCGCTATCTTCTTTCCATGAGAGAAACAGAAAGAGACAAAACACTTTTAGTCCGTCAAATTAGTCCGTATTCCTACAGACGTTTAATCTATCGCACAGAAAAAGTTGATTGAAAACATCACGATTTTACATATCCTGACTAATCTGACATATCTGGACTAATCTGACATATCAAAAGTGTTCCATCTCGTTTGTTTTTCTGTCATTTGAAAAAGACAGCAGGCATCTAAAACAAGTTTAGTTTGTGAATAGCAGAATCATCACCATTGTCATTAAAGCAGCGGGAATAGTGAAGGTGATGAATAAATACCCGGGGAAGTTGCTGCACAGCAATGCTGGATGAACTGAAGCAATAACACTACCACCAGCGATCTTTTCTTTTATGATATTGGAAGGCAAACAAGAAGACGGATTTCCTGATGGTAAGAAATTCACGCCGCCTAGAGATACCAAAGGTGGTAATGGTGCGATGCCAACCTGAGGCTGGGATGTTAGGCCTCGAGCAAAATAAGTTTACCGGCTACCTTACCCTCCAAACCGGAACACGTCATGACGTTATGGCGGCAGGAATATGTAAGGCGGTGGTACCAATCCGGGCGAGTCGCTGCGAAACTCTACCACCTATTACACTCTATCCCCATGTTGTTCCGGGTTTGCTGAGTGAAATAGACGATCTGCCTGCTTGACAGGTAGCTCGTTAAAGTTAATGTTAAAAGGGTTATTAACAACAAGACCACTGGTGGTAGAGTGTTCTTGTAGAAACTCATCTGGATAGAGATCCACCGGCTTACCTATTCCTTCCACCACAATAACACCTCCTCTGTAGTCTAGCGGTGCAGTTGTTGGACTTGAATGCATGAGGTCCCGGAATTGAATCCCGGGTCGGGCAACAAAATGAAAATTTTGTTAATCCAATTTTTTAATAAAAAAATGTTGCTCGGAATTGGAAATGTGGCTTGTCATTGTGGGACTTAGTGTCTTCGGCTATTCGTGACTCGAGGGTGCCCTGGTTGTGCCTCTGCCTACATCTTCGGGGTTATGGGCGTGAATATACTTTTTTTTCATAATGACAGTGTTGTCCCAGTGTGGATAGTAGGATAAGACAGCAATGCACCAGCAACATCTATAGTAGCTATATGCTACGGTTATATTTCACCATAAGCAGAGTCGAGTGGTTGTTTGTTATCTTATCACATTAGTATATTTACGCTCATATCCCCGAAGAGGTTAGCAGAGGCAACATCGAATAGTCGAAGACGCGAAGATCTACACAGTGATAGGAGGCAAGCCTATCGCCAATCGGGTTCATATCCAATCCTGGGCAACCTTATTTTTTATTAGGAAATAAAAAATACACATTTTTTTTTTGTTGCTCGACCCGCTTATTGCACTCGGTACCTAAAGAAGTTAAGTCCGATAGCAGACTGGTTGATTACAGAGGCGATTATCCTAAAAATATTATAAATACGAAAGTTTGTATGTTTGTTTGTTTGTTTGACTCACTATTTGACACAGACATAGAGGGTTACTTGGATTAACACATAGGATAGTCTTTATCCCGAAAAAATGTTTCTGTAGTACCATTAACTTCGCGGGCAACGCCGCGGGCAATAGCTAGTCATTATAATAAAACTGATTTACCTAATGCTCGCTTTTTTCGAGTTGCCAGACAGATATAGATGGTCTACTCTACACAGGAGATCCAGACCAAAGTTGATTTTACATGTCCCGTAATTTTAGTAGGTTAATAAAGAAATAAATATCTCTAAACAAGTTACATTAATTGAATCTAGCCCCAAAGTAAGCATATCATATGCTTGTGTTTTGGGTTTCAGTAAATGATTCTTATACATAGAAATACTTAAATATCAGAATATATTTAATAAACACCCAGACCCGGAAATGCAGACATCTAAATGTTCATCACACAAATGCCCGCCCCCGTTGGGAATCGAACCCAAGCTTCGCAGTTCGTCGAAAATTTAATAAACACCTATACCCGAAAATGCAGACATCTACATGTTCATCACACAAATGCCTGCCACCGTCGGGAATCGAACCCGAGCTTCGCGTTTGGTCGACGTAGTTAGGCGTGTACGCTAGCCACTCGACCAACGCGACGGTCAACTAATTGCTGAAAACCGGTTTTCATTCGTACACTTAGTTATTACAAGCTCCAATACACTTGAATGATAGCAATTGAAAGTAAATTGCTTTTCACAGTCTATAAAGTATCTGTTTGTCCCGCGAAAAGTTTGATAAATTCAATTTTCAACTGGGTAACTTCCGTGTCTGGTTCTGGCTCGATACTTTTAGAATAAATTCGTTTCTGATCAATACTTCGGGAAAGTTATTACGAGCTATTCATTCGTTTTTGTGGTGAAATTATGCAGCAAGGTAAAACGTTCTTTATTAGTCCTTCGCTCCTAGTAAATCTTTTTCTAGTTTTTATTGGCATTATTCATGCAATCACTTAAAATGTCAGTGTTTTGTATGAAAGTTCTAAGAAACACTAATCCTCATTTTAGGGGAAAAAACTTGCAGCGGGTATCACTTCTTTGAGGTTGGTTTTTAACTATTTTTGAAGTAAAACTTCTTTAGAATCGTTGTGATTTCAAAACGGGTGCAACGGAAAAACGACAGGTAAGAAACACAAATGTATATTCATCATATTCTTTTACAGGTGAGAGACACAAATATATATTCATCTCATTCTTTTGTCGATTTACTGAAGTTTCACTTCTATCGTATGTGAATCGCACACACACCTTTTTTTCGTTTTAGTAGCGTCAGTAACTAACAACCAGATACTGAAAGATAAAATGAAACATACTTTTTCAAACTTTAATTTACCTTTAGTAGATTATTAATTAAAAAGTGAAACCAGTTGACTAAAGTGTAACATAAAGTATATTGTGGTAGAGAGTTTATTTCAAAAGATTGTATATACTTTGTAGACAAGTATCGTCGATGAAAAGTGTAAATTTTATGAATAGATAAATTTGACAAACACCAGGACCCGGAAAAACAGACGTACCTATAAGTTTATTACATAATTGGCTGCACTAAATGGGAATCAAACCTTACACAGTTGATTGATGGTATTGAGCTCGACGATTACCTGTCAATTTTAATTTTGGTAAATGGTGGTGTTTTTTTTGAATGATCGTTGTTTAGTGTTTATTAATTACAAAACACAAAAATATTTCATTTTTAGTAATCTCCAAAAAGGAGTTCCCCAATTCGTCTTTGTGTTTTGAAATGTATGTCACGTGATTAAAGCCCGGTGAAGTTGCAAAAAACGCGAGGTTGGCAACACATTAGTTTCAAACAAAAAAAATCATGTGATTACTTAATCAATTGTGAATAGATTTTAACGAATTTTTTGAGGTAAGGTTGGTCATTGTTCAGTTATCCTAAAAAAAGATAAATTTAAACAATATCCGACCAATATTTATTTGTTATGCTTAATACTGTGTTTTTTGTGTTACCTAGTGTAATAATGTAATAAGTGTCACACCTGTCACCAACTAGTCCCCAGCAACGTTATTTTTATCAGAAAATTGAATGTATGTCGGGTTGCCCGACCCGGGAATCGAATCTGTCCTAGTTCTAATGTAGTCAACGCCAATACCGGATCACAAGACCTTAAAATATCAACTATTTTAAAGCTCACGGGTGATCCAGAGTTAGCCCTTGGTGCTGGCGTTGTAGGTAACAGTCCAATCTTTCTAACAGGCTGAGCACTTTAATCACCTACAAAATCTGGTGAAGGTGTAAAAACCACGAGGTAAGCAATACATTCGTCTTTAAAAAAATCTAATGCCCAATATATAGGTAGTCATGGCAAAATAAACATACTTGAAAGTTTTATTAAACAGATTTGATAGCTTTTACCATGTTAGTTGATGTGGTGAACCCTATATCCTTTGAACTTGGTGCAGAGTCGGGAAAAGGACTAATCGGCTGAAATTGTTGCCCTTCCGCCAAACCTCGTCCTGAATCAAATAAATGAGAAAACTTTCTAATTGGAATTTCAAATAGGCTTCGTCTACGCCGCTGAAAACTGTTGAGGATTTTGACACTTCTATAATATTTTTCTACGGTAAACACTTTTGTAGTAAAAGATCCGAACCTATATCAACCTACACCGAGTTGATCATAGGGGCGCCATTTTGGCGCCATCGTGAATGAAAGTGGTCGTAATTTTTTCATTATTTTTGAATTTCGTGCTTATATTGAGTGGAATTAGTTAATTAAGGAGGGAATTAGATTAATTTTGTTCAGTGAAAGTGCACAAATGAAATAATCATGAATAAATTAGTGTGTCTTCTATTTCCTCGCTGCTGTCAAATCTCATTAGATGAGCTTGAGTTACGAAGCCACCGCTTTACTCAAGACCTTGACCTGACATGACTTTGTACATAGTGACTAATGACTGTATTTAATTATTAATAATAACTATCTTGACATTGTCAAACGATTAAAAGCCATATTTATAAATAAAGAAGAAGAGTTGATAATATAATGAAACATATTTTATAATAAATTTAGTATATAATTATAATACTTTAATAATAATAATAATATACTGACAACACAGATAAATTATAGACATTCTGTAAGACTTAAACTTTAAGTCGTGATAAAATTTTATTGTTATCTTGATATCGCACCCATTAATGAAAATAATTTTAATTAAAGAAAACATCCTGTCCAGGATTTTTAGACAACCTATTTTTAATATATTTTCTGATATCAAATGTATTATAACATAGGTTACACATTACTATCAGCTCGTTGAAGGTCGACTTAGGTTCGGATTCAAGACCATAGTAAAAGGTTCGAACTTTAATCGACCTGTTAATATAATAAAGCTTATTATATAAAAAAATGAAAATATTTTAAAAATAGGTTGCAAAAAAAATGGCAGAATATGGTCAATTTAAAAAAAATACTTTTCATTCATCCGATTTTTTCAAACAACTCTATATTACCACAAGCAAACAACCCGATATAAAGTGAAAGTAACTGGACATACAGTTTGGCAAAAAAGAGTTTGGGGCAGTGACAAGTGTAAGCACAATATGTTTTGTTCTGACGGCAGCACTAGGCAATTATTAAGCATTAGTATAAAATAGTAAACTGCTACAAAATATTCTGTCTTGATTTTTTATAGGCAACCCAGTTTTAATATATTCTCTTACATACCAGATTCTTTATTAAAATATGTTACATTCTATTATCAGCTCGTTGAAGGTCGATTTAAATTTGGATCTCGGAGTATATTATTATTTTTCTGATGTAAACGCCTTTTGAGATATACTGAAGACAATGAATATTTTATTAAAGAGAATATTAATATTGAAACAGACGGGTGATTGATCTTCTAGATATTTAACTTGTTGGATTTTAAATTATTTTCCAACAACAAAAGCATTTGTTCTAAATATCTAAATATCTTCGCCTATCTGCGATAGTTATTCAAATTTGCGATGTAAATTATTTTGCGAGATTAAGAAGAAATAATTCTCTATAAAGTGTCAGCGGATAGTTTTGCCATAATTTGGTGAACTATGCCTATCTATGTTACAAACCTACTGCTACTACGGGTAGGAAGCTTTGCTCGTGTTGGACAATTTATTATTAGACAAATAATTATTTAAATCATTTTTTAAAACAAGGCTCCTTTCAGTATCTTAAGAAATACAGCTAATTATTTGGGTAGGAAATATCTTTGAGCGGTTGGGTCACATAATATATTTGGAGATTTATCTTAAGTAACAATTGAAAATTTTGACCTTCCTTACCCAATACGACACCTTGGTGAAATTAGTTACTAACTGTGTTATTTATAAAATAGGAATTCTACCTTCAATGATGCATTGCAATTATTCCTCAGTAAGAGGTAGGAAACACATCTTGGTTTTGAAAGGACTAAATCGTTGTTAACGGTAAGGTTTTTACAACTTTACCAAGTTTTGGAGGGAGGGGAGAGCGCCGCTGAGTTTGAATTATTTGTATGAGTTGGGGCTGTCTCCCGAGACGAAACTTGACTTGGAGCTGCGTTCTGATTACTTTTCTGTGGTTTCCAGCTCATGTTGGGCGTCTCATGGAGGAAACACAGCTGTGATACTTCTGAACTTGCAGATATCTGAGGCAACAGCGATTACGAACACCTCAACTGAACCGTCAAGTAAAGAAAATACCTACTCATTCTCAAAGGCCTGGCGCTGCGAATGCCCGAGGACGACGATGATCAAATGATTACCTATCATCAATGTTTACAAGTCTATCTTCTATAAAAACAGGATATTCCTGCTTTTAGAATAGTTTTTAAGCTATTCTTTAATGTTTGGACAAGATACTTCTTATCGAAACAGTAAAAAATAGCCAAATTGTTTTTATTATTGTTACTCCTGGTGTTGGGGATTTCCGTGCGTGGAGGTGATCACTTTCCATCAGGTGACCCACGTGCTCGTTTGCAGGAGGCAAACGATGCTTATATTGGGCTTATATACATAGTAACATTTAAAGGACCAGCCAAATTTTGAGAGGTGGTTCGGGTACCAACCTTTCCATTTACGAAGTAATAGCATTTAAAAAATGCAAAAAATATTTTTTATCCGACGCAAAATACAAAATGCACAGTTAGAACATAAACGCCAACCGCAATTGCATGCGCAGGCTGGAGATGTCATGACTCGTACAAGGCCCGACGTAGCGTGAAAACAAATGAAACATTAACTTGGATTATCTTAAAAGAATGTTCATTAAAGTAAGTACTACAACTTGGCAATTAATATTTAAAATACACTTTAATTTTAACCTCAGCTCCCTTATATTAAAATTTAGCCGGTCTTTTGAAAGTAACCCTGTGTATAAAATGTCTCTTTATTGTCTCTTTTTAATTTTCTTTCTATTTTACAACTGTTTCTCTCTTACAACAAGTACAATCCTACAGCACACTACATTAATTATTTAGTCTGTATATTGAGTAATCCATCGAAATCATATCTGCCAAATTAAATGTGGGGAAATTTTCCTACGTGGAAATAAAATTGTGTTAAAGTAAAAAACATTTTAAAATTTATTTATTTAGGGAATAAGGATCTATTAGCAAAAAAGAAAATGTACATCAATGACGAATGCATGTTTTTAAGTTTTTAACAGTTCTTAGAAGTTATTAAAATTAAATATGCTTCCTGAAATGATTTCAAATTCATATTTTTTCTGTTAAAATGTGATTAGAAGTAGAGAAGGCAACGCCTCTCAGCTATCATATTGCAGTATACAGTGAAATATTTTAAACAACTAATTTACCGATGTTGCTAGCTTCCGTACTGATTCAAGAATCTGCCATTTAATTAATTATAATTATTATTATAATTATTAAAATAAAATAAAAAACTGAGACCTCTGACTTATTCGTATAATTTATCAAAAAATCCGCATTGAAATCGTAAACACACACGTTTTCACGCTGTTTTTACGCTATTTTATGCTGAACGAAGTCGCGTAAAAACATCCAACCACTTAATTATATGCATTTCCATCTAAATCATATTCTGTGTTTAAAAGACAAGTGAGGAAAATTTTGATGTGTTAAATTCCATCAATATTGTATTACATCCAAGCGATACATCAAGGCGTTGTAAAAGTGGTTCGGCCGATGGGCGAGTTAGCCTAGAACGAAATTGCCAATCCTCTTTCACAATGGACCGTAAAATGGGTTTCCGTTTTTGTCCGACCGAGCGAAGCGGTGCTCGTTGATTCACCGGACACGTCGCTGGCAACCTATCAGTACTGGACGGAATTTGTGTAATAACTGTTTTACATCCTTGATCTATGTTATCTAAAGTTTTATTGATTTATTTAAAGCTCCACACGTTTTTAGGTAACCGCTTGTACTTTTCCACTTACACGTTATTTAACACTAGTTACGCTATAGCCAACCGGTTTCACTTAACACAACATCATCAGGGCTAAGGTAACACAATGTGTTAAATAAAGTTTAGAGTGGAAAAGTACAAGTGCTTACCTAAAATAATGTGTATACCATGGACTTCCACCAAATGCCGACGATAACAAGTATAGATTTTATTTAAAGCTCTTTACTTCATTAGTACACATAATATATAGACAGGAAAACTTTATGGCTTTAAGCATTTTATCCCAGTTGAACTTGAATAAAGGAGAAAAAAAAACGTATAAATGTTACACAATTTCAAAATGACAAATTTCATGGCTGCACTGTCGATTTATAATTAAAGCCCTAAAAAATGTAATTTAACTTAAATTTTAAACTTTTATTTAACTTGCAGTGTACCTACGTATAATAGTTAGGGCTAAATCGTGCAAGGTGTTTTTATTTGGATCCACCTTAAAGTTACCAATAGAGTTGAAATTTTTCATAAGTTTAAATGAGCTATAAAATGGCTTTCCGTTTTGTGAGATTCATCAATATTATATCACATGTAAGCGACATGTTTAGGTTTTGCAAAAGTGAACTGGCCAATGGGTGGCTTAGAATAGAACGGAATTGCAAATCCTCTTTCACAATGGACCGTAAAATGGGTTTCCGTTTTTGTCCGACCGAGCGAAGCGGTGCTTGTTGGTTCACCGGACACGTCGCTGACAACCTATCAGTAAGTACTAGATGGAAATGTGTAAATATATGTTTAAATAGATACTTCTTAACTTAGCGAACGGATATGTATTTCATTGTGTAATAAGATCTATAGATATTCCGGTTTGTCACATAATTATTCCCTGTGTTAGTCCGGGCTCCTTTGTAGAATAGACCATCTGCCTTCCTTGCCAGGCAGCTCGTAAAGGGCGAGCAAAGGCTCACTGTCACTAACACCGTGAATTCTGACTAGGTGGTAGAGTTTAGCAGCGACTCGCCCGGATTGGTACCACCGCCTTACCTATTCCTGCCGCCATAACGTCATGACGTGTTCCAGTTCGGAGGTTAAGATAGCCGGTAAACTTACTTTTGCTCGAGGCCTAACATCTCGGCCCCAGGTTGGCAACGCACCATCACCACCTTTGGTGTCTCTAGGCGGCGTGAATTTCTTACCATCAGGAAATCCGTCTGCTTGTTTGCCTTCCAATATCATATAAAAATGCATCATCAGTGTAATAATACCTACAGCCATAGAATAACATATATACGTTATGACATTTTTAGACCAAAAGTGTCATAGATTTCGATACATCACTTACCGAACGTAGTCTATACCAACTAACGGTAAAGGCTAAGACTAACGTTACAATTTATAATAACTAGCTGACCCAGCAAACTTCGTATCGCTTGACATTAATGCTTCGATAGTAGCGCAGTCTGTCGGATCCGATGTGAAACATTCCAAAATCAACAACGACTTATGATTAAAAAATTAATTAAAATAACATTTTCCAGGACACCAAATTGTGAATCTAAACCGTTCTCGAATTCCCTTGAACACGCACAAAAACTTTCATCAACATCGGTCCAGCCGTCTAGAAGGAGTTCAGTGACATACACACTCACAGAAGAATTATATATAGTAAAATATGTCACGCTGTAGGTAGAGTCCAACATTATATTCCGACAACTTAACAGAAGTCATTAGCGACAAAACTTACAACCGCCTTTTGCAGTCCTACCAATATATTTTTTATACTTACTTGCTCTGATTTGGATAGCAGCCAGAAATATTTTGTGTCCAAAAGTAGGATTCACTTCTATTTTAATAAGCTTTTATCTTTTATCACTTTCAAAATTTGGGTTGATAAGATAGGTGATCTAAAATTTCAGATTATTACCATCATAATCCGTCGCCAACGCGAAAACATTCCCTTAAAAACATTTTTTGTAAAAACGTGGGTGGCTTTTAAAGTAAAAACTTCAAAACCTTTTATACTTTAAAAAGTTTTTACTTTAATATAATTTAAACATTGCACCCCACGCTTTTTTGGACATAAAATGATTTTTTTGTAATCAAAATCTTACATTTATTTATTGAAGTGAAACTTCTTTAGAATAGTTGTGATTTCAAACCGGATGCAACGGAAAAAACGACAGGTAAGAGACACAAATACAAAAATGTGTAGGATTATATATATTCATCTCATTCTTTTGTCGATTTACTGAAGTTTCACTTTTATCGTGTGTGAATCGCATACACACCTTTTTTATTTCATTTGAAATTCTATTTGCATAGACTTCATTTGAAAATATTTTTTTAATTTTTTGACTTTCTGACTAGGTGGTAGAGTTACGCAGCGACTTGCCATGATTGGGCGAGTCTCTTATCTATTTCTGCCACCTCCATGTCAGCGCTCACCGTTGACATGTTCCGGTTCGGAAGATAAGGTAGCCGGTAAACTTATTTTTGCTAAAGATCTAACACCCCGGCATAACCTGTGCAGCAGCGCAGCGCACACCATTTGTGTCTCTAGGCGGCGTGAATTTCTTACCATCAGGAAACCAGTCTGCTTTTTTGCCTTCCAATATCATTTAAATAAAAAAAACATGTTGTACACCGGGAGTAACGGTAGATGTGAAGACTTGAATATTACCGTTGTACATTTTTGATGATTTGGAATGGTTAGGGAATAATTTTGTACGAATTGCTTTAATTATCATTATGAAAGTACTATCATTTACGTGGTATAATACAATATTCATTTATTGCGTTATCGTACACAAACATGACAACACGAACATTCGCGCAAGTCCCCTGCGTCGTCTAATGATTTTTTTTGTCCTGATGCGGGTTTAAAAGTATAAGTAGAAGAGTGAAATTTAGATTTATAAAAAAATGTTTATTTTGACCATGAACCAAATTCATTTGATCCTTCCACATAAAGTTGTCGGGGAAACTAGAAACAGACATATTGTTACTTTGACATAGCTTCTGTTATTGTTTGGGATATGTGCTACCAGAAAGTTATATGTAAAGGTAAAAGAGGAGAAACCGTATAGAAGGCATGCTTTATATGTCCATTTATACTCTACTGTATTAATAACTTAACTATATTCATAACAGTACTATTAATGCAAATGTCTGTCTTCCTGTTACACATCACAGCTAAACCACTGGAATAATTTTGATGAAATTTGAATTTTTTGATGAAGGCAAACAAACAGACGGATTTAATGGCGGTAAGAAATTCATGGGACCTAGAGACACCAAGGGTGGTAATGGTGCTTTGCCAACCTTAGGTCAGGATGTTAGATCTTGAGCAAAAGTTATGGAGGCAGGAATACGAAAGACGGTGGTCCCGGGCGAGTCGCGAAACTTGACCACCTAGTCTGATGTCATGGTGTTAGTGACGGTATGTCTATACTTTTCTTTACAAGCTGCCTGGCACAGGAAGGCAGATGGTCTGTTCTGCAAAGGAGTCCGGACCAACACTCATCGGAGCTCATCATCATCAATATTCATAAAAAAATATGTACATTTTAATATACCAGTGGTCACCCGTTGGTCGAAATTCGACCATAATAAATTTTAGTATCTTGTTTATAAGAACGCCATCTTCGTTTCTCAAGACCAACTACTTTGTTTTCAAACTGTATGGTGCGCCATCTGTGATTTATTATCGTTATCATCAATATATTTGTTTGTGTGTGTCAAATGCATGATAGTGTAGGTAATGTTTTATATATTGATTTAATGTACTTTATAAGCGTTATCGCCTGTGTGGTCTAGCGGTTCAGTTGTTGGACTTGATTGCATGAGTTCCTGGGTTCGAATCCCGGGTCAGGCAACAAAAGAAAATTGGGTTTTTCCAATTTTCTAATTAAAAAAAATGTTGCTCGGGATATGTGCCCGGTTGGCGATAGGCTTGCCACCTATCACATTGTGGGACTTAGTATCTTTGGCTAGTCGTGGGTACCCTGGTTGTGCATCTGCCTACGTCTTCGGGGATATGGGCGTGAATGTACTTTTTTTTATATTGAAAAATATTAGCGTTCTACACTTCCCCTAAAAAAAAATTATAAGTGTGTCTAATTTCATACTATTTCGTCAGCGTAATTTTCGTTAAAAAGGGTCCAAAGTTTTTGATTTTTGTATTAATATATTGATATATAAAATAATATCACCATAATAAACATAACCGTGACTGTCCTTTTTGCAATTTTAAAAATAGCACGTTTTCAGTAACAGTAGTAAATAATAATCGGAATACAAAGTATTTAAAATGAGCCTGAGTATAAATCAAAAAGCTTAACTGAACTTCTATATTACGTCATTGAGTCTTATACAAAAGTTATTTGGTATAAAGTTACGTAAAAGTACCGTAACCTTTCTGCCAACTGCGATATATTGGAAAACAAAAGTATAGCCAGTAGAAAGCTCTGCCAGTGACACCTACAAGCAATATCTTTGCTCCACGAGACCAATATCAGTTGTATTTTAAAAATAGAGTGGGCAACTGCGAGTTGGACTTACTTTTTATGGGTTCCATTCCAAGCATAGATTAGAGATTTATATTGACAGTAGCAATTAATAGAAAAGAATAGAATAAGTCTTTATTGTGAATCATAATACGTAAAAAATAAATAAACTAAAAATAAAACTTAAAAACTACATGATACACAAAAACGGCCTTATTGTCAAAACAGCGATCTCTTCTGTTTAGAATAGAATGTTATGAATATGTATATATTATTTCTAAATATACCTAATATGTACTTAGTGCTCAGCAAAACTACTACACCCTCCCTTATTTTTTATACAAAAACTAGCCGATTCGGTGAACTTTGTGTCTCTTGATATTAATTAACTGCAACTACTACAAGTTTGTATGAGAATGGAATGCAGGAAAATACCTGGGAAACACCACTTTAAAATTAAACTGGTGTTTTCCCTAGTTTTCCTGCATTTTTTCCGGTTTTTATCTACAGAAAAGTCTTATTGTGACAATATTTAGATATTTAGATATTGTTACAATAAGACTTTTCTGTAGATAAAAACCGGAAAAATGCAGGAGAACGATATTTAGATATTGTCACAATAAGACTTTTCTGTAAATAAAAACCGGAAAATGCAGGAGAACGATATTTAGATATTGTCACAATAAGACTTTTCTGTAGATAAAAACCGGAAAATGCAGGAGAACGAGGGAAAACATCAGTTTAATTTTAAAGTGGTATTTTCCTGCATCCCATTCTCATACAAACTTGTAGTAGTTGCAGTTAATTAATATCAAGAGACACAAAGTTCACCGAATCGGCTAGTTTTTAGGTTCCCCTAAGGGGGTTAGGTTTAAAAAAAAATAAGGGAGGAACAGAATAGGAATAAACATAATTACACAACACAACAGAATAGGAATAAACATAATTGATCTATCCGTTCAGGCGTGATGTCTGAACCATTTGTAACGTAATGTATGTTTGTAGTTCATATTTTAACGTTACAGTAAGATCATGAGTTGGTGGTAATAATAAGGAAGACGTTAGATCATTTATTAAATAGCTACAATAATTTTTATTTTAGCACTTGCCCTGTTCTTGAGTTAAGATTTCTACAATTTCAGTAACTGCCTGCGTAAAGTTACTCAGTTGCTCAAATGGTAAAGGCATTCGTTCGGTTTTAGGTAAAATGTTCAAATTCGGTCTAGGGAATTTTTTTTCTTTCTCAAAAATTATAGAAGTTTTACGCCAAAAAACTACTTTGAGAAGAAAAAAAAGTATCTTCAAGCCCATATCCCTTAAGAGGTAGGCAGAGGCACAACCAGAGCACCCACGATTAGCCGAAGACATTTAGTCCCATAATGTGATATGTGGCAACCGGGCTCACATCAAATACCGAGCAACATTTGTATTTATTAGAAAATTTGAAAAAACCAGATTTTCTTTTTGTTTCTCGACTCAAGAATCGAACCTGGGGCCCCATAAAGTCAAGTCCAACACTTGGACCGCTAGACCACAGACGCAATTACTTTGAGAGAAACGAAAATGGCCATACCATTAAAAATGTGAATTTCATCCGTGACGATGAACTAATTCAGTAGTTACACGAAATTGTATCTATAGGATATAACTACCCACGTAAACGGTTAAGATAGAAATAAAAATTTCATCACAGGATTTAATAAATAAATTTTAAAAAAAAGCTCAAACGCTTAAAGTAGGTATGCTTTAAGCTTGAGACTAAAGGATACATGTTAAAATGATGCGTAGCGTTTTTGAAGTTATACTTCTTTTGGCGCGTTAGGAAAAAATGATGATGTAAATTTTTACGATGCGCGCGCACACCGTCACGAAAAACCGACACGATAAAGTTAGCTATAGATAAAATTTTCGTTTTTCAAAAATAGGTACCAACAAAGTAAAAGTAAGGACATCTACCTTTGTTTGCGTGAGAATTGACAACTGTATTCACAATATTTCTTTATTTCTATGGTTAGTGTCATTTTGTCTACAAATGTAAAATAAGGCAAAAGTTAAAATTTTTAAAAAGATTTTTATCTTATTACGCCGAAGAAGTATAACTTCTAACGCGTGTACATAAGTACACACACATTTTTTTTTTAAATCGGTAGAAACTACAATTACATTTGACACTGCATTATAATTATATACTACTTGTACATAATGCTATCTATTGAAAACATCGATTTAATTTATTTTCATATTTAATCGTGGCATATTATCACGTGTCACTACAGCAACCAAAATACAAACACGTGGTCCAGTAGTTTAAAAATAAATTGCTTGTAGCATTCAAATGAACAGACTGACAGACATGTCGAATATGTGTTCTCTTTTTGTCATTCACCTACGGAACCCTATAAGAGAAAAAGTAACTTCAATTGCTTGTACAATGTACAGTCGTGTCTCGATTGCCATTGTAGGCAATCTTGCTTTGTTAACGAGATTTCCAATATGAGTTCCCTAGATTGTGAGGTTTCTTTCAATTCATAATAAGTCTTTCTGCTGGGAAATCTTTAAGCTTGGAATTATAGATATGAGTTCCATTCAGATAATTTTTAAATCTTCTAGATATTATTATTAAATTGTCAATTTTAGTTCATTCGTCTATTTTGTAAGCATAAAATAAAAAGATACTTAGGTGGTTTGGTTGACTGCAAATTATTCTTTAAAAGTTTAAATTTAAAAAGAAAGAAAAACATTGCCCCAAACAGGATTTGAACCTGTACCGTCATCTGAAGCCGTCGAATATCCTATCCATTCGAGATTTTTAATACAAAATGTAAAAAAAGTTTTCCCCCGTGTTAGTCCGGGCTCCTTTGCAGAATAGACCATCTGCCTTACTGCCAGGCAGCTCATAAAAGGCAAGCATAAGCTTATCATCACTAACACCGTGACAACTGACTAGATGGTAGAGTTTCGCAGGGACTCTCCCGAATATCACCATCCACCATCACCGTCTTATCTATTTCTGCCGCCATAACGTCAGCGCTTGTTGTTGCCGTGTTCCGATTCGGAGAATAAGGTAGCAGATAAACTTACTTTTTCTCGAGGCCTAAGATCCCAAATTCAGGTTTACAACGCACCATTACAACTTTGTTGTCTTGGCAGCCTGAATTTCTTACCATCAGGAAATCCGTCTGCTTGTTTGCCTTTCAACATCATAAAAAGAATCGTATTGGCATTTTGTAACTTCACTTACTTGATTCTATCCAAGTGAAAAAAAGAACGTAATTAAAATTCTTGCTGTAACTTTCCTATATCATTTTTTGAAATTTAATATGTGTAGAAAAGGAAATAAGTCCCTTTAAAAGATAAATTATGACAATACTAGCTGCACCCCGCGGTTTCACCCGCGTAAGTCCCAATCCCGCGGGAACTCCGGGATAAAAAGTAGCCTATATGTTATTCTGGGTCTTCAGCTACCTACATACCAAATTTCATTGTAATCGGCTTTGTAGTTTTTGCGTGAAAGAGTAACAAACATCCATACATCCATACATACAAACTTTCGCATTTATAATATTAATAGGATACACTCTTTAAATACAAAAAATCTTGATGTGCATGTGTTTCGTCTCCACAAAATAAGCTATTATTTCATGGGCCATTGTATAACATGTTTTTACAATAAACTTCTGAACCTTATTATAGTTTTGTGATTATTATTTAACAGGTATGCGAAAGTCTGTGTATTTTTTAATTTGTTACGCTTTTGCAGCTAAACCACTGTATCGATTTTTATGAAATTTAGTATTCACACAATTTAAAAACGAAAAAAATCCAATCAAAAATTAAAAAAAATCCAATTTAAAAAAGAAAAAAAAAAACAATTTTTGTTTATTGGCTCTTCATTGCGTCAGGTAAAAATTAGTTTATTTCGAAATAACGATTTAATTTTAATAGTACATTTCAAAAATAATGTCAATCATTACAAAACTTTTACAAACTTTCATTCTCTATTATTTTCCTAATAACGGGGTATGTGTATATTTATGAAAATTTATTCAACGCTGACAAAGTTACGAATAAACAGCTATGTAATAAATCCAAAAAGTCTGTAATAATTAATAAAAGTAAAAAACTTATCATGGGTCCTTAAAATATCTGACAAAAATGTAATTAAAGATTTAATACTTGTATTTTTCACAATATTTCTATTAAATCCTTTTAAACCAGCATTACATTATTTTCTATGTAAACGTATTCGGAGCTACTACAAAAAAGGAATTACCAGCTTCTTCTTCAGTCAAAAACGGAACTACTACCAAAAAGACGACTAGTGGTTGAGGCCCCTTACTCAGTCAGCCAGAAGAGCCAATCACCGCGCTCCCCCGTTCCATGATTACTATGAACAATAGCGCTCTAAACTAAACGTCTTAAGCGACAAATCACTATTTTTGACACTATAAAAGTAATTTGAAAAAAAGTTTAAAAACTGAAACACTTATCTTTTAGGTATAGTACTTATCTATGTTTACGTTAAATCTGGTGTCGATATTTTCATATTTGAAGTAGACATTTGCGTTTTGCTTTCAAAAAAGGGTTAACTTTTTGATTTCTTTCTATCGAGCAAAGTGAAAAGAATCGCGTTTTGGAAACACTAGTCTAGTAAAGCATATTCATTTTAATCTTGTGTATTTTTGTCACCAAGATCCATGATTGCTTTGTATGAAAAAAAACAGTAAACTGCTGACGTATTTTAGCGTATATGGCCCCTTAAGTGCTGTGCAGCAACTTGCCGAGGCTTCCTTTCCTCCTACCATAATAACAATGTCATGTTTCCGTCCGCAAGGTAAGATAGCCTTGCACGATTGGCGTCACACCAAGGCCACAAAATGTAACAAAGTAGGGATGGCTTAGTTACTCTACTCTACCAACTATCGACCACTATGTTAACAGAAAATACTTACATAAATACATATACATACATATCTTCACGCCAAGTCCCTTACGGGGTAGGCAGAGAGTGTCGAGTGCCAGACCTCGCGATCCTGACAAACCTTTCTTGCTTCCTTCACATTCATTACCCTTTTTATACAAACACGCCGGTTTCGGAGACTCTTGACACCACCCTCGGATAATATCCGATTGATCTGATCGTGAAATGTCAGCCTTTGTCTACCCGGGTACCTACATCCATCCACATTCGTATTGTATATCTGCTTTGTCAATCTTTCATTTTCATGAAAGATTGACAAAGCAGAAATACTTAATAATAATAAATAATAATATGTTAACAGAAACTGAACCAAAAAAACAGACATATAGGGAATCTTGTTGGTATAAAAAACATTGGAATTAAATATAAACAAAATTACACTATATTCTAAAATAAAAGTCTATAAAAATCGGTCCACTTGTGAAAAAGATTTTCTGCCTTATTAAAAAAGCGACGTGGGATACGGTGGTCGTGAAGGCTCTCGTCGACGGACACGAAGGACTGCTGCTGTAGGCTTCGTCGGTTGGGTAAGCGGGACCCTTTGCAACCTTCCCTCAGCTAACAGAAGCAGCAGCAGAAGTGGGCCGCTGGGAAGGCAACAAGAGAAGAACACCGGCGGGTAGCTACTGCCGCTCTAGGGTCCTCCCACCACCGAGCAGCAGGCACCAGTCAGCAAGCAGCAGTCATAGTTTCTCTTGATTTCTGTCGACTTTTCTAATTAGAATTTTGACCATACTCTGATGCAGAATATGGCAGACTGTTAAGAATAGAAGCAGCATACTGTAGCAGGATTTCAAGCAGACTCTGTAGCAGACTGTGGCGACTGTGGCAGACTGTCCAGAATAGAAGCAATACTTTTGTTCTACATTTTAAACATTTTTTTTAATATGAAATAGAATATTTCTTTTTTGAATACCGGCCAGCGTAACTACAAACTACAAAGGCCAGCTATGAAAACATTATGTAAAAAAATGGTATGACAAAAAGACAGTGACGCCCCTGTAACATCTATGGTGTTTATAGGCTGCAGTTATCTCTTACTATCAGGAGAGCTGCGTATTTATTCGCTACCTTTTGCCATAGATTGACTTTACACGAATTTAATAACTATGGGGTTACTGCGTCGATCTTTTCTCTCAATCCCGGAAAATCTCAAAAATTTGTACAATACCATAAAGAAGCTCGCCATCTTGTTTATCTGCCAATAACAAAAATACAAGCAAATTAAATAAAACACACAAATAATTGAATATAAAGAGTCTCATATCAAAACCATAAAATGGCGCTTGTCAGAAATATTGATCACCTAAAACGCAATAAAGGTGATCGTACAGCTATTTACTACCACATTCGGTTAGGAAAAGATCGTTCTCGTAACGGAAGCATTTCTAAAGTACCGGAGCGTTTCGATCGTGGGTATTCCAGTCACGTCCTGGTAACAACGGGAGTGATGCCGTGCACCTCGGGGTTTGTTGTGATATCGATGCCATTTTTTTCCACAGAACCTGACCTCGCTGGCCAGGATTTTTGTTACATTAGTTTCGAAAGGATTTGTGGTGATGATTTATGTTTCACTAGCTGTTGCGCGTGACTTTGTACACGCATTAAAGTGATTTTTCGTGGTTGGTGACGGGAATGAAAAATCGAAATAAGAGTGTAACGCTCGCTGACCGCATTCGTAACAGTGAGGTCCGAGAAAGAGTGGGATTGAAAGTGATGGTGTTAAAATGTGAAAGGGCTTGCTCCGCTGGATCGGTCATGTGGAAAGAATGACAGATGAAAGATTGACAAAGCAGATATACAATGCAAATGTGGATGGATGTAGGTACCCGGGGAGACCAAGGTTGACATTCCACGATCAGATCACTCGAATATTATCCGAGGATGGTGTCAAGAGTCTCCGAAATCGGCGTGTTTGTATAAAATGGGTAATGAATGTGAAGGAAGCCAGACAGGTTTATCTGGATCGAGAGTTTTGGTACTCGATACTCTCTGCCTGCCACGTAAGGCACTTGGCGTGACGATATGTGTGTATGAAATCTCGCAATAAAAATTGTTATTGCAAACTTAACATTGACCTGGTAAGCATAATAACAAATCTGTGGTAGGAATCTGCTCAGCAGTTTTTGTATAACAAGTAAATAGACAAACTGACATAAATTTAATACCCATTCTGAATAAATACCTTTGAAAATATCAAACAAATTATACCAAGCCCAAAGGTAAAGCACAGTAGTACTATTTAAATTATGCGTTTCGGCTATAAACGTCAAGCTTCGGAAATCCGAATGTATTTTGAAAATATTTATATGGAGATGTTATTATATGTGTAATTACAAATCCATATAAATATAATCTAAATATATACATGTTTATCATTTCTCTTAAATTTAGATTAGGTAAACCAATTTAATAAAATATAAAAATGAATCGCTAAATGTGTTGGTAAGCGCATAACTTCCGAACGACTCAACCGATTTGGCTAATTCTTTTTTTGTTGTATTAATAATTATCAGAAGAAGGTTCTTACGAAAAGAAAAACCGGGAAAGTTGCAGGGAAAATGGGAAAAACAACATTTTAATTTTTTCCCATACAAACTGAACGGGTGGAACGAAGTTCGCCGGAGCAGCTAGTTTAAAAATAAAAGTATAAATAGTAAAAAGAGCAAAAAGTGTAAAGTCCAAGTGCAATTTAATTAGTAGTACTATAACTAATTTAAAGGTTTTATTACATAGAAAGTATCTTCACGCCCATATCCCCGAAGAGGTAGGCAGAGGCACAACCAGGGCACCCACGACTAGCCGAAGATACTAAGTCCCACAATGTGACAGGTGGCAAGCCTATCGCCAACCGGGCACATTT
The DNA here is from genome assembly GCA_002245505.1 of Calephelis nemesis. Classification (NCBI taxonomy): domain Eukaryota; kingdom Metazoa; phylum Arthropoda; class Insecta; order Lepidoptera; family Riodinidae; genus Calephelis; species Calephelis nemesis. Next base: position 152,415 of record NJDD01000501.1, read on the forward strand.
CCAATCCCGACCAACTTTTTTTTTTTTTATTAGGAAATTGGAAAAATCCAAATATCTTTTTGTTGGCCGACCCGGGATTCGAACCCGGGACCTCATGCAGTCAAGTCCAACACCCGGACCGCTAGACCACAGAGGCGACTATTTTATTTTATTACATCATTTGTATATATATAAATAAAATTCAAAATTATTTTACACTCTGTTACATGCTACTTCAATTATGATTCTACACAGCTTAGTGATGAGCTGGTAACTCTGGTAGTTCCTGCTGCAATACTGGTGAAGAATTGTTCAAAGTGCATTGCAACGTCCAATTCACCTTTTATATCCAAATTGCCTATCTTCAAACAGTAGCAGTAGTAGCCATATTAAACACTAGCTGCGCCCCGCGGTTTCACCCGCGTAAGTCCCAATCCCGCGGGAACTACAGGATAAAAAGTAGCCTATATGTTATTCTGGGTCTTCAGCTACCTACATACCAAATTTCATCGTAATCGGCTTTGTAGTTTTTGCGTGAAAGAGTAACAAACATCCATACATCCATACATACAAACTTTCGCATTTATAATATTAATAGGATTCTAGTTTTCCAGGTTTCACAATTGATAATGTTGTTCCTTGCAGTTTTAATTTTATTTGAAGATTGTAGTATTTTTCAAATATATAAATTTAGCAGCGGTACAGGCTTTTTTGAAATTTTATGAATAATTATTAAAATATTTTTTAAATACAATGGTGTGGTTATATGTTCTTGTGATGGATGTTGTAATGAAGTTTTATTGGAATTGTTCCAGCGGTTTAGCTGTATGTATAAGTATCTTCACGCCCATATAACTGAACAGGTGGGTAGAGGCACAACCAGGGCACAATGTGATACTAAGTCCTACAATGTGATAGATGGCAAGCCTATCGCCAACCAGGCACACACCAAACCGAAGCAACATTTTTTTTATCAGAAAATTGAAAAACTCAAATTTCCTTTGTTGCCCGAAAAGGAATCGAACCCGAGACCTCTGACCTGAAAATCTGGACCGCTAGACCACAGAGGGGTTTATAGATGTGAAAGTAAAAGAGACATACTTTAGCGTTTAAAATGTTGGTATGGATACTCAATTTGTGTTGCCAACCCATTCCCCATAATAGCGAGTTTGAACTCAACCTAACGACCATACGATTTGCGGCCCCTATACTTCGGGCCTGTACACAACCGAACATTTCAAGCTTAACGTCTGCTTAGCCGATCCAATATCTTATTTAACGGACGTATTTCGAAGATTCTGGAAATTCAATTATAGAATGAATATGCGCTTATAAATCTGAAGATAGCAATTCTTTATTTTGTAAGAGAAAGAGAGAAAGAGAGCGCCTAAAAGTAGCTGGACACAATTTTAACTTCACTTCCACTTTCCATAATTTCTGTTATTATATTTATTAAAACTGGTTTTTCACTTATAAGCAACCTCAGTTGTTACAACTGAAGTTTTTTTGAAAATAATACCAACTAATTGTCATGCTCAAACTGACGGTATTAAAATAAAAAATACTGAGTGATGATCTCCCTCTTTTTTTTTATAAATATTACTTTTAATAATTTTTTACGACTTGCTTAGCCAAAATCAGGTTCTTGACTAAAACGTAGTGATTATATTCTCTTCGTATGGGACCACCACAACTGAGTGATGATATTAGTCAACAAATGACTTGGTTGAACTGACTGGGTTGACAACGTTAGATTTTTCCCACAATAATGGGGAAATTTTCCCTTAACTAATGTTTTTTATGAAAATAAATTCTGTTATTTATAAACGTTGTAAAATTGTAATCAAATTAAATTTAATTATTCAATAAGAATACGTAAACGTAGTCATAACATATAATATAAAACTCTTTTGGTAAAAAATGACAAATCACGACGTTGTGCTATAAAAAACATATTAAAATAATAAAAATAAAAAATAATGTCAAAATGTAATAGTGAAATGTCAAATTAACAATTTATACATTGCAAATTTAAATATTAAAAAATGTAAAAGGAAACGAAAAATAATTACGTCACAATAAATATTTTGTCAGAAATGGCTGGCAGAATCAATAAAAAATATATTTTGGAGAGTACAATTGAAGTTAATAAATTGTGTATAAAAGAGAATCAGAATCAGAAATATCTTTGATTTTTTTAAAATAAAATTTCATCCGTCTTATGTGATTCATTTCTAAAAGGAGAAGCCTATGTAAAACTTTTTAACTTTATGCTTATGAAATTTAATTAAAGTCGATTCAACAGTTTGGCCATTTAAATAATGATAGACAGAGAGACTTTCACATTCATTAAGTACTAGCCAAACCGGTAAACTTTGTTCTCTTGACACTATAGATACTATCTACTTAGCGAAATGTGGACTTGGCATGAATTTCGTTCTTGTTACTTATTTACTTTGTTCTTTTATTTTATGCTATTGGAAGGCAAAAAGCAGACGGATTTCTTGATGGTAAGAAATTTACGCCTCCTAGAGACACCAAAGGTGGTAATGGTGCGTTGCAAACCTTAGGCCGGGATGTTACGCCTCGAACAAAAGTAAGTTAACCGTCTCGGTTAACTTACTTCTCGATTACCAAAAGGCGTAACCTTATCCTCCAAACCGGAATACGTCAAAGGCAAACACTGACGTTATGACATATCTGGACGTTTAAAATGCTTTCTACAATACTTGAAAAGTGAAAAAATTACGAACAATGACTCAAAAAACTAACTTGCAAAAAGTACATATTGTACAACAAAAAAAGGGTTAGTAAAATAGGAGTACGTGTTACTGAAGCCCAATTTACATTTTAAATCTTATTCTTTTCACGAGAATACCTTTAGTAAGTGGGATGAAAAGTGACCTATAGTCTTCCTCAAAAAGTACAATACCTGGCAGCCAATTTTTTTTACTATCAGTTTTGCAGATTAAGTGTTAATCACCGTCAAGATACAGACAACCAGACTGATAGATAAACTGACAGACAAAAAATCTAGAAATGTGTTTTTGCTGCTCATTTTTAGTCGTCTTCCCCATGTTTTTAAATATCCTCGATGTACGAAATTTGCCCCTGCATTTTTACAGTTTTAACATAAGTATAGATAGATATAAAGTAGGTGTAGGTATAAGGTAGGTAGGATAGGTAGGTAGGATGGATAATCGTAATTGTAAAAAGAAATTAAAAATTTGCTTTAACTTGTTGGAATATTTATCGCTTCGATTGCTAAGAGTAAATAAGCTGTAAAAGACGAAGCTATCGACTAAACCATTGGAAAACTAAAAAGGTTCTAAAGGTACTTCAAGGAAAAGATCAATCGACAAATCCAACTGGATAGCGTTCTAGAATTCAGCAGAATTTCACGGACAAAAATACCTTTCAAATCTAAAATGTTCGGTTTGCTTGAAATGCAACAGTTGCTCTTGATTATTTCCAACTTTTGGATTGGAAACTGTATTAAAACGGAATTTATGATCCCAATAACTAAGTTTAAATTATTTTATTCTTTTTATAAAATTAATAGCTATTCTGACGATCTCCGTTCTGCCCGTTTAGTTTGTAAAGAAAAAAAACGGGTTGCACTCCGGGAGTGCCGGCACAAATGAAAACTTGAATATTAACGTTGTGCATTTTTGATATTTTGGAATGGTTAGATAATAATTTTGCACGAATTGCTTTAATTTTCAGTATGAAAGTACGATCATTTACGTGGTAGAATTCAATATTATTTTATTGCGCTATCGTACACAAGTATAACAACACGATCATTCGCACAAGCACCCTGCGCCGTCTTATTCTCGCAAGTGCTCTGCGTCGTCCTGATGCGACTTTAGGAGTTTTTAACCATTCAAAAAAAGTGCGCAACGCCGCTAAAAAAGTTTTCATTCCAAAACAATATATAATCCAAAAAAGTATATCATCCGAGGATGATGATCAAGAGTCTCCGAAACCGGCGTATTTGTATGAAAAGGGTAATGAATGTGAAGGAAGCAAGACAGGTTTGTCAGGATCGTGAGGTCCGGCACTCGATACTCTCTGCCTACCACGTAAGGGACTTGGCGTGAAGATATGTATGTATGTATGTGTACATAAACTAATTACACAAATTAAATTTAACCTCAAAGTAAGCCAATTATATGTTCGTGTTTTAGTAGGTATTTAATACCAGAATAAATTGAATAAACACCCAGACCCGGAAATGCAAACATCTAAATGTTCACCACACATATGCCTGCTACGGTCGGGAATCAAATCTGAGGCTCGCAGTTGCTGGTGAAGTTAGGTGTGTGCGCTAGCCCCTCGACCAAAGAAGCGGTCAATTCATTTTAAATATTACTATCATAAATTATAAGTAAAAAGCAGCACTTAATTTAAGCACTATTTTAAACTCTTAACTAGTATTTTAAGCTCTTTGTTAAGGTTCTTATTCAGATTACATTCTAAAAAACATAAAAACATCCTTCCTTACAAAATAAACTGTGTTTAATTCAAAATTTAATACATTTTTGAATGATATATGCAACTCCTTGGTATCTATCAAGACCTGGTACAAAACATTCTAAAACTAAAAATGAGTATATTTTAAAACAGAACAACGTATTCCATGCAACGTATTATACACTCCAGAGGGAACTCATTATAATATAAATCAATTATAAAGTGGCTTTGGCACGTACACAGATTTTGTTCATAGTATTAACCTTCATAGCGGGAATCATATAACTCATGCCAGCGTTGGCTCAAATACAAAGTTTGGATACGAGCACGGATTAAGTAATAGTTCCTTCTAACGTTCGATATTAGTTAGTTAATATTCTAGAAATACCTAGGATTCGGATTTATACATTATTGAATAAATCCTACTAATAAAAATCCATAATTAATGAAAGAAAATACGACTATGTCTGTCTTCTGCTTTCCATATATTCTGGCTAAACTGGTATAGGTACCGATTTTAACTGAACCCGGTATGCGTATTGTTAAAAGCTAGTGGTCAAACACAGGCGTTTTTCAATAACCTTCATCCAAGGGACTGTAATTGGGGATAAAATGAAAAAAATACTGTTGTTTATTCATGAGTCTCTCTACAACTTTTTGGTTTCTAAATGTTTGTGAAAGCTTAAAGAAGGAGGTTAAAAGAAAAGGTGACAAATTAAAAATACTTTAGCAAGTGATGCATATAAGGGTGAACACTTATTCTTAGTTCATGAAAATCGTCAAGTAAAAGAGGAATTTTCGATAAAATAAAAAAGTAACTGTTTCTCTTACAACATGACCGAGTTACCGGTAATGGCTAGTATTATTCTGTTAATTGTCTCCTTTAGAATAATATCCTGTTCCAAGGAACAAGTTCCTTACTTTTAAACGATAAATTCTTCTCATCTTCTTCTTCTTCTTTTATAAAACTTCCTGTTCCTTACCCGATTTTATCCGTTATTTCATAGAAGAAAAATCTTCCTCATCCTATCCTCTTTAAAATACCAGCAATGCCTTTTATTGAATAAACTTCTTTATAAAACGGCTGCTTGCGTCGACTTAAGAAATGCCCATCTTCAACGATTCGCCTAATGCGGCAAATGCCGAGGCACATCACTTGATCCAATATCGACGATACGATCTGGAAGTGAACCTTTGCATTTTTAATGTTTCATCAGTGCTTAGACATTTTAAATTTCTGATACTTTTTAGGGTTTGGTAGCCAAATGGCAAAACCGAAAGATAGTTATTAGTGTTGCATGAATACAGGTAGGAATAAACTGAGCCCACGTATGCAACGTATACAATGCAAGATGGCGTCTGATTTCGTGTGACACTCTTGAATTCATATGGGAACGTGTGGCTTAGAAACACAGTTATCTTGTGCAACGCTTTCATATGCGTCCCACGCGTACGTAGATATGTTAATCAAAATCGGCGTAGGAAGGGTGGAGGGGTAAGGCAAGAAACAAACCAAGCCCACTTATGCAGCGTATACAATGCATTATGACGTCTGATTTCGTACGACACCCTTGAATTTATACGAAAACGTGTGGCTTAGAAATAAACTTATCCCACGCAACACTATCATACGCGTCCCACGCGTACGTAAGTCTGTCGATCTATATAATCGTGGAAAAAGCGGAATGGGATCATGAGCAATTCTACGCGTCAGACTGGACGTCGTTGGAAAAGCAACGTTACCGACAATAAAATGGGAGGATAATTTATTTCGTGTACCCAACGTGTTTTCTTTTTTTTTGTTTCTTTTTTGTATTATGGTCATATTTATGTGAAAATAACAAAGGCAATAAACCATCCCGAAACTCATTTTTCGAATCGGAAAACATAGTACAATGATTAGTGCAACGATAGATGAAATTGTGCGTTGCATACGTAGGGCCAGTGTGCATGCCTACTCCTCCACGTCGTAATGCATACGTAGTATACATGGGCTCAGTTTGTTTCTACAGAAACACACTTATCTTGCGAACGCTATGGTATACGTCCCACGCGTACGTAGATCTGTCGATCCAGATCGTCATGGGAAAGGTGTAAGGGGATCCTGCGCTATAGCACGCGTCAGACAAGTGTGTTTCTAGATCGTACGAACGAGCGACCCGTCAGACACAGATGAAATGTTGTTAGAGAAGGAACGTTACAATAATAAAGAATTTATTTCGTGTACCCACTGTCGAGGAGAATTTATTTTGTGTACCTAATATCCTTTCTTATATTTTTATTTTGTCCTCGTAATACAGTCATATGCATATTAAAATAACAAACGTAAAAATCGTCCTCAAATTCACTATCGGAATCAAAAAACATTGTTCAATGAAGCCACAACAACATTTAATGTAAATTGTACGTTGCACACTTGGGACCATTGTGTACTTACACTTACTCTCTCACGTCGTAATACATACATAGTATACGAGGGCTCAATGTGTACTTAACCTAAAGCCTTGACGATAACCTATAAATTGTGTTATGTAACCTACATTTTTTTGGATGATATTGGAAGGCAGAGAAGCAGACGGATTTCCTGATGGTAAGAAATTCACGCCGCCTAGAGACAACAAAGGTGGTAACAGTGCGTTGTCAACCTGAGGCCGGGATGTTAGGTCTCGAGCAAAAGTAAGTTTACCGACTACCTTACCCTCCGAACCGGAACACGTCATGACGTTATGGCGGCAGGAATAGATAAGGCGGTGGTACCAAACCGGGCGAGTCGCTGCTAAACTCTACCACCTAGTAAACCTACATATTATAATATTAAAATGTAATCCTACATGTCTTTTTGTATCACCTAACTAACTTAAACAAAGTCAAATGGCGATATAAAATTAAAAAAGGTACTATTTATCCAGACCATAATTCAAACGAGCAACAAAATATGTTGTTTTCTGTATATTTTTGAATTTATTTCACTTTGAACGTATTTCCAAGTAATACGAACGGACTATGAATAAGGTAAATAAGCTCTCAGGTCTTTGTAGAAGGACAGCTCATATTTCGTAAAAACCAGCCAATTTTACACTTAATATTTCAAACAGAAACACGTTTTGAAAGCTAAGCTTAGCTTTGTGTTGTGCTAGTTTTGGGTTTTTCTGAATATCAGTATTATCATATTTATTTTAAAAGGATGGGCTAAAATTAAACGAAAAAATACAATATTTGATATTTTTTGTTGCCTTAACAAAAATACAAGATATTATAATTATTGTAGTACTTGCCCTGTGCGTGGGATAAATTTCTACAAGTTTTTAACAGACAAATTCACCTAAAACGAAACGAATGAATATAATGACGAACGAAACGAAAAGGCGTAGGTTCAAATCCTGACTGATTCTGTTCTTTCTTCATAAGTTTTACAAATATTTTCATACTTTTATATTTTGTAAGCGCTTTTGGCAGCATTGAGTTAGAGAAATACTCATTAAAACGTAGAAAAAACAGTGGGTGCTCTTGCCTAACTCGCACGTGAAGATACTTGAAGGTGTATTAAAGAGCCCAAAATATCAAAGGACGAAGTTGTTGTGCCTGCGTGATAAGAGTAGACGGTTTATTAGGTACTAGCTGCGCCCCGCGGTTTCACCCGCGTAAGTCCCAATCCCGCGGGAACTCCGGGATAAAAAGTAGCCTATATGTTATTCTGGGTCTTCAACTACCTACGTACCAAATTTCATCGTAATCGGCTTTGTAGTTTTTGCGTGAAAGAGTAACAAACATCCATACATCCATACATACAAACTTTCGCATTTATAATATTAATAGGATGTGTAGGTAGGTATTTATCGCTAGCAAAACTATTGCAGGCAAATAAAAAAATGTTTCAAGGCAAATATATCTTGCAAGTGTTTAAAGACTGAAGCTTAAGTAAAGGCTACTTTTTTTTAAAATGTTAACCCCAAAATAGTGTAATAGGTGGTGAAATTTTGTGTAGAAATCGTAACTACTCAAAATAGATAAAATCGCCGGCAAACAATAAAAATGGTAAAACTTTTATTTTCTAGATTTCGCTGAATTTCACTCGATAGACTTCCCATTTTGTATAAAAATGACAACAATACAGTTTCATGGGGTTTCGTGAAAAGCGTAGATGTTATTGGTGTATCGCTACCTTTTTCCTGGAATCTTAAAACACTTGTAAGTTCACGTCCTGACCTTTACATGTACAATATTGATTAGCATTGACGTTTTAGTGTTAGTTACAAAAAAAGTTGTGATACTGATGCACAGGATATGATACCGCTTTAAGGCCCCATACTCAGTCAGCCAGAAGAGCCAATCACCGCACTCCCTCGTTCCATGATTACTATGAAATATTGCGCTCTAAAGTAAACGTCTTAAGCGACAAATCACTATTTTTGACACTATAAAAGTAATTTGAAAAAAGTATAAAAACTGAAACACTTACCTTTTAGGTGTAGTACTTTATGTAGTATCTATGTTTATGTTAACTCTGGTATCGGTATTTTCACAATTAAAGTAGAGAGTTGGGTTTTCCTTTCATAAAAGGGTTAACTTTTTGATTTTTTTCTATCGAGCAAAGTGAAATGAATCGTGGAAACACTAGTCTTATAAACCACATTCATGTTAATCTTGTGTATTTTTGTCAGCAAGATCCATGATTACTTTATATGAAAAAAACATTAAACTGCTGACGTATTTTAGCGTATATGGCCCCTTAACTATTCCCGCCACTATGAGTACAACGCTTGCCATTGTCACGTCACTTTTTGCAAGATATGACAGGCGACGTACACGAGATATGTTTTTGAATGTTCTTTTTGCATATATTTAAAAAAGTATTCACTTATTTGTTTGTTTTCAACTATTAAAAAAAAGTTTATTTTCAACGTACAGACAGCGTTTTCGTGGTTTTATAGTATGTGAAGGTTAACAAATTATACACATCATTACCCTTAACAATGTTGAATGACTTTACTTTGATCCAACAATTTTCATCATTATGTATTTTGTACAAAAATGACCATTATTCGTGCGATTTCAACACCGAGTCTAATGATTTTGACAAAGTTTGATGTTTCCTCGAATTACATAATATGTAGAAAGAAATGTTAAATATTTTTTCGAATAATGTAACACGTCACACATTCACATGCAAACACACGTGCGCATGTACGCAAACACACAAGAACATATACACACATGTACAAAAAAACGTAAGCACGCGCAGACACAAAAATACGCAACAGAATAGAATAGACCATCTGCCATCCTGTGCCAGGCAGCTCGTAAAAGGCGAGCATAGGCTTTCCGTCACTAACACCGTGACATCTGACTAGGTGGTAGAGATTCGCAGCGACTCACCCGGATTGGTACCACCGCCTTACCTATTCCTGCCGCCATAACGTCATGACGTGTTCCGGTTCGGAGGGTAAGGTAGCCGGTTAACTTACTTTTGCTCGAGGCCTAACATCCCGGCCTCTGGTTGCCAACGCACCATTACCACCTTTGGTGTCTCTAGGCGGCGGGAATTTCTTACCATCAGGAAATCCGTCTGCTTGTTTGCCTTCCAATGTTATAAAAAAAAACACACAGTCAGAATCTGCTGAGTATAATTGAGCATCTGCCCCTCTGCCAGACGGCTCGTAAGGGGCGACCACAGGTTAAATATAGGACGTTTTAACAATACTACTAGTGGCAGGGTGCTGTGTAGCAACTTGACCGGATCCACAGCTTTACCTATTCCTACTGCCATAATTATCGATCCGTTCTAGTTGGGAGGGTAGGGTAGTTGATAGACTACATGCTGGTAGCATCTGTGTTGCCTATAGGCTACGGTTCTTACCTCCAGAAGAGGCCTGTGCTTGTTCAACAATACAATCCTTTAACACAATTGCTGATATTACTATATCAGTATACATTTTTACTAGTATAGTCCACCCGTGAGTTGGTTATAGACATGTTAAATTAACTTTGTAAATAAAACAACGCCTCTGTGGTCTAGCGGTTCAGTTGTTGGACTTGATTGCATTAGAGTCCCAGGTTCGAATCCCGGGTCAGGCAACAAAAAGAAAATTGGGTTTTTTCCAATTTTCTAATAAAAAAAATGTTGCTCGGGATTGGAAATGTGCCCGATTGGCGATAGGCTTGCCACCTGTCACATTGTGGGACTTAGTGTCTTGGGCTAGTCGTGGGTGCCCTGGTGCCTCTGCCTACCTCTTCGGGGATATTGGCGTAAAGATATTTTTTTTCTTACAACTATGTAAATTGCTTTGAAAAGATGTAGTAAGCAGATTTCAAAATATCAATTGTCATGTTAAATACAAAAGAAAAGCAAAGTAATTATTGCTGGACAAAAATGAAAGATTTTCTGGAGCCTATAACTTGGCCACTTTATTAAATCTGGATTCTAAAAATTTAAGATCAAACTTTCAACATAATGTATATCATATAACTTATAATAAGCTATACATACACTTCAATAATAATTATAAAGCTCAATATTAAAAGCTATATTTATAAAATATCTCTATCACTTGTCTATACTTCAAAACGGATATTAAACTAACATTAACATTATTTTAGCAAAATGTCCGCTTATTTATCACATAGTACATAACAAAGTCGTTTCCTCTATCCCTATGTCCGTTTGTATGCTTAAATCTTTAAAATTTCGTGACGGATTTTGATGCGGTTTTGTTTAATAGATAAAGTGATAGAAGAGGAAGGTTTATGTGTAAATTTTACTACTGTGCACATCCGGGGCGGGGTTTACATGTATATTTTATAACCGTGCGAAGCCGAAGCGGGCCGCTAGTATTTTTTTATTATGATATTGGAAGGCAACAAGCAAACGGATTTCCTGATGGTAAGAAATTTTCGCCGCCTAGAGACACCAAAGGTGGTAATGGTGCGTTGCAACCTGAGGCCGGGATGTTAGGCCTTGAGCAAAAGTAAGTTTACCGGCTACCTTACCCTCCGAACCGGAACACGTCGTGACGTTATGGCGGCAGGAATAGGCAAGGCGGTGGTACCAATCCGGGTGATTCGCTGCGAAACTCTACCACCTAGTCAGGTGTTACGGTATTAGTGACAGTAAGCATTCGGTCGCCTTTTACGAGCTGCCTGGCAAGAAGGCATATGGTCTATTCTTCAAAGGAGCCCGGACCAACACGGGGGAAAGCTAATAATTATAAAACTCATTATCAATAACAAAAAACTGATTGTTACTTTTAATCTATACGTCATAACGGATATTAAACTATTTAATATTATTGACATTATTTAAGCAAAAGGTACACTTATTTGTTAAGTATATAAAGTGTTTCAATGAAACGTTTAAAACATTAACGGTAATTTTATTCTTGACATCGAGTCTGAAAGTAACGAGGTCCCGCCTTAGCACGGACCGTCGAGAAACGAGGTCGCCGTTATTGGTCACGAATTCAAGATATCGCTCGTTAAAATTGCAACTACTCTGTGCAACTGCATCCAGAGAAAAGACACTTTTTAGGGTTCCGTAACCAAAGGGTAAAAACTCTGTCTGTCTCCAGGCTATATCTCATAAACCGTGATAGCTATAAAGCTGACATTTTCATAAATTATGTATTTCCGTTGCCGCTATAACTCCAAACACTAAAAATTATTAATAATAATTTTTTTAATTAATAGTTAAACGTGTTTTCTCGTATTTTTTGCTCAATATTAAAAACGGTAACAGGTAGACTTTATATGTATATTACCTTTCAAAATATATAATTAAATAATAATAAAGTATATATATTAAAGGGGGACCTCCCGTACAACAAACGTAATTTTGAAGCAATTTTTACTCGATGTTAATAAACTGATAGACACTTGAATATTTGTAAGTAAATATTTAAAAATATAATATCTATAAAAATGAATACCTAATCTTATACATAAAACTCACAAAATGAACATAGTCCGTGTATATAAACGCGGTGCGAGCGCCGCGCCGCAGTGTGATGAATGCGCGAGCGCGAGGGGGTTGCTAAGCAACGGCTGCGTGAGTAGCGGGGAAGGTAACATCACATAGGTAGCCTAGCCACGTGTATTTATCGTCATGTTGCCCGGATGCGTATCGAAAACCTACCTATAAGTTTACAATTTACTTCTTGATGATAGTACGGAACCCTTCGTGAGCGAGTCCGAATCGCATTAAGCCGGTTTTACTAAAGTTGTGGTGACAGATAAGAAGTAGGAGAATCAATCACCTAAATAAACTTCATGGACAAAGTTGCCAACTATACTGTTTAAACAATACTATAATATTTTCACTACATAAACTTTTTGACAATGTTTTGACTCAAAATATTATTTTCAGCATCAGGAAAGCAATACTGTAAAAAAAGCCTTTGACATATTCTATAATGTTTGATATTAGGGTGGCATAAAATATTTAAAGATGGGTCTAAGGGGGACAAGGAACTGGAGCTGCTGATTATTTAGATTTAATAATAACAATACTTGTATCATGACTTTGGAATTTCTAGCAATCTATTAGGGCATTTCATATTTGACTAATACAGACATGCATAAAGCTGTAATATTGTCTGATAGTAAGAGTGCATTACAACATTTAGCTCGCCGTTCCTTTGCATCCAGAAGTTAGTCGATAGCCTTTGAAATTTTATATTATATGAATATTTTTAAACACAAAAACGTTAACTTCAAATTACAATGGATACCATCACATATTATAATAAAAGATCAAATTTCAAAATCAGCAACAACAAAGGGCAGACTAATTATTTTTCAGCAGACTTTAATAATAATTCACAAAAGTAAAAAAAACATATTTTGTTAATTATTGGAAACTTTATTTTAATAATAGATGTAAAAAAAGTTATTTTCACGCCTAAATCGCCGAAGAGTTTGACAAAAGCACAACCAAGTCGAACATTGCTAGTCGAAGACACCAATTTTTTCTTATAACATTGAAAGGCAAACAAGCAGACGGATTTCCTGACGGTAAGAAATTCCCGCCGCCTAGAGACAAATGTGGTAACGGTGCGTTGCCAACCAGAGGCCGGGATGTTAGGCCTCGAGCAAAAGTAAGTTATCCGGCTACCTTACCCTCCGAACCGGAAAACGTCAAGACGTTATAGCGGTAGGAATAGGTAAGGCGGTGGTATCAATCCGGGCGAGTAGCTGCGAAACTCTACCACCTAGTCAGATGTCACGGCGTTAGTGACGGCAAGCCTATGCTCGCCTTTTACGAGCTGCCTGGCACAGGAAGGCAAATGGTCTATTCTACAAAGGAGCCCGGACCAACACGGAAAACCAAATTAATATTGTGGAAAACCAATTTCCACAATATGCCAGTTGACAAGCCATTGCCAACCGGATGCTCCATTCTCATACTATTCCCTGCACACCCTTTCCTCTCCATCCATCCCTGCTCAACACAAAGCACAACCAAGATATACAATTTCATTCACTTGCTCCAACACTACATCATCAACCAAAACTCTTAACATCGTTCTGGCTGCGTCACTTTCAAACATTATTTTTTTATGTACGAAAAAAGTTTTTGATATAAAAGTATACAAGCTGAACTTACTCTCTCCTTGGTTTAATTTTTCCTTGGTTAAGTTTAAGAAATGTTTTAGAAATGTTAAGTTAGCACTTAGCTTATGTTCATGATATTCATGATATCAGAGGTAAGTTGTACATATTTTGTAAAAAAATAGTCACCTAGTTGTGAATATTGTGACGGTTGGGTTGAAGATGTGCAACATATTTTGTTGATGGAATTGGGGGAAGAAAGCATTGTTATGGCACGAAATTAAGATAAACCAAAAAAGTGTAGGTCGAGTACAGTTTTTTCTGTCACATCCAAATTCAGAATTGGCAAAAATTTTTTGTCAGCAAGTTTACCAGTGACATTCAGGTATAATTATTAAGTACTAGCCGATCCGGCGACATTAGATTAGATACTAACAGTTTTAATGGAATAATACATCGTTTTCCCATGTTCCCGGTTTTTCTTAAATAAAAACCTTCTCCTGACAATAACTAACACAACAAAAAAAAAACAATTACCAAAATGAATCCATCCGTTTGACTTGTTTTGACAACACAATAAAAGAAAAAAGAAAAAATATATTAAAAAGGTTATAAAATTACAGCGAGGATTACGCTGCCATCTGATAAAAGGTTGAATTTGACTGAAAAATACATATTAACATATTATCCGCCATTTTATGAATTTATTTGTACCAAAAACGTGGTATATGAAGAACCGCTTGACCGATTTTATGCAAACTTCACATAAACCGTCTACTAAATAGGTAGTCCGAATAAAACCTAAACATTTGTTTTCGATAGATGAGCCCGTTCTTGAGTTATAAAATTACTATGAAAAGTGGCACTGATTTTTATTTATATATTATATAGATGTATATTTGTTTTTTGTTTGTTTCAAATGTTTTATTTACTGTAATATACGGACAAAAATGTGATTAAATATGATGGGGTTGACATGTCTCTAAAAAACCCCTTTGAAACAATAGATTTACAAAAAAAAATTGCATGTTTTTTAAGAACACAAAAATTGAGTATTTTGCCTGATTTCTCGGGGGTTATATCACCAGATCCAGACCATCCATGGCCCAGACAATCCATGAGAAATCGGGACAACTTATGAAAATTCAACATAGAAAAAATGGGTCAAAAAATCACGGAGTATTCGATTGAGACACAAAAATATGCGAGTTAAACATAACCTCAGATTTTCCAAGTTGTTTCAAAACAGTAATAACGACACAAATAAAAACTCACAATAAAGAGGGTTAATAAAAGAAGTGACAAGTATGTTCAGTGAAACAGGTTTCGGTCAAAACATATTTCGCGTCGCATCTGAGGCCGTTTGTCAAAGCAAGGTCTGCGACCAGTGCCTTCTGCCATCTATTTGTCCAGCTGCCACCTTCATTCTTTTCACGAGAGCTTTGCTTGACGTCATATTTATATTTCTTATTGTAGGGTTAAATGTTTTTTTTTTGTTTTGTGTGACTGGTATAGTTATAAAAGCTGAAATTCCGTAGCTTAGTTATTTTAATGTCATTTTTTGTATCACATTACTTTAATATAAAATGTACAAAGTAAAATTTGAAAAAAGATTCTAAGGTCCTTCCGAAATATGTGTTAAACTTTTGAAAAAGTGTTCATTACTTTTATCAAGCTACACAAAAAGGGACTCAAATAACTTTTGATTTTTAACATTATGGAATGTTTTCTCATTCTATTTACTTAAAATCGAATTCTACTCTAAATACTTTTTTTTTTTGTATTGGTCCGGATTAGCTTAGTAGAATAGACTATCTGCATTTCTGACAAGTAATTCGTAAGAAGCGAATTACACTGGTTAGAATATAGGTCAGCACCAACAAGATCCCTGTGCAATACGGTGGTGGAATACTGTGCAGCAACTTGCCCGAGTAGGGATCTATTGCCTTACAATTTCCTTACCCATAATGTCATGTTCTGGTGTAGAGGAAAGTGTAGGTAGACTTGCACAATAAGACTTCCATCCCTGCCACAGAACAGTGACGCACATGTAACATCTACGGTGTCTATAAGGTCACGGTTGTTTCTTACTGTGTGTGTGTGTGTGTGTGTGTGGCGATCCTTAAAAAAATTACCTTCTTAGCTACTCAACCATTCACTGACTTTACCAAATAAAATAGAAGTAGAAGAGTGCGATACTCTCTACCTACCCCGTAAGGGACTTGGCCTGAAGATTTGTAAAATAATACATTAGCAAATTACAGATACTTGTTGGCCAAGGTGAAGGAAAGGGCAACGAACAAGTGATCTTATTTACGTTTACCTATTTTGAAAAAGACAATGTCTATAAAAAATGTATTTATGTCCATTCGTGTGTATAATGAGATACCTACCTGATAGTTTCAAATTACTGCCTCTAAAAAGATTTTGAAAATAAAATAGGGTAAAACTTGATCATAATAATTTTTGCTTAAATTAATAAGTACTAGCCTGGTAATAAATATATTTTAACTAATTTATGAAAAAATATATTAATAACAAAAATAAAAACTACATATTTAAATAAGTTGGTTAGATATTTGCACACCACAATGTGGTAGAATATGCTGGTACGAAACAGTATTCTGTAACAAATTTTAAATACACATATTATCCCGCAAATAAATAAATTTCATTTTTCATTTCCAAAGACCATTACATACTTACTAGGTGTATGTCCGCGACTTCATCCGTGTAGAATAGTTACTATTTTCATACAAACTTTATTCATATTCAATGACGTCATAATCGGTTCCGTGTTCGACGTGATGGAGCAACAGACAAGACAAACACATAGACAGACTTTCGCATTAGTAATATTAACTACTACATAGTATAAAACAAAAGTCGCTTGAATATTTAAAGCTACGCAACGGATTTTGATGTGGTTTTTTTAATAGATAAAGTAATTGAAGAGGAAAGTTTATATGTATACTCCATAACCATGCGAAGCCGGGGCGGCCTGCTAGTAGTTAAAAAGACTGGATTATTTGGAATACGATTACACTCAATCAAATAACACCTTTTGTGGAAATCTATTCAGCAGAGCTTTCGTATAAATAAATAAAAACACCAATTCAAACAACAAGCATGCAGACGGTTTAAACGGCTAGTTTATCTCAAGAGATTTCGTGAGGTTAGCCAAAACCAGTGAAAAATTGCAGAAAATAAGATAAGGCAATCCACAACGATACAAGTGGAGGCTGCAATACGATTTTATCTCTGTCTGTCTGTGACATCCTTGCTTCCACGGATAAACTGATTTCAATATATTTTATCTTTTAGCGAAAGCAGGGTTACATTTTTTGGAAGCTACTTGTACGTGTCCTTTAAATATCGTTTTTGTTTACTTCGGTCTATTAGATCCTTGCTTCCATGGATAAACTGATTTCAATATATTATGTAAACTTTTACCGAAAGGAGGGTTACATTTTTTGGAAGCTACTCATATTTGTTCTTTAAATATTGTTTTTATTTACGTCGGTCTATTAGATCCTTGCTTCCATGGATAAACTGATTTCAATATATTTAAGCGTATTAACAAAAGGAGGGTTATATTTTTTAGAAGCTACTTATATCTGTTTTTCAAATGTTGTTTTTGTTTACTTCGATCTATTAGATCCTTGCTTCCATGGGATAAACTGACTTCAATGTATTTAAGCTTTTCACCGAAAGGAGGGTTAAATTTTTGGAAGCTATTTGTATGTGTCCTTTAAATATCGATTTTATTTTCGTCGGTCTATTAGACCCTTGCTTCCGTGGATAAACTGATTTCAATATATTTAAGTGTTTTGACAAAACGAGGGTTACATTTTTTGGAAGCTACTTGCACGTGTCCTTTAAATATCGTTTTTGTTAACGTTGGTCTGTTAGATCCTTGCTTCCGTGGATAAACTGATTTCAATATGGGTATTTAAGAGTTTTACCATACGGATTTCATTTTTTAGAAGCTATTTGTATGTGTCCTTTACATATCATTTTTATTAATACCTGAATTTTTACCTTCACGGATAAACTGATTGCAACATACTTAAGCTTTTTACTGTCATTTAAGGGTTACATATTTTGAAGATAAGGGTATATGTCATTTCCAAATTAATTTTATTTAGGGTTAGATCTTTGCTTCCATAGATTAACTGATTTCAATATATTTAAATTTTTACCTAAAGCATGGTTACACTGTTTAAAGTTACGTGCATGTGTCCTGTATATATCGATTTAATCTCTATCTGTGACATTCTTGCTTTTGTGGATGAACATATTTCAATAAATTTAAGCTTTTTTCGGAAAAATGGATTACATTTGTTAAAGGCTATGCTCCTGAAAAACATTTTTTTTATTCTATGACTAAACGTGTTCGATTTTAACTCTATATGGGACATCATTTTCATATAAGTATTTAGGATTTTTATCAAAACGAGCCGCTGGTCTTAAATTAATTTTATTAAAAAAATATTGCCCGGGATTGGTTAAGTGCCTGCTAGGGGTTAGCTTACCACATATCAAATTCTAGTACTTGATCGGTACCATGCTACTCATGGGTACACTGGTTCCAGCTATTTTTCCCTCTTAGTGGGTACAGGCACGAAAAGATGGTTGATGTGTTTATATCTAAAGTAACCCCCGCGGGCTAGGTAGAGAGTATCGAATGCTCAGTATTACATTTCATATAAATGTGCGTAGTCTTCCTCCACATTCATTATTCCTTTCATACAAACACCACGATTTTGTAGTCTCTTGACACTACCATATTAAGTAATCGAGTTGGTCTGAGACGTTTTCCCGGGTAAAGATTTGCATTAAATAACCATTAATATCTGTCAATGATGCTGGTGAAAGAGTACCTAAAGGTTTTTTTAGTTTTTGGCATAGCATTTGAAATTAGTTAAGTTTTGCAGCAAGTTACCCAACTTGACAAATGTAAGTTTAATTAATTAAAAATAAGTATTAATTCGTCATAAAAAGTCATGTCAGGGTCTTAAGTAAAGCGTCGCCTTCCTTGTGCTTGAGTAAGCTTAAATACGGTCAAGCTCATTAAGTGAGATTTGGCGGCAACGAAGAAATAAACGGTGCACTTATTTCTTGATAAATATTTCACTTGTGCCATTTAACTAAACAAAATTATCTAAAACTAGCGGCCTACCCCGGCTTTGAAAAATAATAAACCTTCCTCTTCAATTATTTTATCTATTAAAAAACCATATCAAAATCCGTTGCGTAGTTTTAAAGATTAAAGCATACAAAGGGACATAGGGACAGAGGAAGTGACTTTGTTTTATTCAATGTAGTGATGCCACAAAATTTGACTACTATTTTTATCCAATATCATGTATAAACTAAAATTCAACAAGTACTAAAAATCTGCGACCATCTTTTCTTCAATAGCGCGAAAAATAAGCACAATACAGAATTACCTCTATCCAGATTCTTTACACTCTGTTCCAATAACTCAGGATTTCTTATAAAAAATACTCGTAAATATTATATTCTTTATTAAGAATAGGAAACCAAACGAAAGCAAATATCATAAATAACTTAAAACCGGATTGGGATTCTTTGCCATTTCACACACCAGCCGTCGTAAAATACATTTCTATTTCTATGCTAAGTTGGTCTTCGTAACGAGAGTCAGTATAATCGCTTATATTATGGATTTCGAAATTCTAAAAGATATTTCAAAGATGTTCCACCGCGTATACAAGCTTCCAAGCTTACAAATAGCAATTGAAGGAAGTTATAAGAGATTTTTGAAACATGTCTATTGACGATGTTCGTATTAAACTAACCATTTAACTTACCTAGTTCTAAGATTCTCAATTCGACTGCTTGTTTTTTTTTACCCCGACGAAAAAAGGGGTGTTATAAGTTTAACGTGTCTGTCTGTCTGTGGCATCCTAACTCCAGAACGGATTTAGTGATTTCAATTTAGTTTTTTTTGTATTAAAGGTAACTTATGTGCGAGTGTCCTTAGACATGATTGATGAAAATGGGTTGAGCCGTTTAAAAGTTGTGGTAGTTGAAAGTGGGGAGATTAATCGAAAGTCAGCATTTTTTTTACTTTTTAAAGGAGAATTAAGTTCTTGTGTCGGGTTTTTTTTTTAAATTTTGAATTTAATTTTTAACGTCATTTTTTTCTTATGCGATTACTCGGCAATAACCAACCGATTGTGATGGTTATTTTTTAGAAAGTCATGATTCCCATATTAATTTTATTATGATTCGACTTTTTTTGAGTCAGAATATAACTATAGTGCATAAACTTTTCATTTCATCACCACTGTGTTCTAGCGGTCTAAATGTTTAACTTGACTTCATGAGGATCCGGGTTCAAATCCCGGGTCAACCACAAAAAAAATGTGGTATTTCCAATTTTCTATTTGCTCGGGATTCGATATGTGCTCGGTTGGCGATAGGCTTACCACCGATAGGACAATGAGATATCATTGTAAGACTTAGTGTCTTCGGCTAGTCGTGGGTGCCCTGGTTGTGCCTCTGCCAATCTCTTCGGGGATATGGGCATGCAAAATACTTACTTAAGTATTTTGTAACAATAACTTAACATACATATTCTGTAAATTTTCATTTTACTTCGAGTTTTAAATCTAGTAGTAAATTTAACATTACCAAAATAAATAAAGAATATCTAAATAAATGTGCTTACATCCATAAAAGATATATTCCAGTGAAACCGGCAAGGAGACAGATTATGTAGGAAGATTGTTATAATGCGGGTTGATACATCGTACAGTTCAGATCAAATAGTAAAGTAAAAGTATGGTTGCAAGATCCCAATGAACTTAAATAATAAACTAAGAAAACTCTGTGGTCTAGCAGACAGACTTGATTTCTTTAGGTCCCGAGATTAATCTCTGATTTGAGCAACAAAAAAATAGAAAATACCTATACATTTTCAATTTTCTAATACAAATAGACGTTGCCGGGGGACGGATATATGCCGTGTTGGTGATAGGCTTGCTAAATATCATATTTTGGGACAGTGTCTTCGGCTAGGTGTAAGTAAGTAATGGTTGTGCCTCTACCTAGCTATAAAAGGGTATGAGCGTGAATATTCTTAAAAGAAACTAACAATAAGAACTTTGTCTGGGGTTGGTTAAGTGCCCGACCGGTGGTTTGTCATCTATCGAATTGTTAGACTAAACTTATCGCAAATCTTAGGTACCCTAGTTGTGCCTATGATGTCGAAGATACAGGTCAAGAGATACTTTAGTTTTTGGAATAAAAAAGTTAAAAAAAGAACATTTAGAAAAATAAAACAACGCTATTGTACATCACTCTACTACTTAGTAACTGCTAATTGCATTGGTACAAATATCCAATAAGCTGAATACTACACTACCACTAACAGGAAATAGGGTCGTCACATCTTAACAATAATATTTCAATTAAGTAATTTTTTATGATAATCTTCAAACCCATATTTAAAAGTAGTAAGCAAAAGTAGATACAACCAGGGCAGTCACGACTAGAAGACATTTCGGCTCAGTGAACCCACTGCCTACCGTGCACTTATCCTATTCCAGGTAACAATTTCTTTGTAGGAAAATTATAAAAGCACATTTTCAGTTGTCGGAGAGGGATCCGGAAATCAAAATTGGGATCTCATTAGTCAATGTCAGTATCGGACAACTAGATCACAAAAGCGATATATTAGTTAAATAGAAGTACAGAATACCTAAAGTATAGAAGCTCCT
This sequence comes from Calephelis nemesis, assembly GCA_002245505.1. Lineage (NCBI taxonomy): Eukaryota > Metazoa > Arthropoda > Insecta > Lepidoptera > Riodinidae > Calephelis > Calephelis nemesis. The sequence continues at coordinate 174,164 of NJDD01000501.1, forward strand.
TCTAGCTTAAAAGCTTTCTTGGACTACTCTTCATTGTTAATTTTTCTTTACGAGCTGTGCGTTATTATAATAACATTTTTTTCATAACATAATAAATACATGTTTAGTTAAACTGCAAGAAAACATTGCCAATGTCATTACTTACTACATTTTCTATGCAAATAAAAATGTGCGTATATTTACTTAGGTATATCTCACGATCCAAGTTTTGGCACCATCGAGCTATGGCCGTAGTTTTTTCGTAATTATTAAATTCGTGAACTCTATATGTTTATTGAGTTCACGATACACATATAGTGTATCATGAAGGTCTTCCACAACATTGGAATTTCATACGATGTTAGTCAGTTTAAGTACAAAAGTTTTCATGAAGAAATTATTATTATTTCGTTCCAGCCAAATCTCAGTAAATGATAAAAAGTAAAGTTAGGAGATCATCTACATGCTACCAAGAGCCTGAGATGACTTCCTATGATTCTTTCTCTTTGATTTTTTTATAATATAAGGCAAACAAGGAGACGGATTTGCTAATGGTAAGAAATTCTAGCCGCCTAGAGAAATCAAAGGTGGTAGTGGTGCGTTGCTAACCTGAGGCCGGGATGTTAAGCCTCGAGCAAAACTAAGTTTACCAGCTACCATAACCTCCGAACCGGAACACGTCAATGGCAAGCACTGACGTTATGGCGACAGTAATAGACAAGGCATTGGTACTAAATTGGGTGAGTCGCTGCCGAACTCTACCACCTAGTCAGATGTCAATTTGTTGGTGACGGTAAGCCTATTGTAGCCGTACTATATAGCCTTATATAGCCTTTAACGAGCTGTCTGGCAGGAAGGCAGATGGTCTAATTTGCATAAGGGAATATGACTAATTTTAAACATAATATAATCCTGGTTTAGCTAAATCGTGAAGTTTGATGCAAATTTAAGCATTACTTATGGCAAATATTAACTCCCAAGCCAAAAACCACTAGACGAATCTTCATGAAACTAATGTGATATCACTAACCTTTTAAAAAATCTATCAATAGGCGGAGTAATCGTGTTACAAACAAACAAAAAGATACAGATAAATTGATTACTTTCTTTTCATAGTCGGTTAAAAAAGTATCTAAAATAATGACGTACATTCTCTACAAAGATTCGAAATTATTACTCCGATTTGAGAGTAGAGGGGTCTCTACAAAGACACCGTCACGTTCAAATCAATATCCACACATCTACAGTCGCTACTTGCGAACCCTGATTACAGCTTACGACTGTATAGCAGGGCTGTTTTCGTGAAATAAGTATTTGAAAAAATATATTGCTATTTCAACTGTTATCTAAATATTTGTATCAGCCAACTAGTTCTATTGTAATTATTCGAATTCTTTATTTTATTAACTTACAAAACATACCTATTTTATCGACAAAAACATCCATTAAAAAGTTAATGTATTTTTACATTGAAAATAAATTATCATATTAAGCGCTAACTTTCGAGTTGTGCAACTAAGAACAATAATTTAAATGTCGATTTGTAAGTAATGTCATTAAATATTAGGACAGCATTAAAAATATGATCAATGTCTTAGTTTTTGAAGCATACTAAGAAAAATAAATAAAACAGTCAATTTTTTTTACATAAACTAGCTTTATGCATTTTTTATACATTTTATAATCAAACATATTCGTGATGTTTATTTTTATTTGATAGATGCTATTTTTACCTTTTAAAATTTTTTTTTACATCTGCAGGACTTTTCTGTCCAGAGAAGTTGGCAGAGATATCCGCAAGATTAAAAAAAAATATACCGGCCGAATTGAAACCTCTTCATTTTTTGAAATTAACAAAATGGCGGCCATTTGGACTTTAGACCTCTGCATATGGGTGTTTTGTCGATAAAAATAGGTGTATTTTGTAATGTTAAATTATCACTAGATCGTGTATGGACAAACTGTATAGGTACGCATCCTGATGGTAAAGCTTAAGAGTCGACCGTGGTTTATAAAAAACCTGTATATAGCTGTATATACATGCCTAAATATGATATATAGATATTGTAGGTGCGTCGCTATCGTGTTGACGGGGTATTAAGTGACTCTGCAAGTTTACCGGCTATCTTACCCTCCGTTCTGAAACATGACGTTGTCATTATGTCTTCAGGATTAGGTGTAGCAGTGCCCGGACAAGTTGCCACAGGAACCTCTACCACCAATGGTCTTGAACCTTTGCCCGCCTTTTATGAGCTGCCTAGTAGAAAGATAGTCTATTTTACTAATTTGCTTTTATATTTGTCAAATTCACATATCTTCACGCCAAGTCCCTTACGAGGAAGGCAGAGAGTATCGAGTGCCAGACCTCACGATCCTGACAAACCTGTCTTGCTTCCTTCACATTCATTACCCTTTTTATACAAACACGCCGGTTTCGGAGACTGTTGACACCACCCTCGGATAATATCCGATTGATCTGATCGTGAAATGTCAGCCTTGGTCTCCCCGGGTACCTGCATCCATCCACATTCGCATTGTATATCTGCTTTGTCAATCTTTCATCTGTCATTCTTTCCACGTGCCCGAACCAGCGGAGCATGCCCTTTCGCAATTTAACACCAACACTTTCTTTCAATCCCACTCTTTCTCGGATCTCACTGTTACGAATGCGGTCAGCGAGCGTTACACCACAAATTTTCCGTAGTGCTCTCATTTCGACCGCATTTATCCTACTTTCATGATCTTTCTGACACACCCAACTATCGCTTCCATACAATAACGTTGGGATAAGCGAGTCTAGCTTTTTGACTCAAAACCTCGCTTTGGAATAGCTTACCCAACGCTCCATTCACACTATTCCCTGCACTCACTCTCTTCTCTACATCCGCGGTGTACCTTCCATCCCTGCTAAAAGCACAATTAAGATATACAATTTCATTCACTTGTTCCAGCACTACATCATCAACCAATGGATTTCCTGATGGTAAAAATTTACGCCACCTAGAGACACCAAAGGCGGTAATGGTGTGCTGCCAACCAGAGGCAAGGACGTTAAATTTCGAGCTAAAATAAGTTTCCGGTTACCTTATCCCCCTGAACTGGAACACGTCAATGGCAAACTCTGACTAGGTGAGGCAGTAAATTCGGACAGGTCGCTGCGAAACTCGACCACCTATTCAGATGTCATGGTGTTAGTGACGGTAAGCCTATGCTTGCCTTTTATGACTTACCTGGCAGGTAGGCAGATGTTCTATTCTGCTATGGAATCCGGACCAATACCGGGGCAAAATAATCATTAATTATTCTATACTTTACGATGATTAGGCAATAAGGCCGCCTTTGTATTACTTAGTTGCTAAGTTTTATTTTTAGTGTATTTAAAAAGTGGGAACGTGACAAATGGAAAGGGTTAGGAGAGGCCTACGCCAGAGAGGCGACTACTAGCTAGATTTAAATATTTTTATTTACTTATAATAAACTTTTTTAATCATAAAAAATAGGATAAGTTAGTTTGAACTATATATAAATAATAAAACGTAAATGTACAAGTAGTAGTAGAAATAAAGGCTATTTTTATTTTATTCTATTTTTTATTTATCTTCACGCCCATATCCCCGAAGGGTTTGGCATAAGGCACAACCAGGGCACCCACGACTAGCCGAAGATACTAAATCCCATAATGTGATAGGCACAGGATATCCTATCCCGAGCACCATTTTTTTTATTAGAAAATTGGAAAACCCCATTTTCTTATTGTTGCCCGACCCGGGATTCGAACCCGGGACCTCATGCAGTCAAGTCCAACAACCGAACCGCTAGACCACAGAGGCGACAAGTGTAGTGTATTTATTTTTATGTATTTTGCTGCACAATCGAGTTTTATTCTATGATTACTTTGCCCACCAATCGCAATTTTAGAAGCCGGGCAAAGTTTTACCTACAAAATGCGTGTGGGCTAAATCTACGAATGCGTATTAAATATAGCTTTCCCGGGAAACACAAAAAATTTCACTGTGATTTAAAAGCAAAAGGGTTTCCCTAAAAGCCACCCGTCACGTTGAAATCAATACACACACCTACAGTTGCTATTCGCGTACCCTATTACAGCTTACGGTGATTATATAGCAGGGGTGTTTTCATAAAATATGGTTTGAAGATAAATGATATAAATTACTATATTAAAAACCAGACTAAGCGTGGCAATAAGTCAGTAAATAATTATCTTTTCTTTCCATCGTAGATATTTCCGCTATTGTTTATCAGATTTGAATAAAATGTGATTTTGAATTAAATTGCTCAATTTAATGAAATACACAAATTAAATAACTGAATTAAGATAAGTAAGTAAGAATCTTCACGCCCATATCCCCGAAGAGGTAGGCAGAAGTACAACCAGGGCACCTACGATTAGCTGAAGACAATAAGTCCCATAATGTGATAGGTGGCAAGCCTATCGCCAACTGGAGCTAGAAAATTGGAAACACCACAATTTATTTTTGTTGCCCGACCCGGGATTCGAACCCGGGACCTCATGCAGTCAAGTCCAACAACTGCACCGATAGACCACAGAGGCGATCTGAAATCTGGACAAAATCTACTACCAACAGCTACATTACTATCTCGATTATTTCAGCTTTTAACAAAAAACCCGAATCAAAATCGGTGCATACGTTCAAAACGTTATGCCACAGACAGACACATACAAAAAGAGACGTCCAACTTATTATTATAAATTGTTTAATTGTTTTTCTATTGGAAGTTATAAACCAATTCGAACTCTTTACACTCTTTACTGTGAAGCGAAGTAAAAAACAAAAAATATGTCTGTAATTCAAGAGCGTGTATTTAATCTAATTCAAGTATTTTTAATGTAAAAAATATTTCAAATATGTATGTCTAATAATACACAGTAAAATTATAAAATAATATATTTTTTTGGTAATTTATAACAAACAAGCTGTTACGGCAAACTTCGTTACACCCGTTCAGTTGGTATAGAAAAAATTAAAACTTTGTTTTTAATTGTTGATAAAAAGTATCATTTGTCCGTCTCCTGATTTTAAGCTACCTCTCCAGAAACTTTCAGGCTAATCGGTTCAGCCGTTCTAAAGTTATAAATAGTGTAACTAGCTTGACTTTCTTTTATATGAAAGTAAATATAATTATTTGTCTACCGTCTGTTACACTGGGTAAGAGAGCAGTGTGAAGGTAAATCGGGCGCGATGTTTAGATTTCGGACATAAAACCTTCTTCTTATTTTTTCACGTTCTTCTTTTTTAAGTTAGCTACCAACTAATTTTTAGTGAAGTCAGTTAATAGTTTTACTGTACAGGATTTTCTTACAAAAAATATAATTTTTGATGTGTGTGAGTAAATAAAAATACGTCGAAAATTAAAAAAATAAAGTGTCTAAACACCTGTATCTCTAAGGAGTTACGCAAAAGTGCTTTCAGGGCAACCATCATTAGCCAGAGATGATTAAGTACAACAATATAGCTGGCAAAACTGTCGCCAACCAGGAACTTATATTTATGTATATGTACTAAACTGGGCAT
>NJDD01000501.1:180014-190081 GCA_002245505.1 Calephelis nemesis
ATTAAGTACAACATTATAGCTGGCAAAACTGTCGCCAACCAGGAACTTATATTTGTGTATATGTACTAAACTGGGCATTACTATTTTTATTAGAAAAAAAAGCAACTTCACGCCAATGTCCCCGAAGAGGTAGGCAGAGGCATAACCAGGTCACCCACGACACGAAGTCCCACAATGTGATAGGTTGCAAGCAAAGCGCCAACCGGGCATATTTCCAATCAGGAGCAATATTGTTATATTAGAAAATTGGAAAAACCCCATTTTCTTTCTGTAGGCCGACCCGGGATTAGAACCCAGGATTTCATGCCGTCAAGTCCAACAACTGAACCGCTAGACTACAGAGGTGACTAATAAATTTACATAGGCAAATTTCTAATTTCTTTTCAATTTTCTAAATTGAAAAAAAAAAACAATTTTCTTTTTGTTGGTCGGGATAACATCCTAAGAATAGAACCTGAAGCCGTAGACAACGTCAATACAGAACCACTAGAGTACAGAGGCAATTGTACTACATATGTGTTTAATAAAAAAAGTCAAAAATGTTAATAATAAAATGCTAAAGCTGATCAAATATTCGGACCCGTTTGGGGAAATTTCAACATCTGGCAACCCTGAACACGATGCCCGCGTTTTACGAGCTCACGAATCATTATCTCATTGTTTAAGAGAAACTCCGCACACGTCATTCAGTACGGGGCTTTGTTTCGCAGAATTATGATCGTCCCTGAGTTATCCTGGACCATTAGTAACATTATGTCTCTGAGCATTACAAGCTTACAGGCTTGATATCTCATGTTGATTTAAATGGAACATTGCATAAGGTTGACATAAATAATAGTGACGTAAACTAATTCGATATATTTGAAATACATTCAAAGGATTTGTACATATGAAGGGTGATCATCTCTGTTATTCAGTGATTTGCGATTCTGGTGTTGGAATTGACTTCATGAGGTCCTAGGTTCAATACCCAGGTCAGATAAAAAAATTGAAGTGTGTTTTTACAATTTTCTGAAAAAGAACATATTCACGCCCATATTCCCGAAGGGGTAGGCAGAGGCAAAATCAGGCACCCACGACTAGCCGAAGACACTAAGTCCCACAATGTGATAGGTGGCAAGCCTATCGCCAACCGGGCATATTTCCATTCCCGAGCAACGTTTTTTTTTATTTAGAAAATTGGAAAAAAACAAATTTTCTTTTTATTGTCCGACCGGGATTCGAACCCTGGACCTCATGCACTAAAGTCCAAACACTGAAGTGCTAGACTACAGAGGCGACTAATAAATTTACAGAGGCAATTTTCTAATTAAAACAATGCTGTCCGAAATTGTCTATGTGCTCAGTTGGCCAAAGGTTTGCCCCCTAAGTAGCCGGTAAACTTACTTTTGCGAATTCTTAGTACTGTGCTTTTGCTCTGGGCCTAACATCCATTTAGGTTGATAACGCACCATTATTACCTCTGGTGACTCTAGGCAGCGTGAATTTTTTAGCATCAGGAAATCCGTGTGTTTATTTTCGTTTCAATATCTTAAAAAAAACCTCTCATATTATGGAATTATTATTGTCTTCGTTCGTTTAGTCATGGCTGCCCTGTTGGTGCCTCTGCCTACCCCAGGAATACGCACATAAAGATAATTAAGCTTTTAAATGTTGGAGACTAATATAAAATTTTCCACTATTGCCTACTTGTCACACTATTTTAAAAAATAATAACTCTAAGCAGTAAAGGTAAGAACTAAAACAAAACATTTACGTTACCACGTCTTCTATCTCAACAAAATTTCATATAATATAGCAAATAGGTACATCAAATATCAGTACTTCATAACCCACTACTCAAATCGTAACCAAATTTACATGGAATCTTTAAATATCAACCAACCCTCCAAAAATGTGTAAAAATCTAACAAAATATGCATAGCTAAAAAAAATAAAAGTTTGTAACTCAAAAATCACTTGTCGGATTTTTGTCAGGTTTATGTGAAATCATCTCTGAACCGCAAACTGACCTTCCGAAAAAAACATCAAAATTCATTAAAATATTCTTAGTAAAGACATAGAAAGTCAGTACTCACTCATAAACCATAAGTCAGATCTTGGTCAGGTTTAGAACCATCTCTGAATCTCAACCCACCTTCTGAAAAAAAGGGTCAAAATTAATAATTGTTGAAAGATTGATAGCAAAACAAACGTGTAGAGGAATGAGTAACAAGCTTCTAAATTTAAGTAATGACTTTATTTGTTGTCGGATATTTTCTCGACAGTGACTCATTGATAAATAAGAGACGTTTAGTTATTTGTCCACTTTAAATCCGGATATTAGCAGCCGGATACTCCCATAATTTCAAATATCCGTTCTGAGTTTAGTGACACATGTAAGTACCACGTAAAAGATTGAAAGGTGCTGTGTGGCCTTCAGGTGATCACAAAAATAGACATCGCCTTCACAAAATTAATATTTATTTTTAGATTTTGCCATGTTGGTCCAAATCCGGTTAGTAGAATAGACCACCTGCCTCTCTGCAAGGTAGCTCATAGAACGCGAGCATAGGTTAAAATATAGGTCATTACCAAGAAGACCACGTCTTGTGGTAGAGTGCCGTTCTGCAAATGTCATGTTCTGTTTCGGAAGGTAGCTGGCAGATTTGCACAATAGGCCAATTTTCCCGGCCACAGGACAGCAATATAACTGTAACTTCTATGGTAGCTTTAGGTTGTCTATTACCATGGAACCCCGTGTGCTTGTTTGCCATACTCGTTGTGAGAATCAGACTCGGCCATGAAGGGTTCCGTAGCAGCAAGTAACATATAAAAGTTCTTGTAATTTGTTGTAACTTTAATCCATGGTTTAATAAAAGCGTGTTTTTAATAAGCGTGTCGCTCTCACGAGTCTGTCCACTCGATAGGCTGGCTATGAAACCCTAAAACGGTTTTGTTAGAAAGCTTAAATTTAACTTCATTGTGTTAATATAAACAAGTTGTATTAATATAGGTTTGGTCCCGTTTTGTTCCACGTTCCCTGTGTATTAACCATCTGCCTTCTTACCTTTTATCTAATTTTTTTTCAATTGCTACAACCACCACTATCCCTTTTTTATTTTCAGCCTTTCTTATTTTATATTTATTTAATTAATTAAGAGCATACTTCTGAGCTGGATCAATGACAAAAAGTTAGGATCTGATCCATTTCAGAGAAATCAATGAAAATGCTCAAATTTTGTGTACTAAGCGGTTATTATCCGTGTCCGCGACGATTGCGGGCCCGAAAGTTTTGTAGAATGTAGATTTACATGGAAAAGGTAAGAGCATATTTCACTACGCGTTTCACACCCGCAGCGCCCGCGGTTGTTTGGGGTTCCCGCGGCAGCGGTCGCCCGCGCATAACATCGAACAAGTTTGCGAGCGATTATTTCAACCGCAACGGCTGTGTGACCGCACAAATTAGCGGTCTCGTGAGTTTTGAAATAAAACCGCAGTTCCGCGATCTACGCGGGCACAGGTAAATACCAGTTCGTGAATTCTTATGCTAAGACAACTTAATCATTGAAGCTTATGCTGTTTTTTTGCAGTATTAACGCTAAATTATAACACGAATACGAATACGATTCCACTAGGTCATTTTGTTTTAAAAAAAAGTATCTTCACACCCATATCCTCGAAGAGGTAGACAGAGGCACAACCAGGGCACCCACGACTAGCCGAAGACACTAAGTGTCACAATGTAATAGATGGCAAGCCTATCGCCAACCGGAAAATTGGAAAATCCCAATTTACTTTTTGTTGCCGGACCCGGGATTCTTACCCGGGACCTCACCCAGTCAAGTCCACCAACTAAACCGATAGACCACAGGGGCGATTTTGATTATAATATTTTGAAACCAAGAAAATATTCTTTGCATTACTGGTAACAAAGGTAGTACAAATAATTCATTATAATATGACAGACAAAAGTACAATAGATTGTATCAACGTAAGTCCTTTTGCTCTCCTTCCGTGTGCTTTGTATCCAGAATATCCAGAAACTTAATCCGGGCTTGCTCCGTAACAAAACATATCTTGTTAAGGCTAGTGGGTATATTTAGTTACAAGAAAACGGAAGTTATAAATGTTTTGATATAAAGTTGTTTCCTTCTTATACTTACATTTTATAAGAATTTGTTTTTAACTGACTTTAGAAAGGAGGAGGTTCTCAAATCGACTCTATTTTTTTGTATATTTATTATACGATGGTCAACTGATTTTAATGGATCTTTTTTAGAAAGATAGGTCATGATTTTGAGGTTAAAAGAAGTGGTTTTTGAGTTATACTTAATAATGTAAAGCAACAATGGCGAAGTCTTCAAGATAAGTGAAAAAACTTAATAATATATTATATTACATCAAAAAGTCTAGTCTGGCCGCTAGATCACAGAGTTTTCTTTATTTATTATTAAAATTCATCGTGGCTTTCGCAACCAACTCTACTATTTAATTTGAGTTTAACGTTGTTTGTCACCGCCAATCTTAGGTTCCCTAGTTGTTCCTCTGCCTACCACTCCATCAATATAGGCGTGAAAATACTTTTTTTTAAATTTTCATATTTATAGTGAAAATGAAGTTAGACTAGCTAATACGCTAAGTTCCGAATTTTGTCGGAATTAAATACGCCCCTGTGGTCTAGTTGTTTTTACTCAATATTACCTCAGGTTTAAAAACAGGATCGAAGAAGTTTTTTTCTAATCTATATACATATATAAAAGAAAGTGGTGTTAGTTACACTATTTATAACTCAAGAACGGTTACACCGATTAGGCTGAAAATTGGTAGGAAGGTAACTTAAAACCGGGAGAAGGATATAGGATACTTTTTATCCTGTTCAATTGTAAGGAAACTGGGAAAAACAACATTTTAATTTTTCCCATACAAACTGAACGGGCAGAACGAAGTTCGCGGGAACAGCTAGTTTTCTAATAAAATATGTAATTCTCCTGGCAATATGTAACACAATAAAAAATAACTAGGGAAATCGGAACATTCGTTCAATCATGATGCTGAGCATGAGCTGTGAGGTATCTTGAAAATCTCGAAGGTCGCAACGCGCTATTATAAAGGGTTTTTTTTTTACAACTCGAGGGCTGCAAAGTAGTCTAAGCACCGCGCAACTTTATCAGCAGCCTGAACAAATCCGAATCTCAAATTTTTATGTAACACTAGCTGTCCCGGCGAACTTCGTTTCACCCGTTCAGTTTGTATGGGAAAAATTAAAATGTTGATTTTCCCAGTTTCTTCGCAATTTTTCCTTTTTTCTTATCTTTTGAACCTTCCCTGGACTTGAACAAATAATTCAAAACCAAAATTCGACCAATCGGTCCAGCCGTTCTCAAGTTTTAGCGAGACTAACGAATAGCAATTGATTTTTATATATATAGACGAGCTTTTTGCCGCGTTTTCAAAAACAAACCTGTTGTATGATCGACGTTAAAAGTAGCTCCTATGTTAATCTAGGTCATGATCTATCTGTGTTCCAAATTTGTGTGAAAGAAAACAAACATCCATACATACATACTCACAAACATTCGCATTTAAAATATTAGTAGGATATGTTTATATAGATATAACCTTAAATCTTGTGCATTTTTGAAAGTATAGAAGTATCTTCACGCCCATATCCCTGAAGTGGTAGGCAAAGGCAAAACCGGGGCACCCACGACTAGCTGAAGATTCTAAGACCCACAATGTGATAGGTGGCAAACCTATCGCCAACCGGACACATATCCTATCCCGAGCAACATTTTTTTTATTAGAAAATCGGAAAAACCGAATTCTCTTTCTGTTACCCGACCCGGGATTCGAACCCGGGGCCTCATGCAGTCAAGTCCAACAACTGAACCGCTATACCACAGAAGCGACAGACATACAGAGGCTTTGTTCTATAATAACATAGCATGAATGAATGATTTCGGCGAAAAGTATTGATTAAAATATTTTATTTAAGAAGGTACCACAGTATTTGTCGGTTCCAAGGCAAAGTCTGTATGGAAAATGGTCCATGTCCTTTAGACACATTTTCATGTAACTGTCACACAGTAATGTTAATTCAATATCGCGGTTAAACATTATAGCCTGTGAGCCAGCAACAGATTTTTATTACCACATTTTCTCTTGGGAAAACTCGTATAAGCTCCAGGGAGTTGTGTCATGAAACGTTGTTAGCGTCAGATTTCTTTTTGCATTGAGAGAAGTTGAAGTAGCAGCCTCCGACGCATATTGGGGAATAATAAAATATAAGACGTAATAAATTTATATTTTTATAAAATTGTGCAAATATTCCGAAAAAAAATATTTTAATTTAATTTTAATGTGTTCAATAAAGTGAAAATTTATTTGATGATAGTTTATATCGCGTAACATACTTGTAATATGAACATATTACTGACCTTGTAAATATCTTGATGTTTTTGACTACTGTTAATATTGACTTTCTTATGACTATTATTATTTCTAGTTTTACTTCATTTTACAGTATTTTCTTTTTAACAGTCCTTTTTATTCACTTAAATACACTAAAATAAACAATTTTTGATAACAAAAAATATTATTTTGATTTTGTCAGATATTTTATATTTTACGGAATTAACAAATTTATGTTTTTTTGTTGTTGCTGTTGTTGTTTAATTAGTTGGTAATCCACCTATCATATAGCTCTTTTTAAATACTGAATTCCTGAACAGGTCCTTAAGATACGTAGAAACTGCTGTCCGGTGTCCCGGTGACCTGATGATCCTGCACCGGCGGTAGCAGTCCCGTCGGTGTACTTCTGCAAATGCCTTTCCAGCTACCTATTTCCGGTTACTCAGGGAAGGCGCCAGGGGATTCTACTACCCCAACCGCTGAGGCCTAAGGCAGCAGTAGTTCGGGATCCTTCGTGAAAAGCCGTAATGATCGTAACCTTGATATGCCACACCTATTTTTTTAGACCTGCAGAAACTTAAGTGCACAGAAATTTACAGAGACTTTTTCAGTTAAGTTTAATTTTATTTAAAAAAATATTTCACGACTCCAGGTTATCTTTAACAGCTTATAAACTTTTAGTTTGACTGTTTAATTGTGTGTTTTTATTTCTCTTAACATAACGCTAGATGAAAACTAAGGGCACTACGTTACAAGCGTCATAGAACGCCTCTGTAGTCTAGCGGTCCGATATCGGACTTGACATTACGAGGTTTTAAATTCGATCCCGGGATCGAGCAATACAAAGAAAGTTTTACTTTTCAATTTTCTTGTATTTCCTGTTATTGGATTTATGACGGTTGCCTATAAGTTTGCCATGCCTTCGGCTTGTCGTGGGTACCTTGGTTGTGTCTCTGACTATATCTTCAGGGATACAGGCGTGAAGAAGCTTAAAGTTCAAATTATTCTTACTTATTCAGAAAAACATCAGTTAAGTATTGGTAGAATGTCTGTCAGTTGTGCAGTTTAGCAAAAGGGACTTCCACTACTCAACTGCAAGAGATGTTCTTAACGCTTCATAATACAATTCTGTGAAACATTTTAGAAATTATTATCCTAAAAGAAATGATTGACGAAATTTACGCATGGCTCTCGTACTATGAAAAGGTACGAACAATTTATTAGATACGTTAGTATATAACGTTCTTCAATTTGTGTTGGAGTCAAGTATTATGTTATGTTTATCGATTTTATAATATTATGCCTTGTAAATATTCACTGTAAATACAAGATTACGGTGTAATGGTATGTCTACACCCATGCACTTTCACGATGATCATTTGTTAATGAGTTCGCTTACAACATTTCGCTTAGAAGATGAGGGAAGATTAAATTTACATATTAGAATTAAACGAAAATGATCGAATGTATCAGATGTTTCTAGGATCAAAATCAAAAATAAAACACGTAAAGATAAAAAAAACTGCCGATTGAAAAGTGTATTTAGATTTCCTTGCGTTATTTTTGATAGTCTATTTAAACATATTCAAGACTTTTAAAACCGTCGCATAAGTCGCATGTATCTTAGAGCATAGCAATTGATACCAGATAACGTGTTCATATCCATTTAAAATGAAAAAGAAAACGCGCCTTTTAAATCGCACACGTATGGACATAGCAATTGACGTCGATTAACAACCTGCCATATCTATATTAACTTTCTTTAGTGTAAATCACTGTCTAAGCATATAATTGTAACTTATTAACTCCGACAGAAAAAGAGGGGTGTTATACTAAGTTCAACGTGTCTGTGTCTGTGTGTCGGCGTTTTGTTTTATTTGACAGCTAAAATGATCGAGATGGTTCTAGGTAAGAACATTGTATATAGATTTTGTAGGAGAATATTGACATTTATTTTTGACTAGCTGTTCCCGCGAACTTCGTTCCGCCCGTTCTGTTTGTATGTGAAAAAATAAATTGTTTTTTTTCCCAGTTTCCTCACAATTGAACAGAATAAAAAATATTCTTTGTCCTTCTTCCGGTTCTAAGCTACCTCCCCACCAATTTGCAGCCTAATCGGTTCAGCCGTTCTTGAGTTATAAATAGTATAACTAACACCACTTTCTTTTATATATATAGATTTGAGTGTTATTATATCCAATCCACACTTACGCCTATGTACCTACTTTGCACATACTATAGTATATTTTTTATAATCAAGAATCCGCCTGTACTCCACACTGTACTTTTAAAAACTTGTTTTATAAATTCATGGTATTTAATATTATTCTTCGCGTTATTCAAATGTTAAATTTACTACTTATTATTATCATTTATCATATTTTATTTCCCCCGTGTTGGTCCGGGCTCCTTTGCAGAATAGACCATCTGCCTTCCTGCCAGGCAGCTCGTAAAAGGCGAGTGACACCTGACTAGGTGGTAGAGTTTCGCAGCGACTCGCCCGGTTTGGTACCACCGCCTTACCTATTCCTGCCGCCATAACGTCATGACGTGTTCCGGTCCGGAGGGTAAGGTAGCCGGTAAACTTACTCTTGCTCGAGGTCTAACATCCTGACCTCAGGTTGGCAACGCACCATTACCATCTTTGGTGTCTCTAGGCGGCGTGAATTTCTTACAATCAGGAAATCCGTCTGCTTGTTTGCCTTCCTATAACATAAAAAAAATATATATAAAAAAAACATGTAATAAAAAATTATCACTACCTACATAGTATAAAACAAAGTTGCTTCCTCTATCCCTAGGTCCCTTTGTATGCTTAAATCTTAAAAACTACGCAAGGGATTTTGATGCGGTTTTTTCCAATAGATAAAGTGATTGTAGAGGAATGTTTATTTATATATTTTATACCCGCGCGAAGCAGGGACAGGCAGTTTAATAATAAACCTAACACCAAATAATATAAAACCTCTGTGGTCTAGCGGTTCAGTTGCTGGACTTGACTGCTTGAGGTCCCGGGTTCGAATACCGGGTCGAGCAACAAAAAGAAAATTGAATTTTTCCAATTTTCTTATAAAAAACATTGCTCGGAATTGGAAATGTGCCCGGTTGGCGATAGGCTTGCCACCTATCACATTGTGGGACTTAGAATCTTCGGCTAGTCGTGGGTGCCCCGGTTGTGCCTCTGCCTACCACTTCAAGGATATGGGCGTGAAGATACTTCTATACTTTCAAAAATGCACAAGATTTAAGGTTATATCTATTTAAACATATTCTACTAATGTTATAAATGCGAATGTTTGTTAGTATGTATGTATGGATGTTTGTTTTCTTTCACGCTCGAATGGCTGAACAGATTTGTCTTGGTTGTGCCTCTGCCTACCTCTTCGGGGATATGGGCGTAAAGATATATGAATAGAATGAAGAATATGGGCGTCTTTTTAAACACAGCATACTATTATAATAAAGTCGATAATACCTAGGTCAATATTCCACAATCAAATCGCTCCATTGTTATCCCAGAGTGGTATCAAGAGTCTCCGTAATAAACGTGTGTATATTAAAAGGGTAATAAATGTGGAGGAAGCCAGACAGCGCTGCGAGGGTCTCCAGATTTAGCACTCGATACTCTCTGCTAACCCCGTAAGGGAAAGGCGTGAAGTTTTCGAAACAGAATC
>NJDD01000502.1:5591-39527 GCA_002245505.1 Calephelis nemesis
AAAAATTAACAATAACAACCAAATCCGCGATTTTAACAAAGCAATGAAAAATTCAAAACTCGAATGACGCGTTTATTTCCAAATGACGAACCGATGGTTTGCATTCCCTGCGACCGGCGCGTCCCCTTATAAAGACGGACATTTAGCAAGATGGAAATAATACTGTTAAAAGCGTTCATGGTACATAGGGCCCCTGATGGTTTGCATTCCCGGCGACCGGCGCGTCCCCGTACCAAGACACTCAAACGTCAGTCATTAGATATGATCCGACTAAAATATTAAATAGGTTGTTACTTTCATATAACCCGTCTATATTTTTATTTCGATTGAATATGGTCAGTTTATTGTTGTCTCGAAGTAAAAAAAAAAAACTTGGTAAAAGATGTTTGTTTACATAATTTATAGCTTCTCATGACGGGTGCTTTAGTAACAATATCACCCGACCAATGTAGGTATTATACGTTAGGTATCAGACTAAATTAATGGTTAAAACTTACACATCACTCTAATTATCACATGCGATGCATTATATAAGTAGGTACATAGGTAGATATAGACATATAAATACTTACATCAAAATGGTCTTCGCAGCAATACCGTACTGATTTTTCTGATAAAGATTCATTTCTTTTCATAATTTTGCACCACTTAGCTCTTATTTCTTTCTTCTTTGGCACCGTAAAAAAATGTTTATCGGGGTTTGTAACAGTTGTGTTTGTACACTTAGGCACGATGCAATATTTATAATGTATTTTAGAGTTAGTTTCCATGATAATATCTGTTATTGTGTAAAGCTAACAAGCGCTAACTACCATTCTTGTCCTAACAGGTATATTATTATACTCTTTGCTAACTACGAACTGCGGCAAACAGTTGTCAAGCCACAATAGCCGCCGTATCTCGGCTCCAAACCGAACGGGACTTGTGACGTCATGCGTACCCCGGGTCGCCGCGAGTCTTACGATTTCATAATGGAGGGGACAACTTTTATAACTTCATTATTTATGAAGATATTTTTATAAAATAAACACTGGGATTCAAAGCAGCCTTAGTCTGTTTTTTTTTAAATAAAACTGAAAAAATGGAAACTTTCTTATTGTGAAATTATTTTTCAAATCGGTCCAGTAGTTTCGGAGACTGTTCAATACAAACATACAATCAAATCTTTCCTATTTTATTCGTTATCGTCGTTTCGTTTCCTATTAATTTCGTTACGAGTTCATGACATGAAATGTCCAGCTAGCAGCTTGTATACAGGTTTAGTGTTAACCCCACTTTGGCTACACGGATCATAGTTTACGAGTAGAATATCATATTGTACAAAATAATTGATAATACTTCACTCAAGAATTCTATCATCTTTTTTAATTATTAATATTAGTTATATTGTTTTATAGTAGGTACCTATGCCATTGTTGAGTTTTATTTTTATATTGTTACTATGTTTAGGTTGTTTATTTATTGTGCATGATGCCTCCCACTGTTTCGTCACAGATTCTAAATTTTAGGGTTGGCTGGAAGAAATCTGTAGACCTAGAGATAAGCCCACCTTTTGTGCATTTCTGGTTATCACTGTCCATATTTTAAGTCATAAATTATGTATATATACCCCTCCGTTTCATCCTTCATCATCATCAGCCGGAGGACGTCCACTGCTGGACATAGGCCTCCCCCAAAGAGCGCCACAAGTCACAGTCACCAGCCGCTTGTATCCAGCGACTCCCCGCGACTTTGACCAGGTCATCAGTCCACCGGGTGGGTCCAACACTACGTCCTCCGGTGCAGGGCCGCCACTAGAGAACCTTTCTTCTCCAGCGGTTATCGGTTCTGCGAGCAATGTGGCCTGCCCATTGCCACTTCAACTTGCTAACTCTCTAAACTATGTCGGTTACTCTCGTTCTCTTGCGGATCACCGAATTAAGGATCATATCTCGCACCGAGCATAGCTCTCTCCATAGCACGCTGAGCGATTTATCCTTACAGCTTAGATATTTATTTATTTTTATTTAATTATTTACTAGCCGACTAGCCGAAGATACTAAGTCCCATAATGTGATAGGTGGCAAGCCTATCGCCAACCGGGCCAACATTTTTTTTTAATTAGAAAATTGGAAAAATCCAATTTTCTTTTTGTTAGCCGATATAGGATTCGAACCCGAGACCTCATGCAGTCAAGTCTAACACCCGGACCGCTCGACCACAGAGGCGATACCTAGGTACTTCTAACAAAATACCTATGTGCCTCTAAACTCTTACTACATCACTGAAATGAAAATAAAATTTGACAATCGTGTAAAAGTGTGGTACACTCAGCATATAAAAAGTACTATTATTTTGGTCTGTGATACAGTAATATAATTATAATCTAAGGATGGCATCAAAATTGTAAAAGTTCATAGACACAAATATTATTCAGCTATCCCTATACACTTGTAGCGATATGTGCCACTTACCTTCTACCACCATATTTACCTTTATAAATCCGTGCCTTCCATTACTTTAATTACCAACCTAAAACCTTTACCTTTACCGTTACCTGAAGGAACAAATAAAACACAAGGATACACTTTATTATCAAGAAGAGGTAAATAAAACGCAGTGACGATCAGCCGCCATTATCCTGAAAAGGAAAACCGTTTCTCGTACGAAACCACATCAAGTTTGAAGCACTGGAAGCCTGCCTATCAAGATCACTGACCGCCCTGAAAAGGACGTGATTACCAACAAGGGATAGGCATATACAGCTCCGCATCTCTTCATATAACCAGACTTACCGTACGAGGAACGACGCTCCGCTCACTGAAGATGTCGACCGACGCAGACGGCTCGCTGGCGCAGACTGGTCACTGGAGTCTCGCCCGCAGAAACGCTTTTATTTAACAGGACCGTTCTCGCCGTAGTCACTAGGCAAATGATATTGCATGTATATTCTGTCGGTAGATGTTAATATTTTTATATTTTTTTATGTTATTGTTTACAATTTTTTATGTGATTTTAATGTATATAAACAGACGTAATTTTGTAATAAATTCATTCGCATTCGCACTCATTCACAATCACCGATCTCAGAGCTAGCACACTAGTTTCATTATGTTCCGCATCGACCTTCCGTCTGAGCAACTAGTCAAGTAGCAGCATCACGACAACAGTCACACAACGACGGCTATGCACTCAACTCATATTATTTGTTATGCATTAGAAAGTTGTAACCAGCTTCATATAAAAAATACAAACAATCAGTTGTTCAAGGTGCAGTAAGTCATAGGACTTACTATACATTGCACCGCTGGTTTTATCCAGCAAAGTACTTACTTGGCTGGACGTGTAAATAAACTGACATTAATATATGTGATAACTATTTTACAATCCAAAAGACAAACTCATATTGATGAGCTTATAAACACTTATATCAGGTGTTGAGCATTTCTAAAAATAAATCTGGTAGTGCTCATTTAGCTATTAAGTTTTGAATTCTGCTTACTCTATGGGAGCAATTTCTTCAATAAAACATTTTCTATTGAATCATTTCATTTTCTTTAATAACTCAGTAGCTTTCTTTCTGGCTTGGTGATCATCATTCGTTTTAGCTGGATAACTTGCAGCAAGTTTTAAGTAATATTTGGCTTGGTCTGGTTTATTTATTTTTATATAACATGAACCTAATCTAAGTAAATTAACACTATAAAAGCGAGGCTGAACTGCTTCTGCTTTTAAAAAATAAACTAAAGCGTCTTCACAGGTATAATTTGGCAATTTTGCAAATAAAGTTTCTGCTGTTTTCCTTTGGTGCCATGGCATTTCACTCACTTGGTAACAAATCTCTCCTAACATGTGCAGAAGAGCAGCATCAGCTGGATTAAGTTTTACTGCAATCTGAAAGTATATTGCTCTATTTTTAATTGAACTAAGAACAATTGTAGTAAGATCATAGTAAAGCAATATATGAAATGAATTCCAATGAGGAGAAATAATAATTTCAACATAGAAGTAATTGAAAAAGTGTGTTGACTGTCATTTGAATTGAGATTGCTACAGAACATTGCATTGCAACAGTGAGGTCAGAAAGAGAGAGAGAGTGGGATAAAAAGAAAGTTTTGGTGTGAAATTGTTGGAGTAATAAATGCATGCTATATTGTTTTTGTCATGATAGTACAGAACCCAAAATAAACCAAAAAAGACTAAGGAGAGATTTATAGTAAAATTTTTGGACATGTGTTTGAAATTTTATGCATCTCAATACAAGACAGCATACTTTAAATGCTACTCACATCCATGTGTTTCTTAACAATTTCCAACTTTTCTAATTTATTCCTATACCCTTCACTAGAACTTTTGGCATCTAACACAAGGGCATACCACTTGTGAACTGCGAAATTGTCTGAATGTTTGTCTAGTTCATTTGCTAATATTTTGTAGGCTTCCTCAATGAGTTCCTGTTGATATGCTTTACGATATTTAGGGTCCTTAGCCATATTGTACATGACACGACTAATACGCCACTTAACCTCAATATCATTCTGGTCCTTAAAAAAATAAAAAACACAATCCTTAATGCATTATAAGAGATATTAATCTATCGGAAATTAATTCTATCATGCATCAAAGAAACCTAACATCCATCACTAAAAATCTACTCAGTTCCAAGTTCCAGTTTTGTAAAATCAATTTCCAAAACATTTATTTGACACTGACAATACAAGTCATATTATTTTATTTTCAATCTTTCACTAGATCAAGTTATGGCCACATACTCATTAAATCAAAACTTACTCATAATTCCTGCCACATAACTCCTAACTACAAAGGTCTAGCGCCTCTGTGGTCTAGCGGTTCAGTTGTTGGACTTGATTGCATGAGGTCCCGGGTTCGAATCTCGGGTCGGGCAACAAAAAGAGAATTGGGTTTTTCCAATTTTCTAATAAAAAAATGTTGCTCGGGATTGGAAATGTGCCCGATTGGCGATAGGCTTGCCACCTATCACATTGTGGGACTTAGTGTCTTCGGCTAGTCGTGGGTGCTCTGGTTGTGCCTCTGCCTACCTTTTCGGGGATATGGGCGTGAAGATACTACAAAGGTCAAAGAATATGAACACCTTTGGAAGCACAAAGGTAATTTGAGTCTGTTAAACTGTCACAAAAAACCAAAATGGCCATGACTTATCATGATCCTTACGAAAACATCTAATAAGTTAAGGTTTTACCTCAGTAATGTTAACCTCATTGGAACAAAACAAAATAAAAAATATAGAATTAATCTTAATTTATATGTAATTGATTAGAAGTAAAGTATTAGTTTCCTATACCTGAGAATTTACAAGAAAATTGTAGCACTCCTCATATCTTCCTTTTTCAAATATACTATCAGCTGTTTCTAGTGTTGACGGTGATAAAGTCAGCTGTTTAACATTAATTGTATCTTGTTTGCTAAAAGGCCATATATACATAAGCCCCAAATTTATTTTTAGTGATACTAAGCCCACTTTTTTGTAAGAATTCTGAAATCACCAATGCCATAGTAAGTATTAAATGAAGACAAATCTGCATATTCAGTAACCTAACAGCTTGTTCTACAATTCCTATAAATGTGGTCAATAATTTTAGACAATGAATAAAATATAATAGGTGATATTAATATTATGATAATAGTATCAAAAAGATTGTGTTCCCAAAAAACGGACAGCTTTTAAACAGATCTATCGTTATAAAAAAATCTTTACAAAGTTCTGTAATACAATAGTTCAATAATCATATGTAAGCTGGGTAATGTGTTGGTCAGATAAAACAAGTTATGTTTTTCTAATATAAAAAGCTAGTGGACTGCATTGTCACTTACATTTAAAAAGTTATATTTTATGTATGTTTTTCGTATACAACGTACATATTGTATAAGAGGGATGTCTGCGACTTTTTTTAATAACAGCATTGTTTTTTTTGTAAGGTGGAAATACTTAACAGTTAAACTATTGTTTAATCACAGGCTACTATTAATAATGCTATTATTTTAGTAATTATAAAATGACACCAGGCACTGCACTAAATCAATTTTAACTGAAGGTTCACTGTAATTTGAATCGATATTATCTTGATTTTTAATAATAATTTTGAAAATAAACCTGGCATTTGGCAAACACTCAAGTAAACAAAAACAGATCAATGTCAACTTGATCTTGATGTCAACCTCAGATAATATAGTAATACTACGTATTATGTTAACAACAAATCATAGAATAATGACATATGTACTCCTATCGGAGGCAATGCAGAAATGTAAAGTTTGTATCCGTTACAAAAAGTTTGCATTAAAACATACAACAATTGATGTACCGGATTATAAAATTATACAATTATCATCAATCTAAATAATTAAAATAAACTTTATTTAGATTCGTTTTCGTTGGTCTTTACATATTTTATTAGCTATAGTTATTTATGTTAAAGCAAAAAAAAAAATAATAAAAAAAAACTATAAAAATTCTTTAAATATGACAGGAAAAAATAAAGCCAACTTTAAATTAAAATTTCAAATATGTTTCGTAGCGGAGGCCAACGCTAGTAGTTGTCCTCGTCTATAGCAACTTTAATTTAGTATTACTACAGTAAAAAATATTTTGAAGCTTGTTCAAGTCTTCAAAAAATCAATCGTGCCGGTCCAAGGGCGGGTGTTCTGTTGACAGTTTGTGAATGTGAAGTGATATTCGAAGTGGTGTTTTGGTCATGTTTTTGCACTAATTTACAAAATTTAGTGTGTTATCAATATGCAGAGATCAGGTACAGATATAATATTAATTACTCTGTTAATTTTTAAGGAATCTTCGGTGTTCGCGCCATTAAATAGTGTCTAAAATAATGTTATTTTATGAAGTTTTTAAACTTCTCAACAGATACACTATCTTCTGTAGATATAAAGAAAAATATCTTACAATACATACGCTTTTAATTTTGAAGTATTTAAAATTATTCCGTAATTCAATTTAATATCTGCGTGTGTCACACGTTTTCTGTTGCTATTAAAATAATTGAATCTAGAATATCTTACGAATATTTGAAATGCTTTCTCGGCATACGCTACTAATTATTCTGATTAATAAAAAAGTTATGATGTGGTAACCAAATGAGGCAACGGAACCTTTGAGAAATTTGCAAAGAAGACTTATACTAGAGCTGCTTGTGAGTAGGGGAGGTAAATGTTTGAATTTAAGTGAAATAGTGTGTATAAAGTTGATTTTGAGCATTTGTCTTTAAGCAACAGAAAAATTTCCATATATTTAAAAGTTGATAAAATCACTAGAAAATGTTTCTCTGGTGCTATTATCAATCATTTAAAAAAAAACAAATTGTTTCGGTCACAAATATGCAGCAGAAAAGAAGTAAAGGTGTCTAAAAATGCTTGTGCCATAAAACTTGTTGTATCCTTACACTATCTTTAAAGTCCAAAATATGGTTTTGCTATAATACTTATTGTAGTATGTGTTTTGTACCATTTAAGGACGAAACACTACTAAGTGTTGTATTTAACTGGCTTATAAATCGTTTGCATGCCTGAACATGGATCCTCGCAATGCAGTTATACTGCCGCATTATAGTCGTGGCATACCAAAGGTTAATAAATTGAAGCTATAGAAAGAGTCAAGTTTACATTATAGTCTTTATCACAAGACTAATAAAAGTACACCAGTAATATAGTAATTAAGTATACCAGGTTGAACCTTGGGGTATTTAAGTTCATGTTTATTGATAAGTAATAAAGTATAAGTAATGTTGATAGTATTGTCTGTATCACATTGTAATAAAGATTTTAACACCTTATAAAACCTTACTTAGAACATGTTTAAATATTAAAATTAATTCTTTGTGTTTTGTTGCTGTACTTTACATTGGTAGAAACTTAAAATGTCTTATAGATATAGATTTATGTAAGAGTAAAGTTAAGTCTTCATCAACATAACAGAAAAAAATAATTTGATGATGATAAATTTTATATTGAGTATTTCATTTCTATACTTTGATATTTGTGTTTCCCATGTCTATGTTAGCATTACCAGAATAACCATTTTAATTCAGTGGGTACATACCTACTTTAAGAGGGATCTACAAAGTCCTGGAGCCCTACCATGAACACTTAAAGCAGTATTATTTTCATCTTGCTAAATGTCAACCTTTACGAGAAACTTTATGGTATACACCTTAAGGTTGTCTTTCTGTGATGACAATTAGTATTATTGAAATCATACTGTATTAAGAGATTAAGGTAACCCCTTAGGTGATTTAATCATGGAATGACAACTTACATCCTCTAGGTACTTGCATTCATCTACATTATCATTGTATATCTGCTTTTATATAAAACATATAAGCTTATATATGCTTTTGTATAAAGCATGTTATATAATACTACAGCTAAATTAATATTAACTTTACATGATAATGGGATATGATTAACTTTGTATGAATTGTATTGAAAACTCAGTAATTGATAAGCACCTTACACTGTTGAGATTAGATAATGCCTACAGTTATTGTTGTTTATAGATGAATAACTCTTTAAGTGGCTAATTTTAAAATGCTAGTTTATACAAGTTTACAGATTATATACATATTATGACATACACATACATAGCTTCTGCCAAGTCAATTGTGGGGTTTATATGGAGGGTTTTGGTTTACGTACATCACAATATTTACAGATTATTTTAGCTACACCCACATTAATTGCTCTTTTCATACAAACATACAGGTTTCATAGACTTGACACCACTTAGGTAATATTGAAGTGATTTGATCTTTGAATGTCAGATTAGGGGTCCTTAGGGTAAATAACTTTATAGTGCGGGTGTAGTCATTTCAATCTAGCTATGTAAAATAGATTATAAAAAAATGTAGTTTGGAATGTTGGCAGTTTCAAAGTTAATTTACATATTTATGAAATTCATTCCAGCTATCTAGATAAAAACTAGGCTATGTTTTAACCTATGACATAGCCGGGTGATAGCATTCTTCGGACGAGAATCACAAAGGCAATCCCGAGCAACCTTTTTTTTATTAGAAAATTGGAAAAACCCAGTTCTCTTTTTGTTGCCCGACCCGGTATTCGAACCCGGGACCTCATGCAGTCAAGTCCAATGACCTGAACCGCTAGACCATAATGGTGATACATCCATACATGTACCATGTTTTGTCTTCATGTTTCATGAGTTAGGATATGTAAATAAAAATATGTTGATAATATATTCTAGCCTAGCCTATGACCTACCACTACCATGCATTTGTGTGTTTTGTATGTGAAAAAGTTAAATTTTTAAAAAAGGTCATGATCAGAAGTGTTCCTTTTGCAATTGCCTGTCCAGTAACATATAAAGATTTTGATAATATTTCAAAAAGTAGGTCATGATTCAGTAGTGTTCCCACATAAATTTGATAAAGATCTGTTAAGTGGTTTTTGAGTTATATATGAATATTTTTTGCTTAGGTGACGTAGTGAAAAAAGTAAAGGTTTTCAATTTATGTGTTTTTTTTATATTTTTTTTGTAAGTTGTGGTTCTTTTTTAGAATAATGGGCAATGACTCCGTGGTGGTCTGCAAAAATTTAATCTAGATTGTTGGATCATATTAAAATTATAGTGCAGTGGTTATTATAGTGGCTTAGGAGTTATACTTAACTAGCAGCTAGGTAGGTAATGATAATGCAAAAAATTTTGTGTAGTGGTGTGTTGTTAGGACTTTAGTGGTACCATGTCAGGATCATTAGCTATCATCAAAAAAAGAATTATCGAATAGGATAATCAAATAATTGGTGTCTGTTACATGCAGTTTCACTTTGCTTAAATTATTTTCGTGGTCTAGCGGTTTGGTTCTACACTTGTCTTCATGAGGTCCCTAGTTTGCGCCGTGGGTCGGGCAACTGAAAGAAAATTTGTTTTTTAATTATCTGTAAAAGAATAACGTTGCCCGGTCATGGCATAGTTGGCGATAGGCTCGCCGCCTATCACATTGTCGGACTCAGTGTCTTTGGCTGGTGGTGGATGCCCTGCTTGTACCTCTGGCGTAGCCCTTCGAGGATACTCTTTGAAGATACTTTAGTTTTCTTCAATTATTTGCAGTTTTACTACCCTTAAATGATAAATTTGAATACTGTGTATGTGGATTGATAGCCTGAACGCAGAAAATAAGCACAATGATCGTCTTTGTGTCTTAACACAGTAATAAAATAACTCGTAACCACAATAAGTTATGTGTCCACATGACCGTTAAATAGCGGTCTTGTACTTGAAGCATAAAATTGTATATTGATCCAATAATTTACAGAGAAAGTATTTAGAAAACAATACGTCACATGAAGGAAAGAGTAGGGCAATTGCTACAATATTCCGAGTATGATATTTCTAATTAAACAACTCCGAAAAAGGAGGACGTTCACTATTCGTCTGGTTTATTTGTATGTTACGCGAATACTCCGCTAATTATGAATGGATTTTGATGTTTCTTTTTTTTTTTGAGGTTGTCCCATATCAATTTCAACAATATCCGAAGGTTTTTGAGTTATGCTTTTTTGCATTTTTATGATTATTTTTTGGAAAGGTCATAGTTTAGAGATTGTCCCATATATATTTCATGAATGTCCGACGAGTATTGTTTTTGAGTTACGCTTTTTTTTAGCATAACTTAAAAACGCCACTTTTATTAACTTCGTTTGTATTTACATAATGGGATTAGAACACGTTATTCATCGATAGTATTTAATTTGGAACAAAATTTCCCTTGACATCATTTAATTTCATTAAATATAGTTTGAGATATCATAGTTTCAAAAAAACCTCGTCACAAAATAATGAAGTAAGTAACCTACCTAGGTACGTGCGCAGATGAACAAAAAAGATAGGAAATAGTTTTCTGTAGGTTCAAATAAATAAATTGAGTGATTAGGGAAAAATCATTTTATCATTCAAGAGCGCGGGATAGACACCATGGAATATGGATGTAATCGGTGCGTCGCTGTCCTGTGGCGGATGTGTTAAACGTAAGATGCAAGTCTATCGGCTACCTTACACGCCAACCTGTAACAACACATTAACAGACAGGCAGGAATAGGTAAGGCGGTGGATCCCTATCCAGACAAATCGCTGCACAGCACAGCACTGACANNNACGATCTATATAACCTATGCCTCGCTCCTTACGAGCCGCTAGGCGAAAGACAGAAAGTCTATTCTAAACGGACCCGGACCAAAAACGGGAGATGTAAGATAAATTCGAAATCCTGAGCACGTTTTCAATATACCGAATTTCGTCCTCATAACTGTTTCTTTAAGAATATCTATAGACATATATATCTATATAGTTAAAATGCTTTTGTATGTTGTCCGTGTACACGACACGCATTGTTTTGTGCTCAAGTAGCATGCAATTAAAAGAATCAAGTCTCTCTAGCGGAACCTGACTAGTGTGACGACGTAGAATTATCCTAACAGTTTGTTTAATTTACTTATTTAAGGCATATTACTCGTATATCACTTTATAGATAAGTGGTTGTCATATCGTGCCTCAAGATAAGTTTTTAACAACCGTGTTGATCCGGGCTCCTTTGCAGAATAGACCATCTGCGTTCCTGCCAGACAGCTCGTAAAAGGCGAACATAGGCTTACCGTCACTATCACCGTGACATCTGACAAGGTGGTAGAGTTTCGTAACGACTCACCCGGATTGGTACCACCGCCTTACCTATTCTTGCCGCCAAAACGTCATGACGTGTTCCGGTTTGGAGGGTAAGGTAACCGGTAAACTTACTTTTGCTCAAAGCCTGACATCCCGGTCTCAGGTTGGCAAAGAACCATTACCACCTTTGGTGTCTCTAGGATGCCTGAATTTCTTACCATCAGGAAACCCGTCTGCTTGTTTGCCTTCCAGTAATAATTAATCATAAAAAAAAGTTTTTATTTGTATGAGCTATTCCCAGCTTGACTTGACTTGGAAACTTGATAAGTTCAAAACGTATCAAGTAAGCCCAAAGACAATAGGATAATGTAGAAATTTTAGGAGATCCTGTGCTCACCTTCCGGTTCCATCATCACCTCTATGCAATAATTAGTTTGCATGGCCATCCGATTTACTCACGCATGCAATCAGGGCAATCGAGATCAAGTTTGACTTGCAATATTATATTTTCAAACATCGGGATAGGTACCTACGTGAAAAGAAAGAAACACTCCTAAAAAGTTTTTACTTTTAACGTTAGTTTTAAAATCTTAGTAGCCAGTAACACAAAATATAATATTAGTTTTACTTGCGTATTTTATTTGCGTATTTTTTTACTTTATTTTATTGCCAGTAATAAAGCACCGTTGCTATCTTCGCATGATCTATCCATTGATTTCACCGAAGTCATTGTAGTCTAGCAATCAATCATTTTATGTTTAAACTTAAAGAAGCAGGATTAAATGATTAATCTTTACTTGGATTCATATGCGGAAATAACTGAAAAGAGCGGATTAATAATGCAATGTTCCTTTCCGTGTTAAAATTTGTTACCATTGGTTCTTGCGGAAATCCTAGATAAAAAAAAAAAACAAATTACAATTACATGTTGCATTTATAATATTAAAGTAGATTAGGATCGCAATGTTGGTTAAGGCTAGGATATTCGAGCGCTGTTGGCAGTACGCGCTACGTCAACCACCACGTTGCAATTTGTTGTTTTGAAATATAATATAAAATATTACTGTGATGGAAGGAAAATAAAAAATATTTTAAAAATTTGCCATCGATGTTTTTTACTGTCTGTTTTTGTAATGAGTTAAATCTTTATGTAAACAGGGAAAGTTTGAAAGATAAGAAAATGGCAAAAGGGCGAGAAAACTATTTCCCACTTTAACAATTACAAACAGTATTTTTTCCATACAAACTGAATAGGTAAAACGATTGTCAAAGGACAGCAATTTTTAAATAATACCTGAAAGTGTTAAGAATTCATTGTATTCGTGTTTTTTATAATCAATTGAAACTAGAAAGGTTGTGTTTAGATTAGTTAATTAATGTCGAACGTTTATCGAACTTTTTTTTTATGACATTGGAAGGCAAGCAAGCAGACGGATTTCCTGATGGTATGAAATTCCCGCCGCCTAGAGACACCAAAGGTGGTAATGGTGCGTTGCCAACCTGAGGCCGGGTTTTAGGCCTCGAGCAAAATTAAGTTTACCGGCTACCTTACCCTCCGAACCGGAACACGTCATGACGTTATGGCGTCAGAAATAGGTAAGGCGGTGGTACCAATCCGGGTGAGTCGCTGCGAAACTCTACCACCTAGTGAGATATCACGGTGTTAGTGACGGCAAGCCTATGCTCGCCTTTTACGAACTGCCTGGCACAGGAAGGCAGATGGTCTATTCTACAAAGGAGCCCGGACCAACACGGGGAACTAAAATATTTTTCTCAGAACAAAATAAAGCATAATTTTATTGATGGTTTCATATTAAATCTAAAATACTCGATAGCTACGAGAATTCCACATATACTGGCCTTAAAAGGGCGATTATAATTTCTTGGATTATTTTGCAAAAAAGCTATTAACAAGGGCTATCTATAACTTATACATTAATCTGTATTTTGGCGCTGCTGTGTTAGAAAACTGAAGTGACACTTTCTAACCGACTTTAAAAAGAGCAGGTTATCAATTCGACTTTAAGTTTTTTTGTATGTTTGTTACGCGATTATTCGGCCAAGAACAAATGGTTCTGATAGTTATTTTTTGGTAGGTAGGTTAAGTTTCCCTGGTGGTCTCATACATAAATCTGTATTTTAGCTCTGTTACGTTAGGTAACTAAAGTGACATTTCTAACCGACTTCAAAAACAGAAGGTTATCAATTAGATTGTATGTTTTTGTTTTCTTTTGTATATTGGTTCGGATAGTTCTTTTTTTGGTAGGTAGTTCAAGTTTCCCAGGTAGTCCCATATAACTCTAATCCTATTAGTTATGCTTAAATTAGTAGTGAAATTGAAGTCGGGTTTTCGCAGTTTTAATGCGCTTAAATGATTAAACCTTGAGAATAGAAACTGATATTTCTTGTCCTATTTTAGATTAAATAAACATTCCTGGGCAAATCTAACTCTCTCTAAAGTAGGCCAATTGTGTGTATAAAAAAGTATCTTCACTCACATATCCCCAATGAGGTAGACAGAGACACAACCAGGGAACCCACGACTAGCCGAAGACACTAAGTCCCACATTGTGATAGGTGGGAAACCTATCGCCAACCGGTCGTCATAACCAATCCCGAGCAACTTATTTTTTATGAAAAAATTAAAATAAAAAGTTTCTATTTTTGTTGCCCGACCCGAGGATACTCATGTGCTTATGTTATGG
Source organism: Calephelis nemesis (assembly GCA_002245505.1). Classification (NCBI taxonomy): domain Eukaryota; kingdom Metazoa; phylum Arthropoda; class Insecta; order Lepidoptera; family Riodinidae; genus Calephelis; species Calephelis nemesis. The sequence goes on from NJDD01000502.1 coordinate 19,944, forward strand.
CGTTAGTTAACGATACTAATACACAGGAATACATTAATACATACCAGAAAAAAAACCCACCCTGATTCAGAAATATATATTAAGATATTCATCATGCAAACTCCTGCTCTCAATTGGAATCGAACCAGAGGTTTGTTGCTCGATGGCATGTATGTTAACCCTTCGACTAACGGGTTGATTTATAATACTAGCCTTATACCGTAAATATTCTGTACAATACTCATAAACAACATCAAAAGGAATCTGCCGAGTTGCAAATTCTCCATGTATTTAAATAGCTTCCAGTGCGTTGCCTAGAAATGTAATACAGTCCCTCATGCTCAGTCCTTGTGAACGTGTGTGCTGTCACCGGTTATTGTCTTCGCAAGGCGTTTATCCTTCTGTCCTGACACTTTATTTTGATATGCAAGTGGCTTGATAAATATTTACCGGTTTGTAGGGCGATTTTGTTGACCAACAGATAAACGGCTATAATGCTGTCAGTTAAGTGTTGATTGCTTATGTTAAACGCTCATCTAAACGGTTAATAATGGATTGCTCAGAAAATACAATGACACGTAAGATTTTTTGTTTTCTTTTTTTAATTTTATGTCAATTTATGCAAAGATTTATAACGCTTTCAACTTAGTGTTAATTAGTTATATATTTGTTTTAAGTTTGGATTGCTCAGAATGATGTGCAAGATTTGTTATTATTAGTTTTATTGTTGTTTTATTTGTTCGTTTCTTACCTATTTTATTTGTAAATGGTAGCCTGCGAGTTTTTGCTGAATTACATTTAAATTTAGATATCAATTTCTACCATTCTTTTGACATGTTCAATGCAAACATGTGTAGTATGTTTGTATGCCCATTTTTTATGTGTAAACAGTTTTACCAATTTTATTGAATTTTACCGTAGATATATTATGTTATACTGGAGAAGAAAATTGGTTATTTTTTATTACTATACTTCAATAAGGGCATCATTGTTAGTACCTACGATATTTCTGCAGTGCAGTTTATATAACCTAATATATGATGTACATTTTTGGGTTTTGTGTACAATGTTACTGTATCGTTAGTTACTCCTTTGCTATCTTTTCGAAGGTGCATTATACATTTTTTGTTAATATTTGAAGTGTAATTTAACTTTCAGGGTGTGCCTATCCCATAAGCGTACACACCGACTCGTGTTTGTCAATTAAATGATAATAGATATAATATCTATTTTTAATCATATCAATTTATGTCTTTTAAACTAGTATTTTACTGCGATTTTTATAGTAACGGCCGCACTCAAAACGTCAATTAACGTTTAATCTATCGTTAGGTCATAATTTGTAAGAGAGAGAGAGAGAGAGAGAAAGAAAGAGAGGGGGAGAGAAAGAGAGGGGGAGAGAGAGAATATAAGCAATAAATACGATACGATGATTTTCTTTTTCTTCTTTTAAATACTTAAATTTCGTACTTTTTCTGTGTTGTACAAAATGCTAAATGGAAACGGATTTAACAATTTTAGGATAAAAATAGAAATAAGAATGTTACTTTCTCATTGCTCGTGCAAAGCACGTATGTAGGTATATAATTTCAGTTTGATTATTATTATCACATCCCGGAATAAATTCTCAAGTTTTTTTTTAAATATTTGCGGATATCAGCCTGTACGAGATTAGAATGGCCCTCCGTCAGCTTAAAAACAATAAGGCGCCGGGTGAAGACGGAATCACCACCGAGCTTCTGAAAGCGGGTGGAACACCAGTACTTAGAGTCCTTCAGAAGCTCTTCAATTCCGTATTGCTCGGAGGTACTACGCCAGAAGCATGGAACAGAAGCGTGGTGGTACTTTTCTTTAAAAAGGGCGATAAGACCCTTCTGAAGAATTACAGGCCTATCTCGCTTCTGAGCCATGTTTATAAGCTGTTTTCGAGGGTCATTACGAATCGTCTCGAGCACAGGTTTGATGACTTCCAGCCACCCGAACAAGCCGGATTCCGAAAAGGCTACAGTACCATAGACCACATACATACGCTGCGGCAAATTATACAGAAGACAGAGGAATAAAATTTGCCCTTATGCTTGGCGTTTGTGGACTATGAGAAAGCCTTTGATTCGATCGAGACCTGGGCAATGCTACAGTCTCTCCAGCGGTGCCACATTGACTATCGCTATGTCGAAGTGTTGAAGTGTTTGTACAATAACGCCACTATGTCCGTCCGAGTACAAGATCAGGGCACAAAGGCGATTCCATTGCAGAGAGGTGTAAGACAAGGAGACGTTATATCTCCTAAGCTCTTCACTAACGCAATGGAGGATGCTTTTAAGCTTCTGGAGTGGAAAGGAATGGGCATCAACATCAACGGCGAGTACATCACTCAGCTTCGATTTGCCGATGACATAGTCATAATGGCGGAGTCGCTGGAAGACCTTAGTACAATGCTCGAAGACCTCAATCGTGTTTCCCGACAGGTGGGCCTTAAGATGAACATGGACAAGACGAAAATCATGCGGAATGTCCATGTAGCGCCCACCCCAGTGTCAGTTGGGAACGCGATCCTCGAAGTTGTCGACGAATATATATACCTAGGACAAACGGTTCAGTTAGGTAGGTCCAACTTCGAGAAAGAGGTGAATCGACGAATCCAACTCGGTTGGGCAGCGTTCGGGAAATTGCGTAGCGTCTTTTCGTCCGAAATACCTCAGTGTCTTAAAACAAAAGTCTTTAACCAGTGTGTGTTGCCAGTGATGACCTACGGCACCGAGACGTGGTCTCTTACTGTGGGCCTGATAAACAAGCTCAAGGTTGCACAGCGAGCTATGGAGCGGGCTATGCTCGGGGTTTCCCTGCGAGATCGATTCAGAAATGAGGAGATCCGCAGGCGAACGAAAGTCACCGACATAGCCAGCCGGGTTAGCAAGCTGAAGTGGCAGTGGGCGGGGCACATAGCGCGAAGAACTGATGGCCGTTGGGGCAGAAAAGTTCTCGAGTGGAGACCACGTACCGGCAAGCGAAGCATAGGACGGCCACCCACGAGATGGACAGACGACCTTATGAGGGTCGCGGGGTCTCGTTGGATGCAGGCCGCTTCCATCCGGTCGAAGTGGAAGTCAATGGGGGAGGCCTATGTTCAGCAGTGGACGTCCTATGGCTGAAATGATGATGATGATGATTTGCGGACTGCATATTTACTGCAATAACGGAGAATTTATTGCATTTACGAACTCTTATTAGTATTGGTTATATAGTATGGTTACTACAGAAGTCTAACGATACTATTGGTATACTAGGTGTACTAGCTCTTTATCTGGGGCACGGAAGTGCCTCCGCCAAGATGTTATATTTACTAATTTTCAAATCCTGGAATTAATTCCACATTATAGGTGGACATTTGCCGAAGTTGTAAAAAGATTGGACATGTATCGCATCATAACACGAAGATCCGTTGACTAATACCTATTAGTCACATAGCCTATGTAAGACACGCACTGACTACAGATCTTACCTATGTTATCCAGTACAACTAAACTACACGTCTCACCTATTCGAAGGCATAAGAGTTTTGACAGTTTTTGCTAAGTTATACCTTCAGCGAAATATTTGTGATAATAGTAATAATGGCCAGTTAATAATTATCTCTATAAGTTATAATAAAATTTAAAATAAATTTTAACGATAGTTCTATCATTTAAAAGCAATTATAAAACTATTATATAATTTCAGGTAAATTAATAAGAAAATGTAATATTGCTCATTATGTTTTTAAGCGAGTAGTGGAATTGTTGTTTAGGATTTTAATAACTGATTGTTTGTGGGTGACGTTGTTTGTTTTATTGTTTGTAGATTGTTTATAATTTGGCGAATGAAAACAATCAATTCTAAAACAATAGCAACTACACATGAGTCTATGAACTCGCGCGATAGAGACCTTATTCTGGTTTCGTATTTGTCTTGCAATATGTTTTAATAAATGTTAAAATAATTAATATTATATTGATGGATGTTGATTATCCGAGCACTGAGAGTCTTGAAGACGTTGGTACTTGTTGTCTTCCATGTTTAGGTAATTTTATGTTTGTATTGCATCTACCTTTTAAAAATGTTTCCGTAATAACCTTCTTCTTTTTTGTTTCATGTGCTGTTTTGAAAATCTCCGTCATTAGCGGTAAGTTAACGATTTTTTTGTTTAAGTTTAGTTTAAGCACTAAGCTGAATTCATGAAAATGAAGAGAAAGGGCACCAATTAATAGATATTATATATTTTTTTTAAATTTCAAATCAGTGCAGAAATAAGTATAAATGTTAAATTTAACAACTAATATTTATTCGATATTAATCCACGTCAAGTATGTCAAAAAGTTAGAACAAAAATAGACTACACATTTAAAACAACAAAAAATCACATGGAAGATACAAAGTATATATTTTACCTACGAGTATTTAAGTAGACAAAAAAAACTGTGAATATCACAATATAATTGGTCAATGTCATCTGCCGACTACAACAGTAATATACACCTACATACATACATACATATATACCTTCACGCCAAGTCCCTTACGCGGTAGACAGAGATTATCAAGTGACAAATCTCACGATCCTTGCAAACCTTTCTGGACACAACATTACAGTCAAAACAGTAACCGTCTTATTAATAAACATAAAGTACTCCAAGGTTAATCCTGGTACTATAGTCCATATTACATCGTGATAAAGAGTATAATATCAACTTTACTCTTACTTTAGTCTATGTTTATTAATACGAGTGTAAAATGATGATTAATGCATATTCAGTTAAGTTTTTTTTTATTCATTATTATAAATCTTCAATTATGATCTTAATTGTAGGAATTATGTTTATTTAATTGATGTATATTTAACACGCACAAGATCTATTGCAGAAATGGATCTTTTGTTAAATTTTATAGTCTAATTACAAGAGATAAAAAAATAGTCTAGCACAGAATGTAGTAATAACAAGTAATTTTTGTAAAAAAATAATTTTCAATTTGCAGAAATGGATCTTTTGTTAAATTTTATAGTCTAACTACAAGAGATAAAAAAAGCTTGTCTAGCACACAATGTAGAAACAAATCATATTTGAAAAAAAAATCATTCATGAATATCTAATTTTAAAATAATTGAAACATCGTAAGGCATAGAATAAGTAATACGACGGTGTATTAAAAGAAATTATTAGGTCAGCAGGGTCATTTGTTTATCGTCCACGTACCAATATACTTATACAGTGTGTCGAATTACGAGGAGGAATTCGCGACCGCTATGTGGCCCTCTAGTGGCAGGGAAGGCGCGTTGACATCAATATGTGCTCGGTATACATCAGTTTCGGTCTGGCCATACGTAACTAGGAGCCAGACACGGCCCTAGGGACTTTGCCGCCCTGGGCGATATCGGCGATTTCCTCCCCCACCACCCTTGCTTTGACGCTGTCACTGTTCTGTGCAGCGCGGCGGCGCCGGCGACGGTTGTTCGATACAAGCCGAGTGATTTATTTTATACTTGGACTTGGATTATAGTCGTTACTCGAGGCTTGCACTAACGTACATATTCTTAGGCTTGTTCTTTGTGTAAAATGTGATACAGAAAATTTTACCCTTCACATTCATATCATGATTTTATTATTTTATTCATATTTTAAAATTTGCCGTTCTTTAAAATTTGTTTGCCGCCCCCAAAAAAATACCGCCCTGGGCAGCCGTCCGGTCCGCCCACCCCTGGGGCCGGCCCTGGCAGGAGCCATTATTCGTAGATGACGAATACGTTCGCTATCTTCAACACGCCTTCACCATTGTTCCAGTACACGAAATTGCAATCGCGGAGCGGTCGTTGGTCAGTGAAATATTTTTACACAACCAAAACAAATACCACATTTTTCAGTGCATTCGTGTCCACATATTTCTATGTCCGTACCATTCCAATAAACCAAAGTTACTATTTTCGTTTCTCGTAAAAGGGGCAGCAAGTGCAGCGTGCAGAATACTTTATTGGTTTTGCTGTATACGTTCAACTTAAACAGCGCTTTAAGTGTACGCTCCTGTTTCTATGCAATTAGTGTGGATTAGATCGTTTTGTAAACTCGCTGTAAAGCTGTTATCAATAGCTTTAAGCTGTGTTGATTCATCCGGCTATATTCGAATCGCCGGATGTGTCGACGGAAAAATCTGGTATCATAAATGTTCCACATATTGTAATTGTAACAGTATGCACCCTACGTATGTAGTTGGCGGATGGTTTATGTAAATAGTTTCGCATTAATATTGTTTGAATATCGCGCGTGTCTGTGATTTTTTTTGGATTTTTTTGTGATGGCTTCGGTGTCGGAGTCACCTTTGAATAGAGCTCGGAGTAGGCCCGTGCTTTCTCGATATCGACCAGTGGATCACGGCAGTACGGAAAAGGTGAGTAAATATTAGAAATGCGATTAATATCCGTGTCCATTAGTCACAAATACGTTATCGTTATACTAATAAAGGTTTGTACTTCACTTTGTATGGGTAGGACACCTCATTAGCCGTGTCTTATCTTTGGATGTCTTGCTTGGTTTTAATGCTAGTAATGTATGTACGAGAGTTAGAGTTAAATTGAAAAAGTTATTCCTAACTTAAAATATAACATAATTATATTATCTTTTATCGATATGCAGGATACAAGTAACGTTTTAAGGATCATTAATGTAAATAAGGTAAATTAACTAAATTTTTTAAATTTTTATAAATTTATGAATGACTACACTTTATTAATTAGTATATCAGCGAAAGCTGATTATTCTATCTGTTTATATTATGTATAACATATTTGTTTAAATATTCACTTGAATTGTTACTTACTGAATTAGTTATAAATTTCCTAAAAACAATGGTTTGAGGAAAAATGACGTTTCTTTCGATTTTGTCAAACTTGAGTGCGGTTAATACAATAAACTTAATAGAATAAAAGGAGGTCCACTGTGCTTTTATATGTATACATACTAACAGGCACCTAGGGCAATCCTTTCGCTCTACCTCTGGGCTTAGGCTGCTAGATTTTTGCGGAATATTAATTTTTTAACAAACGGAGATGAAAGATTCTAACAAAAAAAAGGCAAAGCCGCCGGAGAATTGTAACTAACATAAAACGTTAATTGCATTTCGTTGATCGTAGAAATTCAAATTACTTTTCCTCCTCGACCTCGTTTATTTCAAATTCCAAAGGGATTCGCGTCATATCCAGTAAATTAACGCAGATATTGACAATCCTGCCTACCGCTTATCATTTGACCTGTTTACTGCCCTTTATCACAATAATATACCATTTCCAAATTATTTTATTCCTAGATATGAATTATAGCTATGTTAATTTTATTCCTGCAAGATGATTGTGAGACACTTAAAGTATATTCACGACCGTATCCCTGAAGAGATAGGCAGGTAGGTACAACCAGAGCACCCACAATTGGCAAACCTATCGCCCATCGGACACTTATCCCATCCAAATTACCATCAGGAAATCCGGGGCAACGTTGTTTTGGTTAGAAAATTGAAAAAGGTAGATACATTTTGAGTTTCCCAATCGAATACTTCATGTAGTCAACGCCAACAACGGACAATATATTTACGATTATCTATATATATAAAAGAAAGTCGTGTTTGTTACACTATTCATAACTCAAGAATGCCTAAACCGATTTGGCTGAAAATAGCTAGGGATGTAGCTTAGAACCAGGAGTCGGACATCGAATAATTTTCATTACGTTCGACTGTGAGGAAACTACGAAAAACAACATTTTAATGTTTTCCATACAAACTGAACGGGTGAAACGAAGTTCGCCGGAGCAGCCAGTTATTGATAATTATCAAAATAACTAGATTCATTCACAATGGCTAATCACCAAAGTGCGTTTTTTTATTGGACATGACAGCGAGGAAGCATATAGTTAGATAAAGAGTGTAAGATATATCACATTTTTTTTGATAAACTTTTTAATTTTTTTTTAATGTTAACTTAAGTACTCCAAGGTTCAACCTGGTATTATAGTGTTTATTAAACTGTAATACATAATATTTATATACTACTAGCTGCCTGTTCCGGCTTCGCTTGGGACGGTAATTTTTTTTTATCATAAAATTGAGATGCTACCCTATAACTCAAGTTGGATCAAAATGCACACGGTGTCCAAATTTCATTGAAATCGGTTAAGTAGTTTAAGAGTCCATCGCGGACAAACATCTTGACAGGAGATTTATATATATTAAGATAATAATATAAACTTAACTTTACTCTTTCTTTAGCCTGTGATTTTTAATAAGGTTAGTGGTCATATTTTTAAATGAAGAAACACTTGTACTGTTTTACGTATCACTTTTAATTTATTATTTTATAAATAACCTACCGGTTTCGCTTATCAGGACTAGAACTTAAGTTTTAGTTTAAGTTCTAGTCCTGAATGAATATTTGGAAGTTTTACCAAGCGCGGACGATAGAAATTATTAAAGGTTAGTGGTAATAAATTGGCCATCTGAAATTAAGCTTTTTCAGACGTCACCGCGGGTTAACTAGTAGCCTATATTATAATATCTTGGAGGCAAGGAGTGATCTTTAAATACACATACAAAGTACTGTCACAACTGTAAATACAAAAGTACTGTTCCCCGTGTTGCTCCGGGCTCATTTGCAGAATACCTAGGCGATATGCCTTCCCGCCAGGCAGCTCGTAAAGGGCTAGCATAGGCTTACCGTCACATCCGTGACATCTGACTAGGTTCGTGACATCAGCACTTGCTGTTGATGTGTTCCGGTTCGGAGGATAAAATAGCTGGTACATTTACTTTTGCTCGAGGCCTTTATTACTACCTTTATTGTCTCTAGGCGGTATGAATTTCTTACCATAAGGAAATCCGTCTGCTTGTTTGCCTTCCAATATAAAAATAAATAAATAACAAAACCTTTACTTATATATACAGGTTTTGGTTTAATCATAATTGACAACAAATGCCCAAACTTTCATCTGAACTAACTTATGTCAGAAAGTATTCATCTTTTTGTGGTACCTACCTGTTGAAATCATAATAATTGGTTTCAAATGACCAAACTGGTATTAAAAAATATTAGTTATTTATTGTGTCTGGTTGAATCGTAATTGGTGACAAATGACCAAACAGTCATTTTAACTAGTGGAGTGATTAGCAATTTCCACTTCCCTCCCCAGTGAAGGCGGGAACAGTAATAAGTTACCTTGAAATCTAGGTCATAGGGGAATCCGAGCTGTTCGTTGACATTTTTCATTGATAGGTTGTGATTGAGTTCTTCACCTTTTATGCTTTAAAATTAATTAGGTCAAAAATATTGAATCTAGAGTGAGTTCACGATAGAATAAGGTACTTGCGCCTAAGATAGCCCAGTTCTTAAGATGACCCATTTTCAATATATTGTATTTTTTTTTAGTTTTAAAGAGTTTTAATTATTACCTTTGCAACATTTAAACTCTTTTGACCTTGAAACAATAATATATATTGAAAAAAGGCCACGTTAGAAACTCGGCTATTTTAGGTGCAAGCACCTTAGTCTATCTTTAGACTTCAATTTATGCTTCTAGAAATGTTCAATGTCCCTTGCGGTATTGGTAGAGAGTATCGAGTGACAAGGGATTCCTCCAGAACTGTCTAGCTTCCTACACATTCACTTCTCTGCTGGTAGAGTGCAGCTTGTCCGGATTCATCGCCTTACGTATTCTTGCTGCCATAGTGATTTTCATGTTCCGGCCCTGTTTGTAGGGTAGCCCGTAGACTTGCACAATAGATCTAACATCCTGGCCACATGATAGCGACGCACCTGTGACATTTATAGTGTCTATAAGCCACGGTTATCTTTTAGGTGTTTTCCTTGTGCAGGCAAAGTTGACCAAGCCATTGAATCATGATGCGACGTGTTTAATAAAATTAGACTGTCTGAGCTCGAAGTGACAAGGGCTTAAAGCTATACTTGTATACGTAATTCCTGAAACTAGTGGTCGCCCGATGGTCGAAATTCGACCATAATAAATTTTAATATCTTGTTGATAAGAACGCTATCTTCATTTCTTAAGACCAAATACTTTGTTTGCAAACTGTATGGTGCGCCATCTGTGATCTTTTATCGTTATCATCAATATAATTGTTTGTGTATGTCAAATGCATGATAGTGTAGGGAATGTTTTATTTATTGATTTAATGTACTTTATAAGCATTATTATTAAAAAATATTAGGGTTCTGCACTTCTCCTACACATAAACTATAAGTGTGCAAAATTTTATGCTTATCCGTCCGAATTTTCGTGAAAAGGGGTCCAAAGTTTTGGCATCACGTATTAATATATAGCTCTGAGCTCGAAGTTATAGGGGCTTATAGCTATTCTTGTGTCCGTAATTCCTCAAATTATCGTTCATGCTTAAACTATGGCAAAAGTGTACTGAACCGTGTTTGAAAAACATGGCCTGTTTGTTCGGAAACACGTGCCTTGTAAAACAACAATAGCTTTGAGCTAAGTATTGTTTAACTCTCTCTGATGAATCGTTGAAATACGAATCATGGGTTGATTTCGGAAGTTGATATTATTTTTTCTTTTAGAATTTATTGCTTTATTTAGTACTAGCGACCCGTCCCGGCTTCGCAAGATTATGAAGTATATATAAACCTTCCTTTTCAATCGCTTTATCATTTAAAAAAAACCGCATTAAAATTCATTGCGTAGCTTTAAAGATTAACAAAGACAGAGAGGATTAACTGAGGAAGCGAATTTGTTTTATATTATGTAGTGATTGGAATCTATTCCTTCGGGTTCGATTCTCGACGAGAACAGGCATTTATGTAATAAACATTCAGATGTCTGAATTTCTGTGTCTAGGTGCTTATTAAATTTGCTCTTGTTTCTATTTATGTTTTTCTTTGTATTAATATTGTACGAGCATTTTATACATAATTTGCTTACTTTGTAATATTAGATTCAATCTGTGCAATTTGTCCAGGGATATTTATTTATTATTTAACTTTACTAATGTTATTTAAATGAGTCACCATCGAGAGAGATATGTACTTGTTCATTGTTTTGTCACATAAAAAATAAGGAAATGTTTATGTCTCTCAATGTGACCAGGAACCGAAACCCGAAAATGAGTTTGAAAACTTCGAAATTGCATTTGTCAGCTAATATTAAAAAATACCAATAATATATACTTACCATATAATATATACATACCATATTAATATATGTTCACCATAACAATTTGTAAATACATGTAACATCCCGGCCTCAGGTTGGCAACGCGCCATTAAAACCTTTGGTGTCTCTAAGCGGCGTGAGTTTCTTACCATCAGGAAATCCGTCTGTTTGTTTGCCTTCTAATATCATAAAAAAATGTATCGTAGCCTTTGATGTATACATGACTTACCATCAGGAAGGTGTGTTTGTTTACCGTATATTACCATCCATTCGTAAAAATTCAATCCAACCCATAAATGGACTGATCGTGGAAGGTCTCTTGCACTCCTTTTTACGTCAACGAGAGCTCTATGATTTTTTAAAATAACCTCTAGTGATTCATAAGAAACCAATGAACGTGTAAACAATGATAGTTTCTTTTTATAAAAATTCTATTTTGTAATGTACAATGATTTATTTTAAAACGATATCTAAATATTTATCGTGTTCTCCAGAAACTACTTTATATCCAACGCTCGTTGTAAAAATAAATATTGCATACATGCATAGGTTATTCAACGATTTTTAACTGATTTGACACAGGAATTTCTAGATATTTTTAGGGTTCCGTAGCCAAAAGCAAAAACCGGAACACTTAAAGATTCGTCATGTTTGTTTGTCTGTCTTTCTGTATATCACATTTTATTTCCTAAACTCGAAGAGCTACGTTGTTGAAACTTAAGTAGATGGATTCTGTGAAACGCAAAATTAGATTTTGACAATAAGATTCTGTGGTCTAGCGGCGTCGGACTTGACTTCTTGAGGTCCCGGTTTCGATCCCCGGGTAGAGCAAAAAAAATTAGAAAATGTTTATTTTCAATTTTCTAATAAAAAAAACGTTGCCAGGGATTGGATATGTACCCAGGTGGCGATAGGCTTGCCACTTATCACATTGTGGGACTTAGTGTCTTCGGCTAGTCGTTTGTGCCCTGGTTCGTGGTACCTTTTCGGGGATATTGGCGTGAAGATACTAGAAAAAAACAAATTTTGTGGGTCTCCCTTACTTATAATTGCTACTTGATTTTTTTTTTCATCCAATCCATAAGTGTGTGATATCTATAGATTGCGTTCAGGAGTTGCCCTTTGGGAAATCTGTAACCTATTTAAGTAAGTATCTTCACGCTCATATCGTTAGGACACCCACTACTAGCCAAAAGTACTTAGTCCCAAATTAAATCCTGGGCAACGTTGTCCTTAGTTATGCTGCCCGACCCGAGAATCAAAACCGGAATCTCATGTTGTCAACTCCAACACCAGGCCTTAACCATAGAGGCTCCAGTCTTGAAGGTTTCCAGTTAGTAACGTTTCGGAATCATCACCACCTTTAATAGTTGCTCAGTGCTTGCTACCTGTGACTATTAGCTACGTTAGGCCTATTATGCAAGTTTATCAGCTACTCTATCCTTACTACTACTACTTAAACATGGCAGTCATTTGGCCTACCCGGTCTACTCGAAAAAATGCTACACAGTAGTTCAGTACCCTACCCCCAGTGATCTTGCTGGTTTTACAAGCTGACAGACTTAGTTTACTTACTAATGAAGCGAATATATGTCGCCCTATTAAACCACATGCAATAATGTTTAGGTTTTCCTCATGGCGTGGAATGTCACAAGATTATACTCAATAGCCGAGCTCATTACATCAGTATTAACCTAAATGTATTTATTATCTTTTTATTGATAGTTGAAACTCGACTGTAGTATTTACTTACATTAAAAAAAATAGAAAACTAATTATAAAAATTTATATTCACGCCAATATCCCCGAAGGGGTAGACAGAGGTACAGCCAGGGCACCCACGACTAGCCGACGGCACTAAGTCCCACAACAACGAAAAAATTAAAAATGTATATTTTCAATTTTCTAATAAAATTAACGTTGCCCGGTATTGGATATGTGACCGGTTGGCGATAGACTTGCCATCTATGACATTATGTCTTCGGCTAGTCGTGGGTGTCCTGGTTGTGCTTTCGACAACCTCGGCTTCTATATTGGCTTACGGCCAACATTAATAATCAATCCTAATCCAAAACTCGCTGTCCAAGATTGATATTTTGATCTATTTTTATGTTATCGCTTGCCAATAACATATCTGTGGACAGGATAAGTATGGACATTACGTATAGGATAGGCCGTCGGATACGCAGCTATCTAGATTGCTGGAAATCCATCTTTAGAGAAACATTATTAACATTGGCCGTTAAAGATACTTTTTTAAACCCTAATTGATCCAAATTACTTATGCTCTTGTTATGGGTATTAGTCAACGATACTAATTCTTAGTAACACTTAAATAGACAATAGAATAATTTTAATAAACACCCAGACCCGAAAATGCAGACATCTAAATGTTAATTACACAAATGCCTGCCCCCGTCGAGAATCGAACCCGAGCCTCGCGGTTGATTGATGTAGTTACGCATGTGCTAGCTATTCGGCAACAAGGCGGTCAAATGTATATAGACTATTGTATATGTATATACCTACTATTTAAAATTGTGCTCTTCCGCTTTAAACTTTTTACTCTTTTTACACTTCGCACTGATATTTTTAAATAGGCTGACGTAATATAAATTTAAGAGAAATTAAAATTAGTTAAATTAATTATGTAATAACAACTCTATAGATATCTTTAAAATACATTCGGATTTCCGAAGCTTGACGAATATAGCCGAAGCGCATAATTTGAATAGTACTACTATATAAGTATTGATCGTGTAAACTAATTACTATAGATGTTTATAGCTTTGACATTGACTTAAATAAATAATGATCTAACATGATTCCTCAGTCACACTGTCCAAGACGAGGAAAAAAGCATCTTCACGCCCATATCTCGGAAGAGGTAGGCAAAGGCACTTACAGGGCACCCACGACTAGCCGAAAACACTAACTCCCCCAATGTGGTAGGTGGCAAGCCTATCGCCAACCGGGCATATTTTCCAATCCCGTGCAAAAATTTTTTATTAGAAAATTGAAAAACCCAATTTTCTTTTTGTTGCCCGACCCGTGATTCGAACTCGGGGCCTCATTCAGTCTAGTCCAACAAATGTACCGTTAAACCACAGAGTCCAAGACGAGGAAAATTTTATTAATCCAAGTAATAATAACCCGTCGCAAGTTGTCGTGTTATTTCAAATATGCGAAACACCAAGTTACAAAGTCATGTTACAACTTACTTATGGTTACTTATCACAAAGTCTTCCGTAAACATTTTATAATGTTGGCTACTTGCACATCTTCATGCACATTTAAATTGTGTTGATTACGTAGGGTTGTCAATATTTATGTGCCTGTTATGAATAAAAATATTTTTGTAGTAAGTATTTTTAAATATTTTTTTCTAAAATCTAAATTTATTGGGGATAATTTTTCCGATTTCCGTTTCTTTAATCTGTTGTAATACTTTAAAAACGGTCAAACTCTTTGTCTTATGGATAATACAAAAAAGCGATAGAGACAATTTATAATAAAATTTGATAGGAGCTCACATTTTACTTGTTTATTTTTTCAAATGCAAGTTGCAGTAAAGCGTGTATGCAACAAAAAAATAATATTATTTAATGCAGGTTCACTGGTATACATATATACGTATGTACATAACATTATTAACTTATTAAGTTTTGCTAATTAATTTGCAAGTATGTTAATGACATAAGAATACATATTCTATTAAAATAGTTTAAACTTTAAACTAAGACATACTGAAAAAAGTAATAATATTATCTTCTGGGCCAAGGTTGCTGTTTATACATAATGTCATGTTTGTTGTTTCCTGTTATATTTTGTACATGTTTACAGTAGTATACTAATGGTTTGTAACAAGACAAATATGTTTATACTTAAATATATGTTCGAACCCCAGGTCATGCAACAAAAAAGTACAAAATGTGTATTTGCAATTTTTTTATAAAAAAAATGTTGCCCTGGAGTAGTTTCCCTACTATTCATATTTGTATTGTGCTATCGGCTGCAGTTGTCTCATAAGCTGTCTCCAAACATGGCTATTTGTGTCTGCGTATTTGCTATAAATGACAAATAATACCTATATGAATGCGGAGAGTATAGGTATTTTTGCTATAATTATTGCCGTATATTGCCAATACAGAAATTAACAGATATGGCTTACCGAACGCCTGTCGGTTTTCAAAGGCATAACAAAGGAAACAAGAAACCGTGTTAATACTGGCCACACACGTTTTTTACGCATATTAGATACCTAGTAATATACGTTCAATTATTAAAGTCTAACTGCAAATATAAAGTTCATTTATTACTTTGGTTTGACTGAGTAAAGCAAATTTTTTTTTGTTTTATAAATAAAAAAAAGAATTAGCCATGTGTGGACACAGCAATACAGTCAGGAGAGTCTTGTGGTTGTTTGTTGACGTATCCCCTAAAACAGTTACTGTTTGGAAACATGAGGGATGAGTCTGCTTTAAGCACTAAATGCTTCTTTGCGATTATGAATCAATCGAATTGCTTTTTTAAGTGCAGATATAACGCCTATTACTCACCTATTGAGTCATGATTACCGAGGATTGTGGGTCTCGCCAAAAACTGCTCGTTGTTAGTGTTATATCTAGGTATGAGTATTTTTAAGATATCAAACAAGGAGACGGATCTCCTGTTGGTATAACAATTTACGGCTATATATACCATAGATATTACTCATGTGTCGCTATCTTATGGCTGTAATCTCACCACTTGTGTAGATCTACCAGGCACATTCTCAACCCCCTATTTAGGCAATGTTAATTATGTGTGTTTTTATGGCTGCGATCTGATCATGTGTGTAGGTCTTCTGGCCACACTCATAAACCACTATACACTATGCAATATTCAAACGGACCTACTAAGACAAAGTCATAGTGAAGGTGGCATTAGAATTATCAAAGATCTTCGTCCAATGTGCCTGTCGAAACAAAGTTCATATAACAAGTGGCACCATTAAATTTTTTACTATGATGTCAAAATCTTTGATGTTCATGAAGCTATAAAGATCTTTGATCAAATTTTGAAGTTACTGGTAACTTGGATGGAGTCATCCAATATCTTTGATTAAAGGCACATTGCACAGAGATATTTGATAAGTGGAATGCTACACTAACGGCCAATATTAATAATCAATCCTAACCCAAAACTTGCTGTCGAAGATTGATATTTTGATCCATTTTATGTTATCGCTTGCCAATAACATATCTGTGGACATTTTTATGTTATCGCTTGCCAATAACATATCTGTGGACAGGATAAATATGGCAAATAGGTGTAGTATAGGCCGGCGGATACGCAACTATCTAGATTGCTTGAAATCCATTAGATTAAGATACATTATTAACATACATTGGCCGTAAGACAGGCTACCTTGCTTACTCTTAATACACCACAAACAAGCACTGACCTTATAAGCCAGGCCTAGGTAATGTTGTGGTAAGAGTCCGGTCGTGGTGTACCACAGCACTCTAGCACCTAAATGTGACAGACTGCACTGGTTGCATAGTTTAAAGTCGTTATAGTACATAACCTGAATTACTAGGTTGCCTTTAGCGAGCGATGGGGTCGTCACATCTCGACGCTGACAAACACAAAACCAAAAATCTTTATTCGTTAGCAATTGTTTACATCATTTGCAATTTTGAAGGGGTCTACTTTTAAGTACGTTGAGGGTACTTGTATTAGGAGACACCGCTCCTCAATTTCATTCGTTCATTTTTTATATAACAGCAGGTACTAATTATTTTTTTAAGGTTAGTACACATTCAATTTTAAAATTTGTAAGAGGCGAGTACAGGTGAAATTGGTTGTTACCAACAAGACCACTGGTGGTTGAGTGCTATGCAGCGCTTATACATTTGCCCGGGTAGGTACTCGGTATCTAGGTAGGTACCCACCGACTTTTGGCCAAACATCCCGACCATTAGACAACTACGCATTTATAACATCTATGGTATCTATACGCGACATTCGTCTTCGACCATTAGGAGACTCAGGTTCTTGTGTGCTGATCACTCATACATAAACAAAGATGTGTTCAGTTACATTGTTAAAGTGTATAAGTGAAGTGTATTCATAAAGAAGTTAGTGTCGAATATATTTTCTCGCTAAATTTCACTCGATGAGCTTCGGTAAGGATGCCGCCGCCTTACCTGAAATTGTGATTCATAATAATGACTAATGACTAAAAAAAGAAACTAAAGACATAAAATATGAAATGATCAAGATAAAAAATATAGCTAAAGAAAAGGCAGTATGGCCAAAGGCCTGGTCCAAAGCAACAAATAAAAAACTTGTTTGCTTAGGAATACAAACATGGAAAAAAGTCAAAAATTTATGTAACGATCGCCTTATTGGTTGGAGGTTATGCCTAATCGCACCGATCATCGACGGGGTTAAGATATTTATGTTGAATTAGAGTGTTTGTAATTCTGGGCTTAGGTATTATTTTTTATTTATTAGAGCCAAAGTACGCAAATGATACACAACACAAGTAATAAACTAACGCGTATGCAAGTAATTTTCCTATTCGATAGATTTCTGGGTATAAATTAGAATTAAAAAAATAATAAAAATATTATATCTAAATCTAATCAATAGGGACTGTCGTAAAGGCGGTAATTAAATATAAATGAAAGTAGGGACAAAGTCAACTGTTTGATTATTTTTGAGAGACTTACAAAAATGTATAATATCATTATAATGATTGTTTTATAATAATCATTGTTTTTCTAGTATGCCCTATGTATACTTTTGTAAGTATTTAGTCATTAGTAATAATAAATAATTAATATTGAATATCCCTTTTTTTTATAGTGTGGAAAATCCCCCCGGATACCCACCGCTCTCCGGGGAGAACGGCGGGTTATGTCGGACTCGAACCGACTAAAAACCACACTATGACCTTCCTGCCGCCCGGCAAGGAGCGAGATGGGGTCGCGTTGGCATTCACCATCTCGCTCCGCGGCTACGGCCCGGTCCTTACCGGGCCTCCTCCCGCGCTGAAAGAGGAGCGACTCCGGCCACTGGAGTCGCCCCCCAGGCGTGCGAGGCCGTGCTGCCCAGCGGAAGTCCTCCGACTCCCCCCGGCAGCCCCGCATCGGAAGCACTTTGAAGGCGGATGAACCGCCTTCTCGCGCCCCCGGTCCGCCTGCGCCGGAGCGGGCCTGAGTTGGGATCATCCTCCCGGGCCCGCTCCGCGGTCTCCTTTTGCGTCATCACGTCTTCGCAAAAGGAGACCACCGCCTGCCAGGACCTGTCACTACCGAGCATAGCGTTGACAACGCCCGGCAGCGAGAGGTCCTCTCCTACGATCGCTGAGAGAGTACGCCACTGTTGCTCAAAGGCGACGCACTATCTCAGCGTGTGGAATATTGAATATCCCTGGACAAGTTATACAAATCGAATGTAACCCCAAAGTAAGCAATATAAAACATACAATTCTGTTATGGGCGTTAGTCAACGATTGTAATACATAGAAATACTTAAATTGACAAGTACCAGAATAAATTTAATAAACACCCAGGCCGGGAAACGTAGACATCTAAATGTTCACTACACAAATGTATGAACTCGTCGGGAATCGAACCCGAGCCTCGAGGTTGGTCGGTGTAGGTGTATCTGTACTCGACCAACGAGGCTCTGTTTTTTATTTTTATATTGTTATTTTTTTAAGAAAGGCAGAAATAATTTAACAAAGGGTAGTGATAGTTTTTTTACTTAATGAAAATATGAAAAACAAGATTTTCTTTTAGTTTAGATAGTCTTTCCGGGACCTGATGATGTCAAGTTCAACACCGGACTGCTAGACCACCGAGACCATCTCTCTTTTTTTCCATCCTTATTATGATTAAAAATGATCTTCCGTTGCTATGTGAAAGAAGGACAAACGAACATACTTTCACCCTTGTAATATTGTTATGGATATGAATAAATAGGTATATAGTCAAGGGAAATGAAGGACATTTTATTTATTACATCCTTTAACATTTGATATGTTTAATATAACTCGCGCATTAATGAAGTAGGCCACTAGTATAATATGTATTTCAATATTCAGCAGATGCTTTTACTAAATAGGTTTATCAAGTTTGGTACAAACTTTATTCATTCCGTACTCAGCTTGGTAATTTTGAATAAAAGTAAAGTGACCTCCTTTTTTAATTTAAAGATTAAATATTTCTTAATAAGATATCAAGCAGGCCATCCATCGCCTATAGATAAATAAATAAATTTCAATCTTATACTATTTACTTACTTTTTTTTGTTTACTTACTTATTTTTTTTCCCCGTGTTGGTCCGGGCTCCTTTGAAGAATAGACCATCTTCCTTCCTGCCAGGCAGCTCGTAAAAGGCGAGCAAAGGCTTACTGTCA
>NJDD01000502.1:39649-74437 GCA_002245505.1 Calephelis nemesis
GAGGTTTCAAACATAAACCAACTTTGACTAACTCAAATTATGTCATACTTATTTTAAAAAAAACTCAATAAAAAATCCAATCATTCTAGAAATTCAGTTAAGTCATTTTTCCATTCAATTTAATACAACCATCTTTATTGAGATCAATTGTCTATTAAATGCTTTGCTTTGTAATAATTATCTAAATCATTATTATACAATTATTCAAAAATTCATCGTCAGAGTTGCTATAAGAATAAACATAGGAATGAACTTCTTTAGATTTGTGCCTCATAAGACGCGCATCCTGCACTGGTACTTTCGGGCGTTATTTTGGAAAAAACCAAGTTTTTTTACAAAAAACCCATGAACCAATCAGCATCCGCTTCTTGATTTCTGTGCCAGAAGACAGAAATGTTAGGCATTTCAAAGGTTACAGCACAACTGTACGGTAACTTCCTCACTTCATCTTTAAAAAGACCAAAGTAAATTGACGCACACTTCTTCAGCCAACGTCTTTTCCTGGCCGTGGTTAAATACCTACCGTGAATAATAGTAACCCACGGTTGGTGTTCATTCCTTCCTTCAGTGCCGCTGTAAAATATCAACTGAGACCTTGCCGCGTTCGGTTTTCCGTTTATAGTCCTCATCCTAAAATAAAGTTTTAACTTAATCAATAAGTCATACTTACGAGTGTCATAATGGGGCACGTTGTTCCGCGGAACAACTAGCCCCCAGCTAAAGGAACTTTGAACCCCAAATTTCAATTTGAAAATTAATCCTAATCGTACTAAAATAGTTGATAAAAAGCTAACAATGACATTAAAAATTAAGTCTGTATAGTATTTCCAACAGATTATGACTAACCACGCTGAATTCGATCAAAAAATGACTTCAATAGACCAAAAAGTATTAGGAAGAAAAAATTTACTTACGTACAGTTTATGTGACTCCTATCAACTACCACTATGGAACGCCGACACCGCACCACTAAAATGGTTGCCGCAATTGCGCGATCGCATGACGTTTCGCGGAGCACTTTATATCTATTGCTATCTCTTTGCGTAGCGAAGCTAAATGCATCGGAACAACCTACCCCCGGAACTTTGAACCCCGCTCTCCCCTACTTACTTTTGCTCAAGGTCTAACATAACGGCCTCAGGTTGGCAACGCACCATTACCACCTTTGTCTCTAGGCGGCGGAAATTTCTTGCCATCAGGGCATCCGTCTGCTTGTTTGACTTCCAATATCATAAAAAAAAAAAAAAATTTTTTGTGTAATAAGATTTCGAACAAGTACTCGGCTTTCCTGATGGTAAGAGATGACCGTGGCCTAAACACACCACATAGATGTTGTAGGTGCGTCGCTGATTTGTGACCGAGGTATTACGCTAATAATTGTGCAAGTCTACCGGCTACCCTATACGGTTGGGAGCATGACACTTATTAGAACGACAGGAATATGTAAGATGTAGATTTCTGGACCTGGAAGATTTTCAGCACGGCATTTTACCTCCAGTGGTCTTGTTGATAATGGCCTTTAACCTTAATCTTTCGAGTCGTTCAGGAAATCAGATGGTCTTTTCTTCACAGGATTAACAGGGACAAAAAGGTTTTAGTATTTTACTACTTGTATTTTTTATTTCAATAGGAATGTTTTCGCGCATTCTTTAGTCTTTCTGAAATATGGATTACTGGCTCAAATTGTAGTTATTTCTGAAAGTATTATTATAGGCCAGAAATGTCCAATATCATTCCAAGCCTGTCGCCAACTGGGCACATATCCATCCAGGGCAACCTTATTTTATTAGAAAATAGAAAATATATATTATCCTAGTTTTTTTTTTGTTGCCCGACCCTGGTTCGAACCCGGGACCTCAAAAAGTCAAGTCCGACGTCAGACCGCTAAACCACAGAGGCGAAATATTATTAAATCAAAAACCATAGACTAGACCTTATAAAGGTTTTTATTAAGTGTTTCCTCAAAACTTAAACCATCCTTTTCTTTCATTTCTTAATCATCGATTCTTAAACGTTTAACGTTATTTGTTATCCTAATTATTCCCTGGAGTAATTAACTCACTCTTCAACGCCTACTCGAAATAAATTCGAGAACAAAGAAAGTACTTATTCAAAATGGTTTCAAGTCTATCACAACGTTTCAACTTTCACAAGTGGGGGGTGAGCCGTGGGAATAAGTGCCATAAACAATGACGTATACTCGAGTGGTCTGACACACTTTTGTGGAACTCCACGAAAAAAACTTAGTTTCCATCATTTTCATGTTTGTTTCTTTAGTCTATATCAGTTTTAACGCAAAATTAATAAAATTAAACACGTAGGTAGGTGATTTACGGATATGGCCTTAAATATTTACTAAAAATTTGACTTATTTAGTGAATATTAATAGAATTATCGTTATAATTTTTAATTGTCTAATGAAAAAAGTTTAGGCTGGTTTGCCGGTTTTGTTATTAGATACCTACCACGCTCGCGCTGAGAGACTAAAACCCTTGGCTAGTCCTGAGCGATATGATTGTATCTCCGCCTATCTTTTCGGGGATACGAACGAGAAGATACTTACTTTTTTTGTTATCAACGGATGTCGCAACGGAGTGAAATTCAATACAGGAGTATTTTTTCTGTGCAGATAGGAGACAGAACAGTGATAGAGGCTACTTTTGTAAAACTTTGAAGAGCTAATATTAACACGGGGTTAGCTTCGGGAAACTTCATAAAGCTAAAAGACAAATTAAGAGCTAAATAATATTACACGGGTTTTAACTGCGGACAACGTCTTAAAGCTAAAAGCTAATATAATATGAAGAGCTAAATAGTATTTCGCAGGTTTAGCTGGATAGTCATAGAGGCTACTTTTGTTAAACGGGTTGCCTTGGAAGAGCTAAATAATATTACACGGATTTTAGCGGCGGGAATTATCATAAAGCTAAAAGCTAAATGATATATGAAGAGCTAAATAATATTACACGGGTTTTAGTCACAGGGAACTTCTTTAAGGTAAAAGCTAAATAATATGTAGATAGATAAATAATATTACACGTGCTCAGTCGTCTAAAAAGCTGAAGGCCGAATAAAATCGTCAGTTGTTAGTAAATTATCTATCTTTGCATGTATTTATACGTCTAAGAAATGATGACTTGGTGTCCGGCTGTGAAAATACTTTTAATTTGATACTTCAAAAATGCGAAATCAATTCGTAATTTAAATTACAAATTAAATGAATACATGACTAGTTCTAAAAAAAAGTGATGTAGGGTATCTTTCATCCCGGTGTCTCGTCAGGTTTTCGTATGAGAGAGTAATAACAGGAACCGCCGCCACATGCATAAGGAAATTTGTTACGGAATTCCGTTTTGAATAATTTAAGTGTAATAAAACTTCAAAAAACCGACTTCGATATCAATGAATACGTCGTCTAAGTACACAAAAACCATTCATCCATTCCGCTGTCAGATACTCACTTGAATGGGACCACCTCTAAATTATGCGTTTCAAATATAAAAAAAAACTGAAATTGGTCAACAAATAACGGAGTAATCGCGTTACATAGGTACATAAAAAGCGATATAGGAGTCGAGCATGTAACCTCTTCCCTTTTTGAAGTTTATTAAAAAAATCGAAAGCACCAAATCCATACAAATCGATGGGAGCTACCACATCCATTCGCAATTTTTTTGTATAGTATTTGAGTAAGTAGATGACGAAAATTTCGTTTTGAAATTTTGAAAAAGAAGGAAAGGAAGGATTTCGTAAAGGGATCGCGCGTGTATAACGCGGACCTAATACGCGGGTATAGTCGTGGGTAACATCCAGTGTAAAAATATTTTAAACTAGTTCACAAAAAAACCACGACACAAACTAAGAAAGAATAAGTTACGTAGTCGGTGTTTCTTTGTCGGTTTGTTGAACTATAAACACGTTGAAAGATATTGTAAAGATGTAACCTGCGCTCGCGCATCGAAATCCACCCTAACACAAACAACGGCGCAATTGGCCCCATCTTAGAAACAGTTGCCGGAAATATGTGCAGCTTTATTACCATAGACGTTGTTGCTTCGTAATTTCTAAAGTTTTAGTATATTCGTTTATGTGGTCTAGTTAGTGTTACGGTGTTGGCGTTGATTATGAGGAAATTCGATTTCAGGGATGGCCACCTCAAAAAGTGTATTTTTTTATTTTAAAATACATGCATACATACATATCTTCACACCAATATGTGGTAGGCAGTGTATCAAATTTCACGATCCTTGCAGACATTTCTGGCTTCCTCCACATTTTTTAATTTTAAATAAATGTAACGATGCCTATACGATATGTGCCGGTTGGCAATAAGGTTGTCCACCTATTACATTGTGAGGCTTTGATGTCTTCAGCTAGTGGTGAATTATAAGTGCCCTACAACCAGCGCTGCCACTGCCTCTCTCTTCGAGGATATGTGTGAAAAACGTTGAAAAAACTCGAATAAAACAATGTGACAACTTAACAAATAATTAGTATTTGCTAAATAGCTAGCACCAAAATCTACCTTAACTCTCAAATATCTACCTTTGTTCTAAGTAAGTTGTTTTCTTTACCGCAAGGTCGTCTTGTAGAGATCGCTCCGAAATGACAAGGCCGCCTTTGAGTACCTTAAGTTAAAACCATACGTGTACCATAATTGTAACAATGTCTAACATTGTAGTTTTCAGGGCATAATAAAGTGTATTCTTTAATTTATTCTTGCTTTTAGCAAAATAAATAGACCAAAATCGAATCTTGAAACTACATTTTTAGCCTAGGCTGGCCAAATTCGGACCTTTGGCTTGTCACTAATAAAAATATAATAATACGGGTATGAATAATGTACACGCAAAAAAAACATTTAATTATAAAAGTAATGAGGTTTTATCATGCTTTACAAATATACGCGACGTGTTTTTATCGGATGCCGTAATTAGTTCAGCTATACGAGTTGCCAATGCGTATGTATGTCAAGTTATTTTATTATAATTGTCTTTTTATTGGAACAAGCACATGGCTCTTCTGATGCTATGAAACAACCGTGGTCTATAGACATCATAAATGTTATTAGCGTCGTTGCCCTATGGCTGGGGTGTAGAGGCTAAAGTCTACCAGTTTCCCCATTCTCCAGATCGGAATGTGACAATACAAAAAGGTGGTGAACCCTGGGAAGTTGTTGCACAGCATTATGTCAGTGGTTTGTTCGAAAATGGCCTATTAAACCTATGCTTGCTTTTTGTGAGCTGCCTGTCAGAATGGCAGATGAACTGTGCTACTTAAAGAATCCGGACCTACAGCAGTATATGGTACTGTTTGTTAGTCTCTTTGTTAAAACTGGAAAACTTGTTTTTGAACGCGTCCTTTGAAGACGGCTTGTTCAAAATTTATATTGTTTCGTATTTCTAGTTTTATCGACAACTATGAATGATGTCTTTAGTTTGTACATCCTTCTTTTATTTATATCGTTTCGTATTTTTAGTTTCATCGATGACTAAGAATGATGTCCTTAATCTGTTCATTCTACTATTATTTATATTGTTTCGTATTTCTAGTTTTATCGACAACTATGAATGATGTCTTTAGACTATACATTTTACTTTTATTTATATTGTTTCATATTTCTAGTGTTGTCGATGACTAAGAATGATGTCCTTAGTCCGTACATCCTACGTACTGCATAGTGTACACAAGGAATGTATTCTGAAATCATTGCGCATATGGGAATAATTAAAATGTTTGAATCAAAGCGGCGCCATATGACTGGGCTAATGTTTTCTCATGATTGATCTCAATTGTTCTCGTTAGGAATTACTGATATCTACATCGCAGTTCAGGAAAGTGCATATATCTATCTTCAAGCAGATATATAATGCAAATGTGAAATGACTTATGTACCCGGGGAGAGCATGAGAGTAGGATACATGCAGTTGGAATGAGAGCGTTACGGCAAATCTGCAGTGTTAAGCTCGTTGACAGCATTCATAATAGTGAGATCCGAGAAAGAGTGGATGCGAAAAATCAAGTGTTGGTGTTAAAATGAAAGGGCATGCATGACAAATGAAATACTGACAAAGCAGATATGTAATGCGAATTGTGGATGGATGTAGGGAACCGGGAGACTGAGGTTGACATTTCATGATTAAATCGTTCGGGTTTTATCCCAGGGTGGAGTCTTCGAAATTTGCGTGTTTTTATGAAAAGAGTAATCAATGTGGATAGCTAGGCAGGTTTGCAACAATTGTAAAATTTGGCACTCAATACTCTTTGCCTACACTGTTAAGAAGAAGAAGCCTAGTTTCCTCCACATGTATTGTCAAGAAACAAGAATACTTGATTCTCCAAACTCCCACCCACTGAAAGTTACATATAGCAAATTACAATTACATATAACAAAGCGATTTCATAAAAATACATCTGGTGTCTTCAGTTATTAAATTCGCATTGTTTGTTTGTTTTGACAATCTTTCGTCGGCTATTCTTTCCACATGACCGAACCAACGAAGCTGGCGTTACTTTTCGGAGGTTCATTCTGTTGTAAAATTATTCTTTTTACAATTTTCCTGCTTAAAAAAATAATGGAGAGGGACTATACTGGGAACGAAAAGATGTGAGTCCTACGACTGAATCAATCCTCATTATTTTCCCTGTAATCCGAGAGGGGTAGCTTAACTATTTGCCTTCTTCTCATCCTGCGACTTAAGGGTGGCACCGAATTTTGGTGATAAATGATAATATGATTATCTGAAGTATTCACCAAAATCGCTCGGACGCAATCAAAAAAGTGCATCCCACTTCTGATAAAATCTCCTTCATAATAATATTATTTGTATTATTAGTTTGTAATAACTATGTTATACTATGTTAATGATATTGGACTCCCGTAAGCGTACAAAAACATATCGTGTTACCTTCTAACTATGTAATATGAGTCAAGTTGTGTTATGCATTGAATACTTTCTCCACACAAATACCTATGATTTGACTTCAACATTAAGTCAACTCTGCGCTGCCCACTGTTCATAATCACTGTTCAAAATTTTATGAGCTATGTATATATATATATGTCTTTGAGATTTATAGCTTTTTCATTGTTACCTCATAAAATTCATTCTTTGGTTGTAGGAATGTGAAAAAATTTAAGATTTTGTAAGATTTAGAATTCTCGAGTGTATTAACATATTTTATGAATTTTAACAAATGATTTAGTCGTAAAAGAGATATGTGTGTTGTGTGTACGTAAACGCCCTTACTAATAAAACTTACGCGCCCGCTGATCTCGTGTGGAACTTCACTTTTGCTAACAAACAAAGGAAGTTACACACCAGATTAACGGGCGCGTAAGTTTTATTGAAAAAAGTTTTATTTGTAGGAAGAAAATGTTAAAATAATTGGAATATGGATGGTTTTGGATGGATTATGAATCAGAAAAGAAATTGCTTGTTTTTTGGCACTGCATTACAAAAAAAAATATCACTCTCAATTGAATTTTCTCTATTTAAAAGACAGGTACGAATCCACCTTTAAATATATGTTACCTTTTGTGCAAAAACTGTTATTTAGAAGCAGATAATTATATTATTTAATTAATTAAATTTAAATCGCAGTCACTTTTTGAAACGCGTCTGAAATTGCGTGTGTCATAGTAATTAAAAAAATCCATTAAACATTAAAATTATTCAGTTTTCTTCAGGTTTCTAGTTCTTGACCGCTTTCATACTGCTATTGTTCCACCCTTATAAGAAGAACGGGTACAGTCGTGCCATCTACTGAATATTACAAGAACGAATTATAACGGCGTGGAATGAGCAGCTGAGTACAGCCTACTTGACTCCAATTTATGCAACTCTACGCATAGATGGCGCTAGTGTAAACTTTCATCAACTTAATAAACATAGCAAGTTTTTTTTTCTGCACTGAATGCAAACTGTTAGGTATTCAATGTCGGTATAAAAACAGGAGTAATATGAAATTAGAATTTTTACTCTTCACCGCCTGCAGTTGGTGGAATTTCATTGCATATATTATTTTTAAATAACACTTGTACTTTCCACAATACGCTATTTCACACTTTATATTACATTACATTACATTTAAGCCAACCGGTTTCTCTCTTTACAGCATCGTCAGGACTTTTCAAGGGTTATTTGGAAAGTACCTACCTAAATACTAAATATCAACCAGCCGTTTTCAGCGACGTCCATTGTCTTTTAATCCTTAATCTTATGTATTAACCTCTATCTGAGAGTATTGTAATGTCAATTAACAAAGTCAAAACAAAAGAGAGATTAGTACATCAGAGTGAGTCGGCACTATTTGGAAATGACATCAAGTTTTTGTTAGGACTAGGAGTGTAACCTCCAGTAGTAATATAGCTTTTTGTTTTCAATACAAAATTTTGTCATCATGCTAAATTAAATGTTAATTAACGCCTCTGAGTGTGGCCGTAAGTAATTAAATATGAAATCGCTTCCATTTTCAAATGTTTCATAGATTTTATCGCATCAAGCTTTAACGTCTAAGGTTCTAAATTTTTTTGAATGTTTTTGTTGGTGTTCCCCTTCCAAAATCGCTGGGTTCAATACGAGTTGGAAAGGTTAGGTTAAACCAATTACATGGCTGATTGCTTTGCTATCATAAATTTTATCTTTAGCTGATATTATACTAGGCGCATGGCTGGACAAATGGCGGGACAAGTGGGGAAAAACTGGCATCATTTCGAAACACTTCAGGGAAAATTGGTTTCAATAAAGGGTGCTTTTTATTGAGTTTTTATTTTTTGTTAGACAATCTCCTAAAATATTTTTTAATATTTCAATACAGTAAATTGGTGCAATACAAATAAAATTAAATTTAATAATGGGACTCCAGTGACCATAAAACATTTTTTGGGATAGTTAATAATCCGATAAAAAATAATAACATTTTTTTGTAAAGATTTTTTTTGCTAGGGTGTTTTTAAATGATGCCACCTTTTCACGATTTTCGTTTGTCTAACCATGCTTCTAAATCCGTGTATACACAAGTTGAGAGTTACGTCTCTTTTTACCCGACTCCTAAAGGAGTAGATTGTCATTTTATTGTCATGACTTGTTTGTTTGTTACGCGAGTATCCCGTGAGAAGTGGATGGAATATGATGATTCTTTTTGAAAAGGTAGATCACAATCCTACAAATTTTGAATTATATTTGTTGCAAAATGCAATTTTTTTGGTATCAATCTATACTTTAATAGGGCTTAGAGTGGAAAGAGTTTGTTTTATATAACTTTTGAAATTAAGGCCTTTTATTGTTCGTGATAAAAAAAACGACATTGATTGCGAAATACATCATCGCTTTTTCAAGATCATTACGGAAAGTTAAAGTTAGATTTCAATTTAAGCGAAATGACATTGAGAATGCCCTGACTAATTTATTAGGAGTACTTCTTCTCACAAGAAATACTTAGCAGCAAGGTTGAATTAATTAACTGCCCTTACCCCGGGGTTTTGCTTATTCGGCGTATAACTTGCCTTCTTCTTTCAACTGATGGTCTCCCAGTTCTCCACACAAATGCCTGCCCCCGTCGGGAATCGAACCCAAGCCTCGCGGTTCGTCGATGCAGTTAGGCGAGAACGCTAGCCACTCGACCAACGAGGCGGTCTTATTTTATTTTGATCACCGCTTGAATGATGATGATTGATAAAAAATCAGTTTGTTATGTATTAACATTGGCATCGGTAACAATGTACTATTGTTTGTGGTAACGTAAACGGGTTAGCCATGACTCACGAGCGGTTAAGTTTATACAACTGCGGTTTAAGTTAGCTACAAACCGGTTTGTTTTATTTGTAGGCTCGATCTGAATCAGACTGATTTTTATCTAGTTAAGTTTAGTTGGTCCTTCCTTTTCTTTCCTATCCTTTTTAGTAATTTGTTGAGTCGCGTGCGTGAATACTAAATAAGTCGGTTAATTTTGTTTGTAAAGTCATTTATAGAACTTATTTGGGGGTGTTGGAACGTTTTGTTTGAACTTATTTTGAATCATTGTGATTTTTATCTTGTTTTTTTAAGGCCAAAACTTTTTTAAACAAATTTTTACATTCATTTAAATACAATACAATTAGTATTTAACCTAGAACAGTAGAGTTACTCTGGAATCTCTATTTCATAAAAAAATGTAGGAAAATATTAATTATTAAATTAACATTTTGACATATCAGCAATTTTGTTCAGTAAGTTATTTGAGTTATAAAAATGCATGCGTGTTTTTTGGGTATATATAGATTGTTGGAGGAATAGCAGAACTGTTACTCAAGTATCTAGTTAGTATGAACTATGAACTACCGACCTATGCTGATACAGTTTAGAATGAAGATTTAAAACGTTTTATAAACTGTGGTTTTATAAACGGAAATAATACTCAAAATTTGTAATGGAATTCTAATTACTAATTAGAATGATAATGGTTGATAAGAAATCAGATATCAGTAGGATTACTCTTAAAGTTCGGTGCAAATTAAGAATTGGTATCGGATATTATGTGCCACTAGTATTGTGTCCAAGAGCACATTATAGATGCTAGTACTAGTGGCTTATCAACATTTAGTTCCGGAATCCGATTAATTAATGTATTGTTTATTATTAACTCGATGTTAATTAGTCGCTAGTAGGTATTGTGGTCGAGTATTTAAAATGGCGAATCCGATTCCAATTCTCAATTTGGATTAAATTGAGTTTAATAAAAATAAGTACGTTAAAAAAACCGTTTTCAAAACTAAAAAGTAAAAAATAATAGATTCAATATTAATTATATACTACCTATTAAATTTATATGTGCCAAATGGCAATTAGAGTTCGTTGCCAAGCCTTAAACTAATAATTATATAATAAGTACCTAAGCATTAAAAAATTAGCTTGGCACCGACTTTAAGCTTAGTACGAGTAGTAAGTGACAGTATAGAATAGAACCTCCGCGTTTTTTTGAACTTGGTTAAAAAGTGACCATGAGTAAGACGGAACGAATTAATTTTCACGGTAGCACGTTTAGATTTATTTTTTTTAATTTTATATCGCGACATTTAATACATTGCTATCAGATGCAACCCTAATAAGAATTTTTGTCCGGATGTCATAAAATGTCGTATATTACTCCAATAGTGTTACCAAAAAGGTTAAACATGTAAAGCATGTGGGGAATAGGAGCACACTTCTGCTTCTGGGGTTGGATGACGCGATGGGGGAGTAAGGGATGGTAACGCGCATGCGCCCTGCAGTGGTCGGTCGATTGGCGTGACCGTGACCACCACGCTTCTGCCACGTGGTTGGAGTGCATGTTATGTTAGGTCTGGATTTGAATTTCGAATTTCGAAGCTTTTACTGGTATTACCTTTTTTATTACTTCTCATTTAATGTTTATTTAAGGTATATAAGGCATTCTTAACGTATATATTTAGTATTAGATGTTTGAGTTTTCCCATTTTTCTTATGTCATTGTAAATATATTTTTTTGTATATGTTTCTGTTTGCTCGTATTATTTTTCATGTTATACTCGGTATTTAGGTTTAGTTTATATTTTTTTTGTATTAGCCTATAGTATTTCAATTTTTTTTGGTTGTCTTTGTATGGGTTACCTAGTGTCTTTTACATTGACATCTCTTGGTTTCTTTATGCTAAATCCCTTACTGAAACGTAGTATGTCTTTGAATTTTTCAAATTTTTCTGTAGCCATTTAAATTAGTTAATGAACTTTATCTTAAATCATGATAAGTTAATAAATCGTTACTCATGTTAACATTATTTTGTAAAAGAAAAACTTCTTTAAAAGTAATACTATATAACCAAAATAATTAAGCACCATAATAATTCCAAAATAATTATTCCATGTAAGTAATTATACACTTATCTGTAATTGTATTAATAATGTTTAAGATACTTATGGTACGAACTATTTATGTAACGGATAGTTTCTTAAAATATTTATTACGTAATTCTTTAAATATTCAGTGAGTGAAAAGGCATTTCTTCTACTGAATAAATATTGTATTTCTCGTAATGGAACGGCGTCCCCGTAATATTTGTGAAGTGGAAAACTCGAAATAGTAATACCCAAGTGAATTGTATTTTGTACCGATTGCATGATCAAGTCTCTATTTTTTTATTACGCGACTCTGCCAAAAACAAATAGACTTCTTTTTTACTTTAGATTTGGCCTTCACTTTAGTATTTTGCCATTAGTCAAGTAGAAATTTGCATTAAATTTACCAAAATCTGGATTCAATTATAATTTGTTATAAGTCAAAAGTCTTCAATAAGTCATGTCAGGGTCTTGCGTAAAGCGGTGGCCTCATTACTCAAATCATGTTGTGAGATTTGGCGGCAACGAGGAAATGCATGATACGCTAATTTCTTCATGACTATTTCATTTGTGCACTTTCACTGAACAAAATTGTACAAAATGGCACCAAAATTTAATAATTTCGCTCAATATGAATTTCGCTCGTTATGAAAAAACTTCGACCATCTTTTCTCTCGATTCCGCCAAAACTCACAAACGGACTTTGATGTGTCTTTCTCGTAAGGTATGTCATGATATAAATGTCCTACATAAATTTGATTAAGATACTGCAAGTGATTTTGGTTGTATTTCGTAATGCTTACTTGTATATACTGAAGACCTCGCAATAGGTTTCGAGTTGGGTTTTCGTAGTTATCATCATCATCATTCATCATATCATCATCATTTAGCTTTCATTCGTCTTCTTCTGGATATCTCTCCCATGGCACACCACAACCCTTAATCCTCTTTGTTGTTTTACAGAGCTTAAATTGTGTTTCTTTTGAAAAAAAGTATCTTGTAGTGGTTTTGCCCATATAAAATACGTTTTTTACCGTAGAATTAGTTACAGGGTACCCATAACTAGCCGGAGACACTTAGTCCCACATTGTGATAGGTGGCAAGCCTATTGTCAACTGGGCACATATCCAATCCCGGGCAACGTTATTTGTATTAAAATTTGAAAGTTATTTTTTTGTTGCCTGACCCGGGATCGAATGGCCTCAAGAAGTGAAGACCGACGTCGGACCGCTAGACCACAGAGGCGATAAATTGTAACTAATCTGTATTCTAGATACATCTTATTTCTAGATAGTAGGCTATCCGTAAAACTTAAAATTCCAAACTCAGGCTGGCAAATCATTTATTCCCGCTTTTAATGACTGTTGTCGACATGTAAGATCTATTGAATGAAGACAACAGTGGCCTATTGACATCCATAGGTCACGAACGGTAAGGATGGCCACTTATCACATTTTGAGACTTAGTGGCTTCGGCTAATCGTGGGTGTCCTGGTTGTGCCTCTGCCTACCCCTTTAAGGATAAGATACTTTTTTTACAAGTAATAAAGCACTTTGTGTGATTTACACCCACGGGTCATTAATAATTGCTCTTCTCGATATACGACCTATACGACCTTTTTTTTATGATATACGAAGGCAGGCAAGCAGACGTATTTCCTGATGGTAAGAAATTCACGCCTCCTGGAAACACCAAAGGTGGTAATGGTGCGTTGCCAACCTGAGGTCGGGATGTTACGCCTCAAGCAAAAGTAAGTTTACCGGCTACCTTACCCTCCGAACCGGAACACGTCATGACGTTATGGCGTCAGGAATATGTGAGGTGGTGATACCAATCCGGGC
This sequence comes from Calephelis nemesis, assembly GCA_002245505.1. Lineage (NCBI taxonomy): Eukaryota > Metazoa > Arthropoda > Insecta > Lepidoptera > Riodinidae > Calephelis > Calephelis nemesis. The sequence goes on from NJDD01000502.1 coordinate 53,324, forward strand.
GAGTCGCTACGAATCTCTACCACCTAGTGAGATGTCACGGTGTTAGTGACGGTAAGCCTATGCTCGCTTTTTACGAGCTGCCTGGCAAGGAAGGCAAATGGTTTATTCTGCAAAGGAGCCCGGACCAACACGGGGAAAATATTCTACCACATACACACATACCGTGTGCAAATATCTAACTTAATTAAATGTATTGTAGTTTTTATTTTCGTTATATATTTTTACACACAAATTCGTTAAAATGTATTTACTACTAGGTTAGCACTTATTAATTTAAGCAAAAATTATAACGATCGAGTTTTACCCTATCTACCATACACTACCACCGTTTCCAAACCTAGCCATTCAGGAGAAGAACATCCATGTTTCCATTGTATATCTGCTTTGACGTTCATGAACGTCTATTAACACCAAATCACATGTGACACTTGTTTACGTGCCATCTGTTTCAATAAGAATCCACTTTCGTGTAATTATAGTATCGAATACAAAGATTATTACGCACGATGATTGTGCAATAAGTTTCGTAATTTCAAGTGAAAATCTTTTTTGGGTCGAATAACAGCATCTGATTATCGCAACGTGAAGCTTTACCCCAATGTTTTACGAAATGTTAATCTTCTTTTGAGTAAAAATGAATCCCCATTTCCCGTTGTCATCGCATGACTCGTGAGCGGAGAGACAAATTTTGCTTATTTTGTTGTGTTGGTCATTGTCAGGAGACAAATTGAAAAAAAATCAATGATCACAATTAGGGAAAGGGCGACATGTGTCGGGTCAGCTAGTTTGTATGCAATTAGACAATAAAACTAAATTTGTATTTAAAAGTTTTTAAAATAATAATTGCTAAGTATTGTAAATAGTATACAGAACCCGATATGAGGGTTTTAATTTTTTTGTCGGTTTGCCTTAGTTCGTTTGTCTGTTCACTTTTCACGCAAAAACTACTTACTGAATTATGTATAAATATCGCAATGTTTTTCACATGAAAATGGACAAACGAACATATTAACACACTTTTGCGATTAGAGTATTCCTAGATTTAGATTATTCCTGGCACTATAATGACTCATATTCCGGGGTTAGGGTAGCCGGTAGACTTGCACAATAGGCCTAACAACTTGGCTACAGGACAGAGACGGACATGTAAAATCTACTGTTATAATCTATTTGGAACATCCACACTTACATATTCTTAAGGGATTTAATGTAAAGTTTACTGTAAAGCACTTTATTAAATACTTCATACAGAACTTACTGTATACGATGTATATCGTCGCATCGTTACTTCTATACTCGTTCTTATTTTTTTTAATTAATTTGTGTCCTTAGAACGGGCTCAGTTCTTCTGGCCATGCTGCCTCCTATTTTATATTAATATTTAGTTTTCTAGTTGGTGTTTTTTATATTTTGTCTTTAATTAATTTTAAGATTGTCATATGTCGTCATAGTACGTCAAGCGTTTTCTGCTCAATGTTTACACACATTTCAAAAATTATAAACTGTGTCTATCTTTTATCTTGATACCGCCAAAACTCTCTTTACTTATGTAAGTGAAGTTTTAAACATTTATCGCGGCTGTGGAAACGTTTTCATACTGCCTAATGAGTATTTGTATTTAAATAGGATTATTAGAAGTTGGTTTTACCCGAGAAAGGGGTATAAAGGAAGGTTAATGATGTAAGTCCTGTTTATGTATGTTTTTATTGTGTAGTAGTTGGATTTTATAGCCAGTTTTTTTGAAATTAAATGAAAATTATAAATTGGCTAACATATGTAAAAAAGTGACTACAAATGACTATGCAAAAAATAACAAAATATTCTGCCATTTTTCTACCGGATGTGATGTGACTAAGTGAACTTTTTTGTGTTAAAATATCATCATCTGTGTAAGATCCGTCACATACGTTCGAAATAATTTCGTACGGAAAAATTAAAACGAAATTTCAAACAAAGAAAATCTACACAATTCATAGGGCCTACCAAATTACATTAGTAATTTTCTGCAAATAATTTGTGTGGATTCTCTTATTCCAAATTTCATTTCGATTTTTTTGTGATTGAATATGTGACAATAATATGAAAAGCCCTATGCACCTGCAGATATGAGCAATTTATAAATACTAAAGCTAGCTATGCAATATAAAATCCTTATAGGTGTACTACGTTTTTCCTTGAACTATACCTATTTAGTAATAGGTAGTTAATAATAACATTAAATACGTATCTTCACGCCATATCGCTTTCGGGGTCCCTGCTAAACTTAGTAATAACAATTATAATAATGAATATCTGGGTGTAATTCTAGAGGAAACAGTCATAACATTTTGGACAACTTGCACGTTGCTATTTAACACTGAGCTAGCTTGTGATATATGGTAAAGGGCCGCTTTCATATTCCTGGTTTAAATTTTTGGTTTAAGCTTGCTAATAAGTAGTTAACTAAGTCTATGTTGGAAGCTAACCCAGAGTTGAATAGTTAACTCTGAAATGTACAAGCGGCCCTAAATCATCTTAAAAAAGTTTAACCAATTATTAAATTTAACCCTAAAATGCAAACGGCATTTAGCACCTCTCAACTATTTTTATAAATAAGATGAAGTATGTCGATGACAAAATAAAAATAAACACTTAAGTTATTTTTGTGATAAAAATAAGCGTGTAGTTCTTTCATTTCAACAAGCAATTATTGTCGTTGCGAATAATAGCGTGCACAAAGGGGTTCCAATCACATCTTCGTTCAAACGAGCCATTGAACTAACTACCACATTTCCTTCTTTCACCTATTGAGCTGCGAACAATCCCATTCATTATACTACACTAGGATATGAGGGTTGAGATTAGGTATAGTTTTTTCACACTAGGTCCTTAGCAATCATCTAATGATATGATGTTCGTATATTCTTGATATTTTGAATTTATTTTTAGGTATTTATTTATTTGTCGTCTCTGTGGTCTAGCGGTCCGGGAGTTGGACTTGACTGCATGAGGTCTCGGGTTCGAATCCCGGGTCGGCCAACAAAAAGAAAGTTGGATTTTTCCAATTTTCTTATAAAAAAAACAATGTTGGTCGGGGGATTGGAAATGTGCCCGGTTGGCGATAGGCTTGCCACCTATCACATTATGGGACTTAGTGTCTTCGGCTAGTCGTGGGTGCCCTGGTTGTACCTCTGCCTACAGCTTCGGGGATATGGGTGTGAAGATACTTACTTACTTTACTTATTTAAAGTTAAAAGCACATCTCTTAGTTCTAAGCTATTTCACCATCAATTTTCAACCGAATCGGTTATGCCATTCTTGAGTTATAAATAGTGTAACTAATATGACTTTCTTTCATATATGTATATGAATATAGATTATGATGTCTTATTTAAAAGAACATGCTATAATAATATAATTTCTTAATTTCCAGTTTAGATAAATTTAATATTTATTACAGAAAGGTGAATAAGAACGAATAGTAGTAGTCCTTTGGCTGTTGGTATTTTAAAAAATGTATTTTCTGTTTGAACTCGGGTCTTCAACTATATTATGTACCTATATAAACTTCATTGAAATTGGTCCAGCGGTTTAGCCGTGAAAACATTACAGACAGACATACTTTCGCCACTTAAAATATTAGTATAGAGTATGCATTATGACTAACATTGCACATGTCTGCATTAACAAGGCACCTATTTTTATCATATCGCTATACCTCTTAGTCACTAAGTAAATATTGTTTCGGAAGTTGTATCATTCTTCTAAAATCCGTCATTTCCGACATACATTTTTTGAATGTAGATCTTTTAAAACAAAAGTTTATATTTGTAATAATCACTTATTTGTTTTAGCGCTCAGATTGACATTTTACACCTCCCATAGTCAAAATAAGACCGGTTATAATATACAGTTAAATAAACTTAACAGTAATATTTAGCTAAGTAACATCTCAAAAGTTAGAACAAATAAAACTTTCTGTTTCCTGCATGTTCTTAGTTCTTACTCATAACCAAAATATTAGGCTGTATTCGCGAGGTAAATAAACTTAACAGTAATATTTAGCTAAGTAACATCTCAAAAGTTAGAACAAATAAAACTTTCTGTTTCCTGCATGTTCTTAGTTCTTACTCATAACCAAAATATTAGGCTGGATTCGCGAGGTAAATAAACTTAACAGTAATATTTAGCTAAGTAACATCTCAAAAGTTAGAACAAATAAAACTTTCTGTTTCCTGCATGTTCTTAGTTCTTACTCATAACCAAAATATTAGGCTGGATTCGCGAGGTATTAATATCGACCTTGAGGGAGCGCAACAATGCATTTTCAACCCTCTTCTCAGACGGTCGTGTGGCAATAATCCCGGGATCGTTGGGGTCGTCGGCAGTTGGGAACGGCGACGGCGGCGTCGCGTGCGGGGCGCCGAAAGCCGCCCGCGCGCCTCGTTGCACCTCGAGCTGTCAAACCGCCTCCGACGGCCACTCGGCTCGAACGCCCATACACGCGTTTACGTGCTACACTTGTGACAGTGTGTGATTTGTTACTCGCATGCCGGACAACTCGAGATGAACGGCAGCACGACGGTGAATGGCACCGTCAATGGTACCAACGGTGCTATCAATGGAATCAGTGTTGCTCCTCGGACAGCGACCCTAGGGACTCCCAGCAGCTATGCGTACACCTCAAGCGGATCCTTGCTGGGTAGAGGAGGGACTGCTCGACCTGTGCCTCCACCGACCTTGCCGAAATACAGCGGCTCGTTCAGCGCTGGAAGCACTGTCAGTTCAACACTCAGGGAACGGGATAGAGAAGGCACAGGTGGATCTCACAGATTGGCAAGCCTCGAAAGATTAGCTCTTCGGCAGAGGATTATAGAACAAAATGCCAATAATCAGGTGTCTAGTACGTTTATTTCCGGGCCCAATGGCGGACCCACCTCGGCCACTGTCACCCTCACCGACACGGCTACGGTAAGTCCCCTGCCATACATCTTGTTCACCCTTAAAAGTTACCCCAATAACGCACCCTAAAAGGGAGAAAGACTGTTTTAAATAAACTCCTCCGTTCGTGATGGGCTTTGTTTTTATAATTGTCGGTTTTAAGTTCTCGCTCTGTTCTTATTGGTAAACATTATTGTTGTTTGTTTATTTAGGATGTATTCTGTTGCTAGGCTTTTGTTTATAATTTGTCGTGTGTTTGCGAATTCCGTACGTAACATATTTTTTTTAAATGTCATTTACTTTTTTTTTAATAATACTAAAATATGTTACTTAATAATTCAAAGCGCAGTGAAACTACAAAAAACTGATTTAAATTAAAATAAATTACTTATCTAGTATACATAAAAGTATACAAAAATTATTTATGGTGTAGGTACGTATGCCATATTGTTATGATCAGACTCTGATTTGGTGTAATGGGACCACCTCAGAAGTCCTTAGAACTTCTTCATATTTGGAATGATGGAAAAAATCTATTAACACACATAAAAAAATATAAGAATATTTTTTTCGAACATTATGACTTCGCCTTTTTTTCGAGGTCGGTTAAAACAAGAATAACAGTCGCATTCAGAGACGCCAATTAACATTCAATCTATCATTAAGTCGCAATTATTTAGCGAAAATGTCGACATTATGACGGATTAAAATCTGTGGCGTAACGCTCGCTGACCGCATTCGTAACAGTGAGATCCGAGAAAGAGTGGGATTGAAAGAAAATGTTAGTGTTAAAATGTGAAAGGGCATGCTCCGCTTGTTCGGTCATGTGGAAAGAATGACAGATGAAAGATTGACAAAGCAGATATACAATGCGAATGTGGATGGATGTAGGTACCCGGGGAGACCAAGGCTGACATTTCACGATCAGATCAATCGGATATTATCCGAGGGTGGTGTCAAGAGTCTCCGAAACCGGCGTGTTTGTATGAAAAGGGTAATGAATGTGAAGGAAGCAAGACAGAATCTATACTTGCTATCGTCGGCACTTGGTGGAATTCCATTGTATATACACGTTGTTTGGAGTTAACACTTGTACTTATCCACTGTATACTTTATTTAACACTTTCTGCTACTTTCTAGTCAACCGGTTTCACTGTTTAAAGCATCATCAGGGCTTTGAAACTAAAGATAAAAAGGACTTTTTTGATTTAACGTTCAATACCTATTTGGTAAGCTGTTACTGACGGTACCCACATATTAAAATGTTAACAGTAAACAAACCACAACAAAGTTATACCACAGCAATTCTATTTCCCCAAAAATAGGGATTACACAGTTAGATTACAGTTAGATAGATGTAAAATGTCATTGTATTAAAAAATAAAATAAAATTATATGTCAATTTATAGAAAGAATCAATATAGAAAAAATAAATTAAAAAATATAAATGATGTCAAACGATATAAACTGTCAGAATATCGATATATGAGAATACCATAGTCGAATTGTCAAAAATATACGAATAACAAATAAATTAAATTATTAAAAAAATGAAATAAATTAGATAAAAATATGAAAATAAAATTAATTGCAAACATCTATCTTAATATTAATCATTAATATAATTCGCGCTGTCTTAAACATTTAAAAATGTAAATTAAGAAGCGGAGAGTTATTTAGGTCCAACTGATCGTTCAATAAAGTTGGGACATTTTTAAGTCTGTTTACTTCTAGCGTCTCTAGAGTTAGAGTTGAATAGAGAAAGTAGCAGAAAGTGTTAAATAAAGTATACAGTGGATAATCTGCTTAATTATTACATCATACAAAATTTTGCCCTTTTTTTCTAATGTACATTTGCATTATTTGTGAATCTAAACATAAAAATTAATGCAGTAGTTTTAAATTATTTTTTAAACTTTATCGTACACAGTCACACATCCTTACCTACATCTACAGAAGATTCAATAATTAGATTTGAAAAACGTAGATTTTTTGTTTATTTACGTAGTTAAATTAATGAACAGAAATCTGTTACCTTCACCTACATGTTAAAAAAATGTCCTAAAAACCTGTCAATGCGTTGCAGATATTGCAGAAAAAAGTAACGGGGATTGGTTATTCACTTTTTTTTTGTTTTTGTCTTTTTGCCGGGCTGACAATTTTAATGAGGTTTTAACTATGAAAAATTACACTTCCTAGTCTAATTCTAAGCTATAGTTATTAAGACTGGTTAAGCAGAAGCATTCGGCATTATTTTCGAATTGAGATAACACATCATAAAAGATAACAGGTTTGTCAGGATTGTTAGGTTTGACTCTCGATACTCTCTGCATACTCCTTAAGGGACTTGGCGTGAAGATATGTATGTATCATACTAATATTATAAAGAGGAAAACTTAGTTTGTTTGTTTGTTTGGTTGTAATGAATAGGCTCAAAAACTACTGGACCGATTTTAAAAATTCTTTCACCATTCGAAAGCTACATTATCCAAGAGTAGAAGCCAAGTTACGCAGGCGAAGCTGCGTGAAACTGCTAGTAGCAAATGAAGTAAGCCAAACTTAGGTTTCCTGAAATAATGTATTTCATAAAACGCAGCGTTACCACTTGTGTGAGTTTACATTGTAAACGAATCGTTCGGAATATCGATTAAGAAGCCGTAAGGGAACAGCTTTACATAATTATGATGAACCCGTCTGCTTTTGTTACGAACTGGTGGCAGATTTTTGGTTTCTATTTTCAACTAGTTTTCTTATCGATGTTTTTTCTACAATGAATCTTAAGACTTGACGACACGAATCATTTTCGATTATTATTTTTGTATAGAAGTAATATGGCACCCGAAGATTAAATTCGAAATCGATCGAGAAACGATATAAATTATCGTATATATTTTGTATCTGTTTTTTTTTTTATAATATATAACTCTATACTATATATTAATACGTAATGCCAAAACTTTGGACCTCTTTTTACGAAAATTGCGCGGTCGCAGGAGCATAAAATTTAGCACACCTATAGTTGATGTGTAGGAGAAGTGCAGAACGCTAATATTTTTCAATAATAATGCTTATAAAGTACATTAAATCAATAAATAAAACGTTACCCACACTACCATGCATTTGACACACATAAACAAACATATTGATGTAACGATAAAAGATCACAGATGGCGCACTAAAAAGTTTGGAAACAAAGTAGTTGGTCTTGAGAAATGAAGATGGCGTTCTTATCAACAAGATGTTAAAATTTAATATGGTCGAATTTCGACCAACGAGCGACCACTACTCAAAATAAAAGTCTAGGTGTGTCAAGTGTAAACCAACTTTCTTCCCCATTTCTATTGCTTGTAAGATAGCGAAACCTCTCAATTGGGTTGTAATGATTTGGCTTCAAGTTATCAGGGAAATGGGCAGATTGAATTCTGATTGGATCGGTCATTTCGTCAGATTAATTTTACTATTCCTTTTACTCTGAAACTTTTCAGAAATAATCAATGAAAATGTCTTGTTTCCAAGATGTCACACCAACATATTACAAGCACAATAAGCCATATTAAACTTGCAATTGGTATTTTACTACTACTACTACTATACTTTGTTGTGTTGTTGAATGATGATTATTTTATACGTATTATTATAGTATATTATTATTATTTTTTATACCATACGATACTGTCCCTAGGTAGATCACTTACCGCTATGTAAGCTACCACATATGTGTGTAGATGGTGATTTTAAACCGACTAAAAGGAAAATATTAGATATAATAAATTTTCCACGTATTGGACCGGGTCCGTCAAGTGGAATAGACCATCTGCCTTTACCAGCTCGTAAGAGACGAGCATTGGTTAATATATAGGTCAGTACCAGCAAGACAACTTCTGGTCAAGTGCTGTGCAGTGACTTCTCCGGGTAGGGATCCATCGCCTTGCCTATTCCTTCCGTCATAATGACTGTCATGTTCCGGTCCGGAGGGTCGGGTAGCCGTTACAATTGCACATTAGGCCTTACATCCCAGCCTTAGTACAGTGATGCACCTGTAACATCTATGGTGTCTATAGGCCACTATTACCTCTTACCGTCAGGACAACCATGTGCTTGTTCGCTGACTTTTCACATAATAAAAACATAAAATAATAATAATGATAAGCCATAATAGAAAGTAGTTCTAATCACAAGACAATCTTAATCAAAGTGTTGGTTATTAATTATAATATAAATTATAATTGAATACCGTATAATTAACAGCTTCGGAAACCTATGGAGCTGGAAGTCAGTTAACAAAGCCCCAGGGGTTCTCCTCCCACACCATGACGCTGACGTGCACGTAGGTGTTTATACGGGATCTGGATCTTAAAATATCTTTATAGTGAAAGGCAGAAGTGCTAGTGTACCAGAGTACCCAAAAGTTTTGGATTCAGTGAGACACAAATCTGAAGGATTGAGTGATTGGGTACTGTAAAACACAAAATTTGACGCAAAATTTTAATATGATCTAAGCAAAATCTATTATTACATCGACATAAGCTAATAAATAAATATTAAATCCCTAGCAAAAAGAAACTTGTTTTTCTCGCCCAAAATAGTGAACTTTTATTTAGCATTAAAATTTAGAGAAATAGTTCATCTATACTATCTATACTTCTATACTAATATTATAAGTAGAAAAGTTTGATTTTTTGTTTGTTTGAAATGAGCAGGCTCCGAAATTACTAGACCGATTTCAAAAATTCTTTCACCCTTAGAATGCTACATTATCACTGGGTGACATAGACTTTGTTTCATCAAAATCGGTGCAGTAAAAGCCAAGTTATGCAGGCGCAGCTGCGTGAAACTGCTAGTAATATTATATATGTATTAACAGTTTATTGGAAATAATTAAAGAGTAGTAAAGTGCAAAAAAATATTTTATGAGCATGTCGATATTTGATAATAATTAATGGTTTCGAGGTGGACTCGTATTAACTGTACCATGATCCGACTAGTGGTTTACGAGGTATACTTAACTTGCTTCCGCCCGCGATTTCGTTCGAACGGAATAATTAGCGTGATGATATACAGCCTATAGCCTTCTTCGATAAATGGGCTAACTCTGAAAGATTTTTTTGAATTGGAGCATTAGTTCCTGAGATTATCGCGTTCAAGCAAACAAACTGAAGTAGTTTTTAATATTAGTGTAGATAATTGTAGTTGTAGTAGTAGATAATAGTGTAGATATGTTGACGACATCATAATGAAAATTAGTTATTGGTCGAGTGAATGCGTAACGAACATACAAGACATACTCGAATTAAGAATCTCTTTTTTTGAAATCGGTAAAAGGTAAAATCGGTAAATGGTCCCATAGGAACATTGTTTCTAATAAAAACTATCATTTGTGTTAAACCAAGTTACCCTCTAGGTCTGTGCCAAATTTCATGAAGTTCAGTATTCGCGTGAAGGAGTAACAAACAAACATACAAACTTTCGCGTGTATAATTTTTATAGGATGACTATTTTAATATGATAATATTATTTAAGATTACATCAAAGTAAAACAAATTTAATTAATTACCTACTCGTAATACTGATTCTGCTGATCAAGTTAGATCTGATGAAACGCAAAAGTAAGGATCGGAGAAACAAAATGTATCACAAATAGATGCTATTGAATTTATTTAACTGCCGCGGAAACCCATTTAAATATCGAGAAAAAAAAACCAGCTGTTCAGCTATCTCCATACCCAAAAATTATACCACTTCTATTTGCAACGTCAAAGAAGGACAAACAAAAAAACACACTTTCTCATTCACAATATTAGAGAAGATGACTATCAGAACAAAGACTTGTCCATTAACTAAACCTGTTTGTAAATTTTAATACCTGGCTTAATGATAATAAGTGGGACTCATTAATATAAATGTTACAACACAAGGAATATCATTACCATCAAGATTACTTAAAATATTAAAGCTGTAATTCTGGAATACAGTTATGCGTCGGCCATTAATGCGAAATCCCGTTTCGGTGTTTGATAGGTATAGCGCGTTGACTTCAGATACTTCGATACATGTCTATATTTTTTATCCAATCCTGCTGATATAAATGCAAGAGTTTGTGAGAATGTTTGTTACACTTTTACGCAAAAACTGCTGCACGGGTTTAGATGAAACTTAACAGGAATGTTGTTTATATATCAGAATAACATATCTGGTAAAATTAAAAAAATACGCAAGCACGCTAGCGAAAACCGCGAGTAGAAGCTACTCTTACATCAAGTCCACCCAGTGACTAGAATGCAGCGCCAAGTCGAAATACGGCCTCCCGGACAGCCCTTGTTGCTGGCGTTGTAGAGAACAGTCCAAACCAGGGGTAGGCACATTCTTTTGACCGCGGATCGGTAAGTTAAAAAAATCTAGTGGCGGGCTAGTAAATTATAATTAATCTAAATTAAAAAGCTGTAAATATTACGATTATAAAACGTTGTATAAAGATAACATAAGACATTTTTTTTTATTTTACAATCCTTTATTAAAATGAAATCTATTTATGAAGTCTTAACATATGAAATCCGCAATATATATGTTTGAAGTATCGATTCAGTATCTTAACTGTTCAAATTTCAATAGTCTTAACATTTCGACCATTATTTCTTTTAAGGAGGTTGATATTTTTTCTAAAATAGACCTCTGCGGGTCGGATTAAAACCTCTCAAGGGCCGGATTAGGCCCGCGGGCCGTAATTTGCCCACCACTGGTCCAATCTATTTCCATGATGATGTCTCGGCCTGATTACTCTGCTCGGCCCAAAATAGTCCGATGAAGTTGTAAGAACCGCGAGGTTAGCAACATATTAACAAATTAAAAAAAAGAGTGTAAGCTGGTAAAATGTATGGAAAGTGAACTTAAAATATAAACAGACATTTCTTAGAAGTGTCTCTTTTTTACTATTTATTTAAAGAAGAGGGTTCTTTTCTATGCCTATCGTAACATGAGTGGGATATTGAAAAATCTATGGTCGGTTACAAAAAAGATTAATATAGTTTCGTATTTATATCGTATTTATATTTCGTATTTATATCGATATAAGTATATATCGACTTTTTTAACAGATTTCGAAAAAAGGAAAGGTTATATGTTCGACTCCTGTGTTTTTATGTTTGTAAATCAATACTACTTATACTTTTACTACTGATACTTTTGTAAAACAATTTCTTCGCATTTCTGAACCGATTTTAAAAAAATCTCATTTTGTAAATAATTCTGGATCTGATTATGGAATCTAAGGGACGGCGAGGAAAATATTTTTTATAGTAATTATTGTGAAATTGAAGTCGCTTTTTGTAGTTTTCCAATGCTTAAATTATTTTGTAACTTTTTTTTTAAACTTTTTAATATTTGTAAAACATTCGGATTTCGGATTCATTGAAATGCAACAAGTGTATTGAAGTAACATTCCTCTTAAGTTTCAAAGCTGAAGCGAACCAACGCAATTAATAAAACGCTACATGCTGTTCATGGAAAGAATATCTTAGCAGACAGAAATGTACGTTTTGCTTTATTTTCTTCACGAGGATATAGTCGTATTCCCACGCAAGTTCCTCATATGATAGGACTGGTCTTTACTGGGAGGACTAAGCGGGTGACTGACCCCAAGGGTTAAAAATAACCCAGGCAGCGCGGCCATTCTGCTCGCATGTGTCGAATTCACTAAACAGACATTAACTGTTTCACGGTCGTACCCTGACCTGATATTTCTGGAAACCCTCGTAAAGTCCTAGTTCTTTTCCGGAGATTATTTACTTGGGTGTGCCATTGTTCCAGTCTTTGGTCGTATGAAGCAGTAAATATTGGACGTACAATACATTTGGCTTTTATTAATAAACCTTGTCTTAATGTAGTTAAAGGTAAGGTTTATCTGCTGCTGCTGTTAATTAATTATTTATGTTTTTTTTTAATGAATGAATCTGGATTTAGATTGATTAAGATAGTAAGGAATTTCCGGAAATCGTAAAATTCATTGCGAACCTTATTGCAGATTAAAAAATATACGTTGTCACGTATCACTTATTAAACAAAAAAAAGGTACTAAAAAGCGTCTCGTGCTGTTGTTTCTATAGCTCCACTAAATTATAAATAAAGTAGAGATAAAAAAATATTTTGATAAAATGGAAACATAAACAACTAAATGTAGTAATCTGATTAGTATCAAATCAAACAAAACTATGAATTCATAAGTCCACCTCAAAAACCACTTATGTCATCTTGATCAAATTTAAATGGAAATGATAAAGGATCAATAAAAATGCAATATCATAGTTGCTTCATCCATTAAAAAATATGAGGTAACACATGAAAAAAATAATTTGGCAAAGGTACAGCCACGGCACCCACGAATAGCGGAAGAAGACAATTTTAGGAAATATCGACTCAATGAATGAAGATAATTTCCACACTGATAAGTGGCAATCCTGTCGCCAACCGGGCTCAGGGCCAATCCCGAGCAACATTGCTTAATTAGATGATAAAATAATTTTTTTTTTGCCTGACCTGGGCATAAATCCGGGAACTCTTGAAGTGCAGTCAAAACAAATCAACCCAAATTACATCAAAATCATAAATCTCTACTGTAGACGAAATAAAAGAAGTAGCTTCACGCCTATACCCCCGAAGAGGATGTGGCACAACCACACAACCAAGGCGCCCACGACTAGCCGAAGACGCAAAGTCCCACAATGTGATAGGTGGCAAACCTATCGCCAACCGGGCACATTTCCAATCCCGGGCAACGTTATTTTTTATAAGAAAATTGAAAATATACATTTTCTATTTTTTTTCTGCCTGACGCGGAATCGGACCTAGGACAAGAAGTCAAGTTTGATGCCGGGCCGCTAGACCACAGAGGCGATCGAGATAGACGTAATGCTTGGTTTAAACAAATAATTAATCAAGCTGTAAGTAACTCCTCAGTCCTCACCAACGGATAAAGTTAAACTCTGGGTTAATCTGCCTGTTGCTAAAACGCACCCGTCGCCCATTAAGATGCTTCTTGCTCAATAACTTCGTTTAAGTATTCGTAAACATCTCATTTTCTATTGCACTTGAATGCATACAGATCTTTAATTTACAATTATGCTGAGCGCGTATTAAAATTCTTGTATTGTATGCCATTGTTGTCTTGAGCAAGGAAAGTAACCAATGACACTGTATACAGATGAATAGAGCGTTATATGCATAATCTTCTGGCGATAAATACACAAGTTTCCTCACTGTATTCCAATTTCTTGGTACTCTTATCTTATTTTGTTATCGTTGAACTCACTAAGAAAACTGGAAAGATAACACAGGAAATGGTTATTTATATAAGTGGATAGGTATTAAAAGCTCATTTGAATTTAATTTTAGAATGCGTAATCCTGATTGAATTTCTATAGAGATTAGAAGCTAGGAATATGTTTTGTAATTCTTAGGGCCACTTGCGCATTCCTGGGTTACATTTAACATTGAGATAAACTGTCAAATATAAGGTGATTTAACCCTAGTTAGGCGCTAACTCAGTGTTAAATACTTGACCCAGGAACGTGCAAGTGGCCCTTAGATTGTTTTTTTTTATGATATTGGAAGGCAAGGCGGATTTCCTGATCTTAGAAACACCAAAAGCGGTAATTGTGCGCTGCCAATCTGAGGCCGGGGTGCTTACCTCGAGCAAAAATAAGTTTACCGGCTACCTTATCCTCCGAACTGGAATAAGTCAACGGCAATAACTGACGCTGTGGCTGCGGAAATAGGTGAGGTGGTGATAAAAATCTGGACGAGTCGCTGCAAAACTCTACCACCTACTAAGATGAGACGGTGTCAGTGGCATAAGACAGATGGTCTATTTCGCAAAGGAGCCCGGACCAACATGTAACATCTTGAATAGGTGTCTAACTACGTTTGCGTGATACTTATTTTGTTCTATTAATTTCTTTATTAATTATTATAAATCATTTAGTTTAAAACATTCATTCATACCAAAATGTAGTGAACTTATTAATACAATATGCTTTAATTTTTAAGCCGTCGTTTCAGATTCAATCTCTTCGTTGTGTTGACGGTTGATTTATATTTCTTTGACGAAACATTGGAATCCTTTTAAGGCTTAATATTTCGCGAGTATTGTTTCTTCGAACGACCATATTGGTTTTAAAAACTTTTTCATAAACCGGCAAGAGCGGTTAGGGCACGTTCTGTTCGTTGGGGCGATAAAAACGAAAGGCACTAACTGCAAGTGTATAGTAAACAATTATAGTCTTTTGGGCCCATAAAATAAGAGTGTAATTAGCTATCGTAAAATAGGATTTACGTTATCTAAGATTAATTTATTTGTCCTTGCTTTTGTGTGTCTGGTGTGCAAGTGTGACGAGCTCGGGATCCTTTTACGTTTATACACAGATATAAGTATAATTAACTCTACCTGAGTTGCATGAGGTCTAAACACACAGGGTTTTTTTTTATAATTTTTACGGGTAAATTTTTAACTTGAGTAACTTAGAAGTAACTTAATTAAATTATACAATGTTCTTTAAGTTTTTAAAATTGCCGCAATATGTGATATTTTGTGGACTTGGATAGTTCTTTTGTATGATAAATCAAAATACCTACATAACGCATATGCTAGAATGGAGCGTTTGAGGTCACAGCCATTTTATTTGAAAATTTTGTTTATTGTTCCTATGGAAAAAAAGCTTCAATTAGATGAAACGTTATAGAAACTGCGTCATAGCTAGTATAGGTATTACAAAAATAAAGACTGATATTATTTGGATAAATCACACACACCATATATTTTTGTGTTATAAATACCTACTAGCTGTTTCGGCAAACTTCGTTCTTCGCGTTCATTTTGTATGGCAAAAATTAAAATGTTGTTTTTTTTCTAATTTCTCGCAGCTGAGCGGGACAAAATGTAAACAACTACCTCCCTTTCCATTTTCAGCCAATTTGGTTCAGCCGTTCTTGAGTTATAACAGTGTAACTAACACGACTTTCTTTAAGATTATTGATTAAAATAAATAAATACGATCTTTAACGTGTCTGTTACTAGTTATTACGCTTGTATGTTTGTGTTGTGAATACCCACACTGTATATTATTATATCAATGTTGAAGAGAGAAAGCGCGCGCTAACCATCTGTTTCTATTTTCGCCCCGTGTGGACCGGGACCTCAATGGGGCGTTTGTGCCCTGCTTGCCGACAGCTGGTACTGCCGGTAACTTAACCTCAAACTGATACAGACGTGAGCGTGCTTCATATTAAAGCGGTCTATTTGTTACAAAACATCCAACTATCACTTATAATTTTAAATCCTCAATCATATAAGTGTTTATGAAGTGTTATCTTTTATTGTGCGCTTAACGTTTACTGTGGATGGTTTTTTAGTGTCTGTGGATTGCAGTTGGAAGTTTTTATCGTTTTATTCAGGACAATGGAAAATCGAGTAACCAACGGTACATCTAAGTTGAATAGATGTTCGAGTTATGTCTCTGACTGTGGTATAGATAAAACCAAAGTGGGATGGACGAGTCCTCGTGAGATATGGAGGAATTTATCTCTCCGCAGGAAAGCTGAGGTGAATATGTCTTCATTAATTACAAATTACATTAATCAACTCACAGACGGCGATAATAGATGTTGATGTAGTCCAGAGGCCCGTATTGATTTACCATTAACTGATGTATCTCTAAACCGTTGATGGTAGCGACTGGCGTTGGCGTCAAGATAACGATATATAAATAACTAACCGACGTAATTAAAACGTCAATAAAATTATAGTTCATTGATTTTGATCGTCAATTATGAATAGATTGTTTGGTTTTGGTATTTTCATGAGTGTTGAATGAATAGAATTTATTACATTGTATTTATTATTATGCCTTATTGCCTGCGACATCGTACACATGTCGAAGTGACTTGACTTGGATAGCAATGAGAAAGAAAGGTTTTCCCACTACGAAAATTATTCTTAATGTTAACTCTGAATATAAGCTACTCCTATACGAAAATAGGTAACAATCTGTTGAGTGGTTTTTGCGTGGAAAGTGAAAAGACAAACAGACAACAAATTTAATAGCCCTTATTTTTTGGGTTATTTATGTTGTATACATTACACATTTGTTTCTTTTTAATATTTAATGCACAGATTTATTTTTTTACTCTTCACTGCGTAGTATAAAACAAAGTCGCTGGACGTTCTTCTTGGATATTGATGTGAAGATACTTTATTATATTTTAATATTACGCCTATTCATTATGGATACGGTAATAGGAGTAGAGATAATACTAACGAATCCACAAAATCAAGTGTTTAAGGTAATGAATGAATGAATGAATGCACATTTAGTTAATTAGTTCACTTAAGTGTGCACTAACAATTACTATACTAATATTATGTGATACATAGAAAATTGGAGAGAGTTACTAGAAATTACACCAAGTAGTTTTTTTTAGTAGAAACGTAGAAAGTTTAATGTCGAGAGAATAGAAAATAATTCAACAAGACCAGAATAATACAGATACGGTGGTAATTTTGTTGCGCACCCACTTAACTAATTTTAAGTTATCGCTGTCTTCTTTCAACGAAAGTAACAGAAAGAGACAAAACACTTTTAGTGATGTCAGATTAGACCGTACACGTTATTTCTCCAAGTTTAATGTATCACTCGGAAAACGTTGACTAAAAACATCACAATTTGACTTTTTCGGACTAATCTGACATGTCTAAAACGTTCCATCTCTTTTATTTTTGTTTCATTTGAAGGAGATAGCATGCATCTGAAATAAGTTTAGTTTATGAACAGCAGATTTACGACCACTTTATGATTTGATAGTTTTATTTTTAAAACAAACAATAACTTTTGTATCTTTCTTTAATATGAACACAGGTGCAAGAAGTTATTTTACAAAGTTGATCTAAGTTATAGATTACTTTAGGTATATTTTAAAGTAGTGGAAACCACCTTCGTGTGGCAGCTGTTTTATAAACATACAAAACAACCTTGAAATTTGAAATTTAAAAACACTCAAGTATTACCGTTGGCCAACGTTTTAGGTAGTATCACTACATATATACCTAGTATTAAACAAAGTCGCATTCTCTGTCCCTATGTCCCTTTGTATGTTTAAATCTTTCAAACTACGCAACGGCTTTTGATGCGATTTTTTTTAATAGATAAAGTGTTAAAAGAGGAAGGTTTATACTTTATATGTATATTTTATAACCGTGCAAAGCCAAGGTGGGCCGCCAGTTTTAAATAAAATAAGTCTGATATTCTGATATTATCAACAGTTAAATATTAAATAAGAAGTATGTAATTATTTTCTGGTATTTATCTCCGAAGATGTAAGTAGAGGTGCAACCTGGACACCCTCAACGAGCCCAAAGACTTCCGCATTGTTTTGGGTGTCAAATATATCTGCAATCGGGCAGTTGTTTTTATTAGAAAAATCAAAATACTAGTTTTAGTATTTATTTTTAAATATTTGGCATTAAGTTTAAGTATTTAATAAAGTACCTTCACGCCCACGCCCATATCCCCGTAAAGGTTGACAGAGGCACCACGATTAGGGCACCCACGACTAGCCGAAGACGCTAACTCCTACAATGTGATAGGGGCAAGTCTGCCACATACTGGGCACATATCCATTCCCTGGCAACGTAGTTTTTTGTTTGTAAGAAAATTAAAAAAAAAAAACATTTTCTTTTTTTGCTACCGGGGATCGAGCCTGGGACATCGAGGAGTTAAGCCCAACGTTGGACCGTTAGATCACAGAGTCAATTAATTGTTTGCTTTTAAAGTTTTATTTATTTGCCTGACCCGGGAGTGGCACCCCATACCTCATGTTTAACGCCAAAACTGGACCATTAAGATCAAAGAAACGAATTAAGAAATAAGCAAATTTACCGTATATATCTTAATATAAGGATATTTAAAGACTTTAGACATATAAATCAATGCGTCTCCATTTTCTATACTTGGTGACTAGGTCATTGACTTGTTTATGTCTAGTATGGTTTCAAACGCATTTGGCGTCTTCGCTCCCTTCGTTATCTTTGTCGTGAATGTGTCTCATGTACTTCAAGTAAATTATACTAAGTACCTTCACGCCCATGTCGCAAAAGAGGTAGGGAGAGGTTAAACCTGGACACCCTTAAACGAAAGTACTACTAGATACACTGAAACAAAATTTAGCTGATCTTATTTTGTTATTTCAAAAACAAGTTCACTTCAGTTATGAGGTTTTTTTCTATAATAGTGAAATTCTTTTGTAGTGAGGCGAATACTTGTGAAACTAATTTCGGTTTGGTTAATAAAATCAAGTATAGTAGTATGTACTATTTAAATAATGCGCTTCGGCTATATTCGTCAAGATTCGGAAATCCAAATGCATTTAAAATTGATTTATAAGAGTAGTCATTACATAATTAATCGTTTCGCTTAAATTTAGATTAGGTCAGCCAATTTGAAAATAAAAGTATAAAGTGTAAAAAGTGTAAAGCCGAAGTGCATATTTTAAATAGTAGTACTGTAATAAAAATTACTTATTATTACCTAAACTAAACTGATACTAAAAACTACCTACTTTCTTTTAACGTATTCCTGACAATGTAAACTAAAATAGCATTGGAATGTAAACTAAAATAAGTAAATAAAAGCCGCGGGCGATGTCTAGTGTGATATTAAGTATTATAATAGAGCTGAGCTGCTATAGTCTAGCCATAAAATGTGTTATCTTAAGAATAACTATTAAGATTAGAGAACTACATACTTTTGCAGAGATTTCTTCTTCAAAACGATGTTAAAAATTTATTCCACATTTAATGTATTCGCATTGACATCGTTAAAGTTTTATTTTTATACTTTGTATTACATAATTGGTTACGGAATTTCGTCAACATAGTTAAATGGAGAGTTTAAAAATAAATATACCGAGTGTTAACATTTCTTAGTTACTATACAGCTATATTTAAGAAACTCGTCTGAACGACTAATATATCCTTTGATCTGTTGATCATATCCCCTGTAGATTATTACATCATGTGGCAAAATCATGTTGTAGTAAACTTGAAATTGATAAAAATGTATATGTTATTTTGCTATACTCTAATATTATAAAGAGGAAATGCTTGAATTATTGTTTGTTTGAAATGAATAGGCTCCGAAACTACTAGACTGCTTTCAAAAGTTCTTTAACTCTTAGAATATTACATTATCCCTGAGTAGCATAGGCTTTGTTTTATCAAAATCGGTGCAGTAGAAGCCAAATTACGCAGACGAAACTGCGTTAAACTACTAGCTTTTTAATGTAAGGGTGGTCTTCCTCTTATCAAGTATCTTTGTCCAATGTACACTTCATCAAATAAATTGGATGATTACAATACGTAAGACTATAAAACCTGTAATAGCTATGAACGAAAACGTTTCCTTATAACCGACTATAAAAAGACGAGGCTATCAATTCGATTGTATTCTTTTTGTATGATACACGATAACTCGGTTAGTAACAAACCGATTTTGATTGTTCATTTAAAAAAAAAAAATGGAATCGTAGAATCATTATCTATCTGTTAGAAAAAGGGACTAACAAATCGCGACATGCTAATAAAATAATTGGGAATGGGTCGGGTTTTTGGTTTATTACTGTACTTAGATTATTTCTATGTGCTAAAACAACGATTAAGTCCACTTTTGTGATATAAAATAGCGAATTTTTCCCATGGCTTAGCTGATGGTAAGAGATTTCCGCGGCCTATAGACGATATGTATGCGTAACGTGGTCGTGGTATTGGTAATATCCAAGTTTAACGTTAACCAAAACTGGACCGAAACACGAAATTTCCAAGACCGCCGTTATGGCTACAGGTGAATAGATCCCTAGGCAAGCTGTTGCAGAGAACTCTACCACAGCCTAACATCCCGGCCCCGGGTTGGCTACGCACCATTTTTTTGGTGTCTCTAGGCGGAGATTTTTTACAATCCGGAAATCCGTATTAT
This sequence comes from Calephelis nemesis, assembly GCA_002245505.1. Classification (NCBI taxonomy): domain Eukaryota; kingdom Metazoa; phylum Arthropoda; class Insecta; order Lepidoptera; family Riodinidae; genus Calephelis; species Calephelis nemesis. Next base: position 74,257 of record NJDD01000502.1, read on the forward strand.
TAGCCTTCCAATATCATAAAAAAGACTTTTTTATCTGTGTATAAACAACTAAGTAATGCTAATGATAAATGAATATATAATCTAAAGAACTAACAATAAATATTTGATTTATCTCGTCTGAACTCATTACTAGGCGTAGAAGATGCATTTACCCTTGAGGTATTATTTATTACGTACTGCG
>NJDD01000502.1:89351-100694 GCA_002245505.1 Calephelis nemesis
AACAGCAGTCACCGTAATCAATAATAGGTAAGATGAGAGAGTTCATAAGGGATATTTTTGTTTCAAAAGGAAGGAAATTTTGGAGTGATTTAAGAGAGTGGATAGCATCTTTTGCTATTTCACTAACCTCTTACTTTCTCACAAGGAAACTAAGAAAAGCACCACGCGGGCAACAGCTAGTTTTTAATATAAGGTATAACGTTAAGTAAGGCTTCCAAGGTTGCACTCAAAAACGCCATTTAACATTTAATTTATCATTAAGTGACAATTTGGCATAGAAAATGTCAATCCTAATGTGTTGCCAATCTCGCGGTTTTTACAACTTCACCGGACTTACTTGTTTAATTTATATTTTAGGCTGTATGTTATTAAAAAAGAATTGCATGTGCGTGTGAGTATTTCATTTTATAATTTACGTTGTCTTAGATTGCACAATGCCTGCAAAGGAATAGCGTAGATAGCAATCTTCAATTATTTGCAACCTAAGGTTATTTAGTTGCAACATACTATGTTTGTTGTAGGCTAGTATAATAACAAACTTCTACATTTTTGTAAACTATGCTTTTTTGTGTGTTAAAGTAAGTAAGTAAGTATCTTCGCGCCCATATCCCTAAAGGGCTAGGCAGAGGCACAACCTGGGCACCCACGACTAGCCGAAGACACAAAGTTCCACAATGTGATGGGTGGCAATTTCGCCAACCGGGTACACATCCAATCTCGAGCAACTATTTTTGCTAGAAAATTGAAAATACACATTTTCGAGATTTTTTTTTGTTGCCCGGCCGTGGGATCGAAACCAGAATATAATCTATTTATATATTGACGCATATCAATCAAGCCAGGAGAAATCTAATTTTTTGAGAAAATTTATGTTTTTTCATCAGGATCCTGATTTGGTACGCAGTGTTTAGTTTGGTACCGTAACTGAGGTGTACTCCTCCTAATAAGACTCCTTTAAAAACTTCCACTTTTACTGAACTAAGATTATACAAGAGAAATTATCCTAAGATTGCTATTTATCTTAAGATTCATCACGAGATTGTAATTAGGCACGTGTAGGTGTGGTGGCGGACAATGCAATCGGAGTCGATCAATCGTGTAATTATTGCAGTACTATTGCTGTAATATTCAAATATCGCGTGGCAGCTGTGAAACATTGGGTACAGGAATATTAAAATCAAAATTGAATATGTAATTCAATATTTACTACTAAAAACTCATACACGGTATTGCGGGTCGGGATGTGACGACCCTATCGCCGCAGCAGATAATCAAGTTAGGTTACTGGATTATTAGTGTAATCAAATACATCTGGGTGGTAAAGTGCAGCAGTATCAGCTTGCCGGAATTGGTAGCTATTATATGGTTACCTATTATAATATATGGTTAGTACTCAATATTTCCATGATCCCTGCTGGAGGGTAGGGAAGCCGGAAGACTTGTACTTGTGGCTTACAATCCCTTATGTGTACGATTGATAAATAAATAATAAGTACAGTAATTATTGTACATATATGTATACTGTACTGGCTGACCCCGCGAATTTCGTATCGCTTGACATTTCTAGCAGTTTGTATATAGGAAAAAGTAGAGTATTGTTTTTCTATTTTCCTTGTAATTTTATCCGTCTTTCTTTTTACAAGAACCTTCTCCCGACAATAACTAACATAACAAAAAAAACAGCAAAATTGGTCCATCCGTTCAGGCGTGATGCAATGACCACCCGGTATATGGGGCATAAATCCCCATATACCGGGTAAGGTACCCCGTGGACTTGCATATTGGCCCTAACACCTGAGCCACATGATGACGATGCTTCTCATGAGTTTGTAGTGTCTATAGGCGACAGTTGTCTCCAACCAATGTTTTTTCCAACAGTAATAATTTATGGGCAACCTATAATCTTCACCATCATGAAATCCTCTACTGTATAATATCTTAGAGAACAAAAAAATACAGTAGTGAGTGTCATAACTGGTAGAGGTTGTTAAACTTGGCGATGTAATTCATTAATGATTCATACATGTTACGCAACCAGAGGCAGAGGAGTATGGCGATAATGGCCAGGTGTGGATCCAACGTTCATTGTAAAAACTGTGCCACGAATTACTCATGTAACTAGTTATTAGTCTAAGATCCGAAGTTAGGTCGACCTACTCCGAGCTGATAATAGGATGAAACCGGTTTTATAGCAAATTTAGTATATCGGAAAATATTCCGATTCTTATTAAATTTGTATTATATTTACGATCCAGACGTATGCTAACCGATATTTGCAATAGTCTAAAACCCCTATTACAAAAGAAGTAAACCCCATATATATTCCTTAAGTAAAACTTCTATCATACCTACGTATAGTGTTTCTGCAAAATATAATTAAATTATTAATCATACTACCTACTGGGCTATCAATGCGTCAAATTTATAGCTGCAGATTATTTTATTTTCCCGTTTTATCTACTTCTTTTAAACTATCAAATTTACACTAATTATAACTGCATCGATTTAATGAATATCGTTTGAAGCGAGACGGGATCAAAGGCAAAACTTTTTCTCTACCGGATCAAGTTTCAGATTTGAATACGATAAAAATACCCAACATCTCGCACTAATATTTATTATACAGGGTGCCACAGTAGACCCATTGGAAGACAGAGCGTGGCGGCCATACGCACTGTGTGTTTAAATTTTATTTAATATCTGAGAAACTACAGAGTGCGTACGGTGACCACGCTCTGGCTTTCTAAGGGTCTACTGAGGTGCCCTGTAGTGTTTCACTTTGTCTTCTAGAAAATGTTTTTCCCGGTCCTGGTTTCAGTGCCCAATAAGCCTTATGCATCTTTATCAAACAGCTCGTAATTAGCGTAAATACTCGTAGCGTAAATAAGCCGTTAGTCACTATCAACAAGACTGCTGGTCCTTTACTCATGAAGCTATAGACTGGTACTAGAGGTTACACTCCTCATAAAGAACTAATAATGTTCACTAACTAAAAAAAATGCTGACTCACTCTAGTGTACCATCATCTCTTTCGTATTGTTTTTGTTAACATAAAAAGAAATAATTGGAAATGCCATCAGTTACTTGTTCGGATGTAACTTACAGTGGTAGTCTATAGCTTCATCAAGTGCTTGTTCGACGTCTTATTCCATAAAAAAACGACGTTGACGTAAACTCTAAATTTATTTGACTTCTTGGTATTACAGAACACCCGTCAACGTTATCCAATGTTGCATGACATAATTAATGTTGCGTATCGTTGCTTCCACGCTTCGTCACACCCAAGTATTTAGTGACCCATCCTGTAAATAAGTTGTTCATTAGACAACAAATTGGGTGGTTGACCTGGCTGACATCGAAGGGTTAAATGTCAGCCGTTAGTATTTCCTAATCAACCCGTCAATGCTGCAAAATTGTGTTAAGGGTCCATGTATGCTAAAATACGTCAGCAGTATAATGTTTTTTTTTCATACAAAGCAATCATGGATCTTGGTGACAAAAATACACAAGATTAACATTAATATGCTTTATAAGACGAGTGTTTCCAAAACACGATTCATTTCACTTTGCTCGATAGAAAAAAATCAAAAAGTTAACCCTTTTTTGAAAGCAAAACCCAACTGTCTACTTCAATTACGAAAATATCGTCACCAGATTTAACATTTATACTTTTTTTCAAATTACTTTTATAGTGTCAAAATAGTGATTTGTCGCTTAAGACATTTACTTTAGAGCGCAATATTTCATAGTAATCATGGAACGGGGGAGTGCGGCGATTGGATCTTCTGGCTGACTAAGTATGGGGCCTTAATGACTTCTACTGAAAATTTTACTGGCGTTGAAAAGGGTACCTTTTTACATTCAGATTTGCGATTTTTGTGTGACCTATATAATTATGTAAATTCTCGTCAAACTTACCAAATGACAAACTAATATACACGAACTGACACTGAATTTACCTAATTATTTGCAGGTAAGCCCTTTCAAAGGAGACTACCATGTGGCACCATTACCATCTTTGGTGTCTCTAGGCGGCGTGAATTTCTTACCATCAGGAAATCCGTCTGCTTGTTTGCCTTCCAATATCATATAAAAACTGCGGGACTAAAAAAATAAGATCATAAGATAAGAAGTATATCTATTGACAAAATGGATTCTACTATATGTATTTAAAAAATAAGATGTTTTTGTAAATTTTTATATGTGTGTTAAAAATGCCAAATGGGTTGTTCACTTATGTAAATGCGAAAATAATGATCATTAATTTATATTAATAGGTTATTGGAGTAATCGGCGCTCTTCAAGTTCAGTTCTAATGTTGTCGAGTTTCCTGTTGATAATGGACAATCCACGTCCAGTTTGGTTCACGTAACGCTCTATGGTCGATGTTTTGTGACTTCAAAGTGATTATTTAATAATTTTTATAACAATATTAATGTAATACTCAACATACCCAATTATGAACGTAACAAAGTAAACGAGATGTGTATCAGTGCGTTTCGAAATTTAAAATAACCAAAAGTGGTCAAGTTGAAATATTTTTCAGTTTCAAACTGATTGTGCTTACGTGTGCTAAAAAGTATGTTAAATTGTTTTCATAATAATTCGTCCAAAGACAGCAGTAAAAGCAATAAGAATTCCAATTCTGAGAGGCCAGTAAGTTTTACTTGTTTTTTTAATAGGTTTGAAATTTTCCTCAATAATTCATGTTGCCAGACCGCCTCGTTGGTCGAGTGGCTAGCGTATACGCCTAACTACACCGACCAACCGCGAGACTTGGGTTCGATTCCCGACCTTGGCAGGCATTTGTGTGATGAACATTTAGATGCCTGCATCTCCAGGTCTGGGTGTTTATTAAATTTATTCTGGTACCTATTTAAGTATTCCTATGTACATTGGTGTCGTTGACTAAAACCCCTAAAACAAGCATATAATTTGCTTACTTTGAGGTTAGATTCAATTTGTGTAACTTGTCAAGGGATATTTATTTATTTATATCGTTACTTCCACATAGTTTCAAAGTTATTCGGTTTTGACTATCGCCTCTGTGGTCTAGTGGTTCAGGTGTTGGACTTGATTGCATGAGGTCCCGGGTTCGAATCCCGGGTCGGGCAACAAATACAAAATTTGGGTTTTCCAATTTTCTATTAAAAAAAAATGTTGTTTGGGATTGGATATGGGCCCGTTTGGCGATAGGCTTGCCACCTGTCACATTCTGGGACTTAATGTCTTCGGCTAGTCGTGATTGTGCCTCTGTCTATCTCTTTGGGGATATGGGCGTGTAGATAAATTGATTATAAGTGAATTCAAGTACCGCTTATTCAATGTTCAAGTCAATATTTAATACCGATTTCCCATTTCCTGTGTAACCTTCAAACTGGCAACCCAGTTGTTTTTCCGTCATTGTTCCCGGCAACCATTGAATCGATAAATACGAATAGAAAGTCGGATATTTATTGATGTCGTAAATGAAAATAAACAAATGCTTCGCAGACATGAAAGTGGTTGATTTGAGTTCCGTAGCTGAGTGAATAAACGAACCCCTATTGATAACGGACTCTTATTTCTGTCTGTCCTTACGTATGTTACATTCATGTAATTTTGTCACTATAGAACCTTTCGCCTCTGTGGTCTAGCGGTTTAGGTGTTGGACTTTTCTGCTTGAGGTCCTGGGCTCGAATTCCAGGTCGGGCAAAAAAAATAAAATTGGATTTTCCAATTTTCTAATTACAAAATGTTGGTCGGGATAGGAAATGTGCCCGGTTGGCGATAGGCTTACCACCTATCACATTGTGGGACTTAGTGTCTTCGGCTAGTCGTGGGTGCCTTGGTTGTACCTCTGCCTACTTCTTCTGGGACGTGGGCGTAAAAATACACTATAAAACCGTGTGGTCTTGCGGTTCAGGTGTTGCTTGAACTGCTAGACCACAGAGGCGATAGGACTTGGACTGCATGAGGTCCCGGATTCGAATACCGGGTCGGGCAACAAAAAGAAAATTTGGATTTTCTAATTTTCTATTAAAAAAATGTTAGCGATAGGCTTGCCACCTATCACATTGTGGGACTTAGTGTCTTCGGCTAGTCGGCTAGTTGTGCCTCTGACAACCCATGCCAGGATATGGGCGTGAAGATACTTTTTTTTTACTTTTAAAAACTATACTTATTTGAGATATACAAGGTAGATGTATTCTGTCAATCACTTTTTTATACAAACATGATAATGTAGTACAACGTACATGTGAGTTTTCTTTGGATATTATGCCTTTAAAATAACATTGAAGTTCCTAGAACCACTTTCTAGAACTCAAATACATCAGAGCAGTGACTGACCACGTTTAGCCAAAGATACTTCTTCCTACATGTATGTGATAGGTATAAAATTATCACCAACCGGGTTCTCATCCATTCCCGGGCAACATTGGTTTTATTAGAAACTAGCTATTTCGGCGAACTTTGTTTCACCCGCTCTGTTTGTAAAATTAAAATGTTGTTTTCTATTTTCCTAGCAGTCGAAAGGGTTAAAAAGTACCCTGATTAGTCCTGAGTATCCCGTGTAGTCATAATTCTACGCTAGCTCCCCATAGATTTTCAGCCAAATCGGTCTAGTCATTCTCGAGTTATAAATAGTGTAACTAACACGCCTTTCATATAAAATGTTTATATGATAGAAGATTAAAAAAACATTTTAAGTTAACCGACCGAGGAATCTCCTCGAAACCGAATGGGAACTCTAGTCAACGCTAACACCGGACCACCAGACACCACAAGTGATTATTTTTGTTATTTATTAAAATAGTAATGAAAAAATTTTTGTGGTATTATGGGGCATACAGACAAATATTCCAAAATAACTAGCAAACCCGACGAACTCCGTTTCGCCGTTTTGTTTTCCTGTTTTTCTGTTGAATTTTTTCCTGAATTTTGTTTGCTATAAACCTCACGGAGTCCGAGACCTGTCCAACGAATGCAAAATCGTGCACATCGGTTAGTGCGTTCTAGAGTTCAGCAAGGAAAACCCGACTTATTTTTGTAAATATAAATAATCTTAATATGTGCTGCTGTGGAACCCTTTATGGTGAATCCGACTCGCACTTGGCCGTTTTATTTAGATTTCAGTACAATATCTGAGCTCTTGTAAACACAGGATGTGTGCAACCAATAACGCGATCACTTGTCAATTGAGACTTATCTAGTGAGAGTAAAGGAAGTGGATAGTTGTGAAGAAATAATGCTATATATTTTCTTGAAATGTAATTTCCTTTATTTCTATAGGACGTTACAAATTTTAGACCTGACTTGTGTTATGAGTGTTGAAATAATCTGTGTTCATTATTGGCGTAGAAATAAACTATTTGAACTATGCACCTCGGTATATTTCGTGTTTACGAATTTAACCGATCAATAAACCAATGTGTGATCGTAGTTTTAGTTGAATAAATAACAACTTAACAATAGTTAATAATAACAACTCTATATAGTTATCTATAAAATACATTTGGACTTCTGAAGCTTGACGAACATAGCCGAATCGCAGAATTTAAGTAGTATATGTGTACACCATTGCCTCTTATTAATCTTGGTTCCCATTGTAGAGTAGACCTGTAACAGGTCGTTTCAAACAATCATAGGTAAAATGGGCAACAAGACGACTAGTGGTAGAGACTTTCCATTGTAGGAGCCTTACCTATTCCTGCCGGCATAATGATTATCTTGAGGTCTGGCGTAGCTTGTGGCTTCCACATTAGGCCGAACACGACGGCCACAGGACAGTATACTATTGTGTGTGTACTATGTCTCTTATGATTAGTATAGTCATGTGCTTATTCGTCGGTTTTGACTGTCCGTTGATATTTTTTGTTATGCTATGGCGAACATATGTACGGTTGTTAAGGTTGTAAGAGCCAACCGTCGTCTGTAAACACCGTAGATGTTATTGCTGTGTCATTATCTCATGATCGTGACATTGTCGTGTTCCCAGTAGTAAGGAAGAGTGGTAGGTCGTTTGTGTAATTAAATGAGTCAGTCACGTACTTTAACTAACCTTTAAAAAGGAGGTTTCAGTTTATACTATGTTCGACTCCAATATTTTTAAATCTTTTTTTAATGATATTGGAAGGCAAACAAGCAGACGGATTTCCTGATGGTAAGAAATTTCCGCCGCCTAGAGACACCAAAGGTGGTAATGGTGCGTTGCCAACCTCAGGCCGGGATGTTAGGCCTCGACCAAAAGTAAGTTTATCGGCTACCTTACCCTCCGAACCGGAACACGTCATGACGTTATGGCGACAGGAATAGGTAAGGTGGTGGTACCAATCCGGGAGAGTCGCTACGAAACTCTACCACCTAGTCAGATGTCACGGTGTTAGTGACGGTAAGCCTATGCTCGCCTTTTACGAGCTGCTTGACAGGAAGGCAGTAGGTCTATTCTGCAAAGGAGCCCGGACCAACACGGGGTATTAATCTGTTTCTCTGTTAGTTAAGAACCGATTTTAATTATTTTTAATTCGACAAAGCGTATTTTTAAGTTGGTCTTTTGCCACTATGTCTAGATCTGATGACGATCCCATAAGTATTTTTTTTAATTTACCTTTGTTGATTATTCTGTCATTTGTAAACCGATCTGATTTTTTTATTTGAAAGAATATAGTTTCGAGGTGGTCCCTTTCGCCACCAAGTCTCGATCTGATGATGGAATCCCAGGGAAATCCAGAAAACGTGCTTTTAGACGACAATATTGAAATCGAAGTCGTTTTTTTGCAGGTTTACTGAGCTTAAGTTATAATTTATGTGTTCGGAGTCTAATGCGATTATTAAACATATGTTTTAACACCGTTGATGCCTTGTTGCATTAGCAAATATAAAGACCAGACAGCCCAGCTAACCCACTTTCCAATTTTTAGCATATGATTATCTATGGGCCACTTGAATTTCTATAAAGCGTTATCACTGTTTTCGAAAGTCCTACGTTATTCAATATTGTTTGCCGTGTCGTTGTGTTCTATATGCATATAATTTACAAAGTTTATAATATTCTCAGAACAATCAAGCCTCCGAAGAGGTATAATATGTTTTTATGTGTTTTTTATCGGCTGTAATAAAATTATTCTTCAGAGGAAACCTGTAACTTTGTTACGCGTAAATATTCCTATCACATCTTATATTGACGTCGGGATGAGACGATCCCATTGCCCGTTAGTGGTTACTTGGTTACTCCAAACTTTCGCATTAATAATATTAATATGATAGGATTTAAGTTATGAAGATACTTTTGTTGTAATGAAAAATCAAAAATGTAAAACTTTTATAAACTTTGTAGTATAGGTAGTATCAATTATTACCTACGAGTACCTACTTAAAATGTTCGTGTAATAGACATTTCGTGAAATAAGATTAATCCCTCATCAAGGGCGCGCAACGCCATGTCTTGTTAAGAAGTGGAAAAGTGGAAAACCCTGACACAAAGTGAAATTAATTGATTTTAACTTGAGATGTTTGAACGTAATTGAAATTTACTTGAGATATAAAAATATTGTTTTTCCTGTCTTGGTCTTAAAAGCATTTTTTCTCAGTAAATAAATTTAATTTTTACTCTCGCTTTACATACGTTTGATATGAGATCACCATTGCGCTGTTTCACTTAAGAGAAGAGGGTAGCTGGTAAACTAGTGTGTAAATGAACGAATAATTTTGATTTGTTTTGCACAAATATAATATAAAAATTAAACACTAGTTATATTATAACTTGCACGATTTGCCTAACATACCGGCCTCAGGACAGCGACGCACCCGTAACGTCAATAGTGTCTTTAAGCAATGGTTATCTTTTAACATCAAGGGAGCCGTGCTCTTGTTCGGTGACCTCTTACATAAATAAAAATTTAAATTGAGGCAATCAAAAGTCTCCTTAACGCAGGTGCGATCTCTGCCCGATAACCTTAGGGTGAAAAAGACAATTTATGTATTTAAACTAAGACTAAACACTGTCATTATAGTGACACGAATAGGCAAGGCGGTAGTTCCCTTCCCGGAAGAGTTGCTGCACAGCACTATCATCTTTATGCTAATGACCTATATTCAAATCAACGCTCGTTTCTTATGACTTGCCTGACAAAGAGGCAGGTGGTCTAATCTACTCAGCGATACCCTAAACAAACGCGGTATTTCCGTCATAGCCCCATACCCGACCCCAGTGGCCGCCCATTGGTCGAAGTTCGACCATAATAAATTTTAATATCTTGTTCATAAGAACGCCATCTTCATTTCTTAAGACCATATACTTGCCATCTGTGATTTTTTATCGTTATCATCAAGTTGTTTGTGTGTGTCAAATGCATGGTAGTGTGGGTAATGTTTTATTTATTGATTTAATGTACTTTATAAGAATTATTATTAAAAAATATTAGCGTTCTGAACTTCTCCTACACATAAACTATAAGTGTGCCAAATTTTACGTTCCTCCGTCAGCGCAATTTTCGTAAAAAGGGGTCCAAAGTTTTGGCATCACTTATTAATATATAGATTCACAGGCATTTACTAAAAATGAGTAAATGGAGCGTGCGATGATTCACTACTGTTGGGATGCAATGACCATAACGTCATTTTTTTTGGTGGTATTATACGGGTTAAAGTCTTGGTATTGTTCACAAGAAACCTGAAGTGAGCAATAAACGTGACTTTGCTCTCACGAATTCTAAAATACGGTTTCTCAAAATCGTAAAGCTCGTTTAATGCTTCAATAGCAGTATTTTAAAATCCCGTTGCTCTAACAAGTGGAACGTTTGTCCGAACAAATACTGCACCTCCTTGGTATGTATCGATGCGGAATATGCTAATCAGTGGCTCTATAGCCTTTTCAAGAAACGCTATAGTGCTGACGCGGACGTTTCAAGAGTCTCTCTATCACCTTGCTGTAAGCTTTTTTTTAATCTATCGTAAAATCTGTGTCATAATGAAATGATATGTAGGTGTGTTTAATTGTTATTTAAGGTACTGTGTAATCTATATTAATATTATAAAGACGTAGTGTCTGTTTGTTTGTTTATTACTCCTTTACGCAAAAACTGTTGAACCGATTTTCATGAGTTTTGGTACAGATAGATATAGAGTGTAATTTCGAATAACACAAAATATTTTCTACTCTGAAAAAAATGTTTCGGTGGGACCATTAACCACGTAGGCAATACCGCAGGCAACAGTTAGTATCATACCTAAACCAAATATGAAAAGTTTTATTATTCGGTCCATTATTGACATTCATGCACTTTTTACTCGATAGCAACGTAAGGGTTATTTTATACCGAATTTTCGAAATTTCCTGCTTATTTTCCTTACCGTCAGAAAGAT
>NJDD01000502.1:100835-113495 GCA_002245505.1 Calephelis nemesis
CGGTTTCGCTATACAAGCATCATCAGGGCTATATAACATGTATATATGTTTTGATGTGGTTTTTGTTAATAGATAGAGTGACTCAAGAGGAAGGTAAAACATCGAAGTTTGTATACCGTTGCGAAGTTGGTACGGGCTGCTTTATAAAATATATTCTAAAATATTTCTTTATTTAAAGTCGTATTAGGTTAAGCCGCAGTTAATGCATATGAAATAAACAAATGGCTTTTCTGATCTCAAAAGACAACATTATGTAAACACCATAGATCAGTGGTGCCCAAACGGTCGATCGCGAGAGGGTCCACGGTCGATCTTAGAGGTTAAGCTAGTTAGTACCTACAAGATTTTATTTTCGAATTTCGAATATTTTTTACCTACAAATGTGTGTAAATAGTGAGAAACTATGTTAAACTGCTAATAATTACTTATGATTACAACATAAAAATTAATTATAATATAAATACTTGTTATTATTACTAACAGATAAAAAAATACATGAAAATAAAGCGGTCGATCTTAAACCCTTAACTTTTTCTCAAGTCAATCTTCACAGCACAAAGTATAGACATCACTGCCATAGATATTAAGTGATGTTAAAGGTTATTAGTCTCATTTGCAAGTAAGTCATTCATTGTATCAATGGTGAAGTGCAAATAAGTGTATTGTTATCAATTTTTGCTAACATTTGCGGTGTCGTGTCTTTTGTGAGTCATTTTGAACTTTTACGAGGTCACTTATGTTTCACCTAATTAAATATTGTTAGCAGAAAGCATATTGTGTGTTTTCTTCTTTCATTAATTAACTAGAAGCGACTTGGTGTTTTCTTGTTAAATGTATTATCTTGTTTCTATACTTTGGTATAGTCGACACTTGGTGAAATTCTATCCCGCCATCCTATAAACTATCTTGTTAACATTTAAATTCGATTTGTATTTTTTCTGTTACTAACGGACAGATTTTGGTGTTTTTTTTTTCAAGTGTAGGTTAGGATACCGATTTAATACAGTCAAATTTCATCTTCGGGTCTACGTCTAGACGTGTGTGTGACCTGATAGTGTCTCTGCCTGCTTCGTCGGGATATGGCCGTGAAGATACTTTTTTTATAAAGATCGGGCAAGTGTCTGATGTTGATAAAATTTATACGGTATCATCTCAAAATTTGATAATTTTCGAAAAAATATCAAACCACCACGTGGTAAAGAAATTGAAATCGGGTCGTTGCAGTTTTATGGCGCTAAATTACTTTACACCCATAATCGCAAAAACAAATATTCGTAGTATCTATTGTGTAATACTAAATACACAATAGTAACGAGTAAAAAGTGTTAAAAGCAAGCTTGTTTTCGCTCTTATCCCCGAAGGGGTATACTAGTAGTCAAAGGTACCAGTCACAAAACATGATACACATGGCCGACCTATAGCCAACTGGTCACTTATTCAACCCTGAGCAATGTAGTATTTATTAGAAAATTTAATAAAAATACGCATTTCGTGTTGCCCGACTCGGGAATCGAACTCCGTACAATCAACGCGAACAGCGACCACCAAAGGCGATTATTAAGATCAAAACTAAATAAACTGGAGTTCATATGTTTGTACTGACAGTGCAAAAAGCCTAAATAGGAAAAGAACCGACCAAAACTAAATAGGCTTTGGTCGGATCTTTTCCTGTCGGAATATCGAACCCCACTTACGTCACTCGGTGCTTAGTAAAGTAGAGCACTTTACAATTGGGTCATCATGGTGGTGTCTCTTAGAAAATGATGCATCTAGTGTTTAGCAGCCGCCTACACAAAAAGGTGTCTGTTCTAAATATTTAGCTCTTATTTCTTTAAGATCTTTTGATTCTGTGTTAGTATTAAAAGTATCTTCACGTCCGTATCCCCGAAGATGTTGGCAAATGCACAGACGAATAGTTGAAGGCACTAAGACCACTTTGTAATAGGTAATTGTATTTTGTGATAGTATGTGTAATAATTGTATGGTGTAATTGAAAATATACCTCCGAACTTTGGATCGCACCTCGTTTTTTTTTTAAAAAAAAACGAACCCTAGACATGAAGTCCAGTCCAACATCGGACCGCTAGACTACAAAGGCGATGTATAAGTATTAATTTTAAGTAATTGCAAAAAAAAATATGTTAAGGTGTAAGATTTAATTGGTCTGTGGCTTTGTGGATGCCAAAATGAAGAATGGAGTTACTTATCGGAATCGGTAGTTCTTTTGGTCTCAAAATTAGTCATAATTGCCATTAGAGGTGCTATTCAAATTTTTCATTCAAATGTTTACGGAGACGCTAGCGAATTTGAGCGCCGTCAACTTCATGGTAAGGGCTTACTTAGGGGTCAGATTTAATTCAATACTAGCTGTAGTTCGTTCTTCGCGGCCTTTTATTATTTCTAGTGGTCTCCAATAGGTCGAAATTCGACCATAATAAATTTTAATATCTTGTTAATTGATGATATCTTTGTTTTTAGTGCGCCATCTGTGATCTTTTTTCGCTATCATCAATATATTTGTTTGTGTGTGTCAAATGCATGGTAGTGTGGGTAATGTTTTATTGATTGATTAAATGTAAGTACATTTAAGCATACAGTTTACATACAAGCATTATTATTGAAAAGTATTAGCGTTCTGCGCTTCTCCTACACATAAGCTATAAGCGTGCCAAATTTTATGCTCCTGCTTCAGCGCAAGTTTTGTAAAAAGAGGTCCAAAGTTTTGGCATCACGTATTAATATGTAGATCAAGATAAAACTGTAATATTTTAAATTTGACCAAATAACGTTAATGTAAATCAAATAAATATCAGATCAGTAATTTCGAAGTTTATCCCGAACGTATATCCTTACGTTAAAGAAGCGGTTGGAATAAAACTGCTATGTTTTATTTTTTGATGCAGGGTCAGACTCAGTACAAAATTAATAAGTATATTAAAATTGTGCGAGATATTTAATCAAAACAAAATGCAAGCTCCCGTATCGGTATAAAATTACTACAGAAGAACCGTTGCACAGTGCACACATGTTTTGTAGCAGTGAGTCACCAGTGCCGAACTGGGAACCGGCTTTACTTCTCGATTTACTCGTACATAAAAGCGATAGGCGCCGGAATGGGACGTCTTTGGTCATTTATTATTAGTATTGTGATAAACTAGAATGACTTATGAGTTGTGACGCATTCCAAAAGTATATCGCCCGTGACAACTAGAACCTACACGGCGTTTCACTTGACTATATTATCCCTGTTATTTGTCACGAAGCTGTTGAGGTTATGTAAAGATCTTGTATAATTTAGGTGCATGTTTTTATCAGTCATGGGTCATGGTCTACGCTTCATAGGATAAATTTTTTTTGTTAAGTCAGCTAATTTCTTTATTTGTGCCGATGCTTGAATTCTCGGTCGAGAATGTGTTTATCAAGGTTTTCTGCATTCTTTGAAAGAAAATCCTATCTGATAAAAGAAACATAAAAATAAAAATTAACGGTTATTTTAGCTGGATTCTGAAACTAGATTTTTTTATTATAAGCTCATAATTTAATTATCTTCTCAAATGGTGTATTGTAATGTAATTTGCTCATAGTGAGAGTAGATAGCAAATAATTGGAATCATCATAGGCAGACTTTCGATGATAATAACCATCTTGACGTGTATTTTTGCGTATTTTTTGTGTACTAAAATATTTCTTTTTGTTACAGTTGCAAAGTAAGCGCGAGCTGTTCTTCAAATCAGACACAGTGAGCGGCGGTGGAGTAAGTGCAGGTGGTTTGACGAGCACCACTCCTCCGGCGCCCCCTCTCGCTCCCTCATCTATGAAAGACGTACTCGCCAAGCGATCCGCAACGCTACCAGACACACAAGAGAACAGTCACCACGAAGCGAACGGCACAGCTCCAATCACCAAACTGAGCAATAGTGTGTCAGACCAAGGCAAACCGGCATCAGTGATGCCACCACAGATGCCAGCACCGCCAGTACCTACCACAGCGCCGCCATCTGTACCAGCACCTTTACGTAGCACTGAAAATATAATGAAGGTGATTATGATCATGTACCTATCTTCTTGCCAAACGCCAACGACAGCTTAATTTATGTAATATCGACTTAGTTGTAGGCGTTTTTTGGAGTTGTTAAAAAATTACTTATTATATATTATATACAAATCGACAGGTGACAAGGATTGGAATTAAAAAAAAATATTAATAGTAGGTACGCTGAAGCCAACCCTGTGTCTTCATTTCTAAAATAATTAATATCCACTAGCTGTTTTCCCGTGGCTATGTCAGCAAAGAATAGGTTTGGTAGAGTAGTTTCAAATAAACTTTCATCTCCATTTCATTTTATAGGGAATGAAAGTTTGAAAAGGGTTAATTTTTGTAGAAAATATGCCAATATTTGAACCCGGTTACTTTGTAACATGCATATCCAATTCCATCAAAATTGGTTTAGCGGTTTAGCCGACAAAGAGCAACAGACACAGAGTCCAGAGACTTTCGCATTTATTATATTATGAATATAAGAAAATTAAACATTTTCAACAATCGGATCGATTTTCGCAATGCGTAAAACTAAGTACTTCTAAGTGCAAATAAAACAAATACAAAATCTGTTTAACATCACTTAAAGTCTGTAGATGTTAAAGTATATTTAGAATAAGCACTCATAAAAGTGTTCGAATATGACAGAACTTTGTTGGTTTATTTCGTGAAAGTATACAATCCTGACTAATTGTTATGATTCACTTCAAAAAACATTTTGAGGTTTAAATAATTTGGTGGTTTTTTTTTGTAGACGTAAAGTCGTTATTCTACTAAATTGGTTGTAAAATATGTATACAAGCACCGCTAGATCATAAATTTAATGCTTATATTTATAGTGGGGTCGTTGCAACTCTATTAAACCAACTGTAAATAAGTATTAGATTTGAGAATTAGGCTTAGCTTGCTACATTTAATAGGAGGATGATGAAAGAAGACAGTAATCTCGCCGTCGGGATGTGACGACCCCATCGCTCGTCACAAGTGGATTATTGTTGCCACTGTCTTATCTATTTCTGATTATGACTTATTTACTCGCCATTGTTGTGTTCCGTACTGGAGGTTAGCCCGTCCGTATCGCCCGTATCCTCAAAAAGGTAGGCATAGGTAAAACTAGAGCTTCACGACTAACAGAAGACCCTTTTTCCCACCATATGAAAGTTTGCAAGTCTATTGCCAATCGGAAACAAATCCAATCCCAAGCTGCGTTGTTTTCATTATAAAATTAAAAAATCGTTGTTTGTTAACCGATCCGGGAATCGAATCCGGAAATCATGCGTTCAAGTCTAGCCATGAACCGGTAGACCATAGAAGTGATAACTAGAATATGTAACCTAAAATCCCGGCCATAAGATAGTTACGCATCAGCACCTATAAGTAATGGTTATCACCAACGTTGCTTGCTTGTTTACGAGGTTTTATAACATACATAATCGTGACATACATACATAATCGTAATAATAATATACAAAGTCCAAATTTAACTGTATCTAAGTTTAAAAATTCAAGATTTTAAAAGTGTGATTCAGATGATTCTATGTAGTATTGGTATGGCTAATGGCCTCCTACTACTTTACTCTGTTAATTAATCAAAAGTAGTATTCCTTTTTTGGATTTCAAATTTCTGGGTAATCAATAATTCCGCTTTTTGTCCATACAATCCGTCCGTCAAAAATGTAAACGCCCACCGCCTCCCGAAAGCATTTATTATTTTCGATAATATGCAAAAAGAAGTTCACGGCTATTCTGATTGTAAGAAACGTCCGTTTCCTATAGACAGTATAGATATTTGTTAGTGTTTTTGGACTTGACTGCATGAGGTCCTGGGTTCGAGTCCCGGGTCGAGCAACAAATCCCCGATACACGATTTTCCAATTTTCTAACAAAAAAATATGTTGCTTGGGATAGGATATGCGCCCGGTTGGCGATAGGCTTGCCACCTATCACATTGTGGGACTTAGTATCTTCGGCTAGTTGTGGGTACCTTGGTTGTACCTCTGCCTACCTCTTCGGTGATATGGCCGTGAAGATACAGTATAGATGTTAAGTGTGTCTGTTTTGTGGCTGGAGTAGTAGCAGAATAGACGGGCTATAGGTCTACATCTTGTTGGTGTTTTTACGTGATAAGACTACGAACAAGTATAACACTCTCTTGGTGATAAGAGACAACAGTGACCTATAGATGTTTGCAGGCGCGTCGCTCGTCTGTAGTCCGTGTATAAGGCCAGTAGTGTAAGCCTGGCGGCTGCCTTAACCTCCAGACCGGAATATGACATTGTAATAATCATAGCGGCAGGATTTGATAAGGTGGTGGATCCCTACTAGGAAAATTTATACCACGACCCTCTATCACCAGTGGTTTGGTTGGTTGTGACAGCTTTGACTTTTGCTTGCCTCTAACGAGCTGTCTGGCAGGCAGGCAGATGGTATATTCTACTCTGGAGACTCGGACGAACGCGGGTGAATATCACAATGGGTTTTTAAGGATTAAATCAAAAACTTTTGTATGTTGTTCAAATCAATAAAATAATATCTATTAATTATTTTCAGAAATCTGATCATCCGCCTGTTGCACCAAAACCAGACTTACCTAAGATAGAGAAACCAAAAACCAAAGAATTAGATGGATACGTCGGATTTGCGAATCTACCAAATCAAGTTTACAGGAAAGCGGTCAAAAAAGGATTTGAATTCACGTTAATGGTTGTAGGTAAGGTTCTACTTTTTGTTTTCTAAATGGTTTATGCCTTTATTGGAAATACAAGAAACTTACACACACCACCCACTCATTATTATCATTAGTTTAATTAGTGCTCAGTACTCGCTTTGGCCTACAAAAGCCCAAAAGGTCAAAGCTGCGGTACATATTAGGCCCATTTGTTGGGCCAACATTTGGGATTCTATTGAACGCTAATAATTCAACCATCACACCATCGAGTAGCTCATTATAAGTTGGACGACGCCTTGGCCCAATGTGTGCAGCGGCCATCATGTTCACAAACCACGAGTGAGAATAATAATTGTCTGATAATAACATACATGCAGATTACTAATCACACAAAAAATAATATTTTCAACGCGTTAGAAGCCGCATGCAATAAATATGTGTTTGACCATCCGACCCGGCGAACTTCGTATCTTTTGACACTAGTATACTAATAGTTTGTTTGGATTAAGGCATCGTTTTTTTACATTTTCCCTGCAATTTTCCTTTTTGTTTGAAGAAATCCTTTTGACAATAACTAACATAACAAAAAATAATTAGCAAATGACCGAGAGAAATGGGGATTTATTTTTAAAGATTATTATTTTTTAATTTCCTTGCCGTCGAACGGAATAAAAATATCCAATGTCCGTCTCCTGGCTTTAAGCTACTTGCCTATAATTTTCAGCTAAATCGGTTCAGCCGTTCTTGAGTTATAAATAGTGTAACATAACTTTATCTTATACCTTTAAACGAGCAATTCTTGTATATATATATATATAATTGGAATCTCGGAATCGGCTCCAACGATTTTCATGAAATTTAGTATATAGGGGGTTTCGGGGGCGATAAATCGATCTAGCTAGGAATCATTTTTAGAAAATGTCATATTCGTGTTTTATTCGTGTTTTATCGACTTAAACTTACTTTTTTAACAAATAGGAGGCGTTTGAGTAGTCCCAATTTATTATGACTCTTCCTGACATAAAAAAATGCCGAGCAAAGCTCGGTCATCCTGGTACTATAGATTAATATTTGCTCGGTCTAGTCAAACTAATTTGCAGACGGAAGCTAATAAATAACATAAGTTTATAATAGTATTCGATGATAAGTGAAAGGTAATGAGAATAATAAAAGTATGAAAATTCCTTCAATGGCAAAAAGTACAATTTGCCTCCATTATACTTTGATGGTGGTAATGACGGGTCTATGGCAATGCTTTTATTCAATTTCAGGGGTCCGTATCCAAGATATTATGGAAATAAAATTTCATTTAAGTCCACAGTCCACTCCTTTTCTATTTATTTCACTGGACTGTAGCTTTCTTATTAGTTAAGTTCTTGTAAGGATTATTATGTTAAATATTATTTTTTATGTTCAATATTATATTGTTGTAAAAAAACATAATTATGATTGAAAATTGTATCTGTTGACTGCAGTTTTACTACTTACACAAAATCATTATCGAAATCAAAAAGAAATAGCATAGTAGTAGTATTCCTGGCCCTAGCTAGGGCATATATGTACACTTATTTTTCTTCTCACTTCACTTTGTGGTAAATTTTATGACATTATTCTATTATTATTATAAATGCGAAAGTTTGTATGTTTGTTTATTTGTTACTCCTTCACGCAAAACCGGCAGAACCGATTTTTGTTAAAAAATTGGCACACATAGAGGGTAACTTGGATTAACACATACGACAGTTTTTATGCCGAATTTTTTTTCCCGTGGGACCATTAAACACGCGGGCAAAGCTGCGGGCAACAGCTAGTTGTTTTAATATGTATTCAGAATATTTGGTACCAATTGACGTCGTTACGCCGGATCTTCTCAGTGTGAGGCCGTGATTCCGATCCGGTGGTAGTTTAAAAAAAATTTTGACGCACAAGTAACACTTGGTCTACGTCGATAAAGTAATCTGAATCTGAATAATTTATATAGTAGGTACAGAAACATTGTTATCTAACATCAATTCGCGCTTGACTGGTTTTTAAGCAATATTCTTTTTAAACTGGAGTGTAATTTTCCCACTGCTATTATGCTGTAAGGACTTGAGATTTGAGTACAAAGCTTTTTATTTGTACTTTTTATTGTACTTTTTAATATCCTGCCGTCACCGTACTATTGTTAATATAGTGTTCTTTTATAGATCTGCAAAATGTTTTTGTGCTGGCAACTTTTTGTAACTTCATCACATATTTATTTCAATCATAAAAACTAGCTAGCGGTATCCCCACAATTAAGGTATTCGTCTATGTTATTTGTTCTGCTTCTGAAAGCCATAGCATATTTTAATCTCATCAGGAATATATTGCTTATGTATCAAAATCACAAATTAAATCTAAAGTATACAAAGACTATTGCATATAGATTAGGTACCTATTGAACTATCCCAGTTGTTCCTGAGCTCCCTTGGAAAATGTCGGTCAACTGCAAGTAAGACCGGTCCTAATGTATTTATTACTAACACCGTTGCCAAGAGTAAGGGGTAAACATTTGCGCTAAATCGTCTTTATTATGGATATCATCCTATTATTCTTCTTCCTATCTACGTTTTTATGTAAGCTTATCCTATGTTTGACTGTCATGACTAGTAGGATTACTTTGGATTCTCGAGCTCATGCAAATTCAAGATTGGAATTGAATATCTCATATTTTTAGGTACACTTGCTTGAACACAGTATCAGCGAATTATATAATATATATATTAACGTTAAGATAGCAATAAGCAATCAATTATTTATTAGATTCGTTGAATTTTTTGGATTTATATGTTAATAGGTCGCTAGTATTGTGTTAAAGAGTACCTAAAGTGACATATTATACCTACGATTCCAATTTCCAACTTGCATGAAATCGAGTTCCAAGAGTAACCCTACAGATTGAAGTGTACTGTAACCTGTAAACACATACATGAAAGAGTCTTAACATCTTATCCTCTGGTTTGCAGCGTCTTTTTGTCGTCTATGACATCTATAGGTGATGCTTGTTTCTTACCTTCAGATAATTACAATAAGTGGTTTTTACTATTTTACTTTTATGAAATTTTTTTTTTCAATTTTTAGTTGCCTCTGGTCTAGCGGTCCGGCGTCGGACTTGACTTCTTGAGGTCTCGGGTTCGATGCCTGGGACGGGTTACAAAAAATTAGAAATTCTATATTTTAAATTTTCTAATAAAAATAATTATAGCCCGGGATTGGATATGTGCCCGGTTGCCGACAGGCTTGCCACATGTCACATTGTGAGACTTAGTGTCTTCGGCTAATCGTGGGTGCCCTGGTTGTGCCTATGCCTACCGCTTCGGGGATATGGGCGTAAATATACTTCCAATGCGTAGAGCACAGAGTACTTTGATATTTGGTGAAGGTCTCTGTTCACCAGTCGTAGATAGAGTGATGATGAGTGATGCCAATTTAAAGTAGTAAAGTGATTGCGAATAATAAACGCCTGTCGGCCGGATTCTTCTCTTTACTAAACTAGATCAAGGCAATTGGTGTAAGTGGAGATGACCACACAACCGCAGTATTTTATCTAAATGCCGTAATATCTATGTATATTTTTACAATCGACTCCGTGGTCTAGCGGTCAAAGTGTGATTTCATTGCATGAGGTCCCGGGTTCGATTTCCGGGTCGGACGAAAAAAAAGAAAATTTGGTTTTTCCAATTTTTTTAATGGAAAACATGTTGCTCGGGATTGGATATGTGCCCGGTCTTGAAGTGGGTCATGTTGTCTTTTTTGCTAGTCGTGGGTGCCCTGATTGTGCCTCTCCTCTGCCCGGGGTTTCCGGAATATGGGCGTGAAGATACTTAATGTTTTTTTAAAGTCATTATTTAAAATGTTAAAGTTCTAATGATCTCTTATCATACATATAATAAAGGTGAAAAGTTTTGTTTTTTAAACTCAATAAATCTGGTAACACTAATATTTTTTTTCTATTACTTTAGCTTAATTTTTTTTGCACTTGTTACATTTGAATTTTTTTTAATAAAATCACACCGGCCAAGTATGAGGTAACTGCGAAACAAAAAGCTGGGAACTGCCTAATAAAATCATTATATTCGTTTTGATAACTTTGAACTTTCATTCATACCATTCAAAATTTAAATTAATGTTGAGTTAAATAGTTATTATCTTCTTATTGTGGGAATTTAACGTTGTTTTGTAAAATTAAATACGTTAATAATTACTATTTGGCTATTATTGGTCGCGGAAAAAAAAACTAGGAAGATATGAAAGCTATTAACGGAGGTCATTTTTTGCTGACAAGTCTTTGTCAGTCGACTGAATGATCGATGGTTAATATCTATTGAAAGTTTCAATTCGAGGAATCGCGCTATTTGTAAAAACTATATTTGCACACACATATCTTCGCACCAAGTCCCTTACGGGGTAGGCAGAGAGTATCGAGTGCCATACCTCACGATCCTGGGAGACCTATTTGGCTTACATCTCCCTTCTCTCTGGCTTAATCTTGACCCATCCCTCGGATAATATCCGAGCGATCTGATCGTAGAATTTCAACCTAGGTCTCCCTAGGTACCTACATCCATCCACATTCGCATTATATATCTGCTTTATCAGTCTTTCATCTATCATTTTATATTTGCTATTAGAATAATATACTGTTAAAACAATTGAAATTTAGAAGAAAAACCTTTCTTGTTACTTTTAAAAAAAAGTTTTTTTTATTTCTTCTTACTTTAAATACTTATGATACATCTGGTGAGGCACAGCAATTGGTGAGGGCGGTATTCCTATCCTATTTAAATAATAACGTATAGCTTTATGAGTATCTGTATCTTCTAATTAATACTCTGGACATATTCAATCTGGGTTAGATTGATAAGCAGGTAAGCAAATACAAATATTCAGATATTAATCAAACAAAATGTCTACTCCTGTCGGAAATCGAACTCGAATCTTGCGCCACCGACCGATTGGTGGCGGTAGGCGAGGGTCTCCTAGGCAACCCCTCGAGGGTTACTGTACACGCCTACGACGGAGGAGCCTATCGATTTGGACAATAACGTAAGTGCTTGTCACTTAGATTGTCAGTAATTTACTATAAGCACGTAAAGTAAGTGG
The DNA here is from genome assembly GCA_002245505.1 of Calephelis nemesis. Classification (NCBI taxonomy): domain Eukaryota; kingdom Metazoa; phylum Arthropoda; class Insecta; order Lepidoptera; family Riodinidae; genus Calephelis; species Calephelis nemesis. Next base: position 112,670 of record NJDD01000502.1, read on the forward strand.
AAAGGCACCTTTACGTGCTCAAATTGCTTCTACCTTGTACTGATTGGACGGTTTAATCAATGGCGACATACCCATTTAAATGTCAAATGATTGCAGAGTTTAATCATCTTGCTTCTCTGCTATAATGTTAGTGTTTGTCATTGTCATGTTCCGTTTATTGTTAATCAACAACAATTTAACAAATAACAAAAAACTCGTTATTCTAGTAAACATAAAACGTAAACATCGATTGCATGTCTACCATGATTACTTGTACTATTATTGACCGCCCTCTATGTCTGAGGGGTTAGCGTACATGCCTAAATCCATCCACCAACTGTGATGTTCGGGTTCGATTTCCGACATGGACATACATTTGTGTGATGAACATAGATGTCTGTATTTCCGGGTTTGGGTGTTTATGAAATGTATACTGGTATCTGTTCAAGTATTTCTATGTATGAAATAGTTGACTAATACAAACATATAATTCGATTAGGTTCAATTTGTGTAACTAATCCAGGGATATTTACTAGTTTATTTATTAAATACAATTTACTTACTTTGGGGTTGTATTCATTGGTCATAGGTGTAATTTGTCCAGGAATATTTATTTATTATAAAAAAAACTAGCTACTTACCCGCGATTTGTCAGCTTAGGATAGATTTTCTTAAAAACTTCCATCTTCCAATATAGTCTTTTGGGGCTAATTATTGAAAATAAGTAGCCTATGATAGAACTAGAGTCTAAAGTAAAGTAGTGTCATATAAAATTTCATTAAATTCGGTTCGGTAGATGCCTGACATGAAGGCGTATGGTCTATTCTACACAGATCCATTCGAGGTG
>NJDD01000502.1:125424-138028 GCA_002245505.1 Calephelis nemesis
GAAAATTTTCTCGGCTTAAATTCATTCTGACGTGCACAGACAATTTTCAATTTGCCGCCAAATCGTAAAACAAATGACAAATGAATGAAATGCATACTCAATATTATTTGTAAAGAGTTCTATTTTCAAAATTTAAACTTATTTTTTTTAATATAATGCTTTTAAGTTGCCAGTTCTAAAAACTTTCAGTTTGGCCCTCGTATCGTGTAAAACTCTTTGCCGCCAAATTTCATTACATGAGCTTGAGTAATTAGGCCACCGCTTTACCCAAGAACCTGACATGACTTACTGACAAGTTATGACTGATGACTAATTATAATTACTATTATAATTGATTAAAATTGATATAAAATTTGATACAAATGTCTACTTGACTAATAAAAAAATACTAACGTGACGGTCAAAACCTACAGAAAGAAAAACAAAGATAAAGCAAACACAAAACACGTCATTTGACAGCTATTCGATGTACACTTTACCCAGTGATCATCACTAAAAAGATACGTAATCAGCCCCCTGGATGGCCGGGCTTGTGTGTTTTAACAAAAGAAAATAATTTGTCTGTTTTCCTTTCACAAGTATGTTTTAATTAAATGAATGTACTGTTCAAATGAATATTGGACACAACGAGTCTGGTTTTTCCGTTAACAAAGTTGTGTTGGTGTTCAGTTTCTGCCCGCAAGGACTGATGAACAGTTTCATGACAGTGTGGTAAGTTCCATCGCACGCAGTGTGGTTTGTTCATTTCACGTAAAAAAATCTTGCACCCAGTAGTTGTAGGTTAGCAACATTTCTTAGTCTTGTTAGTCGTTATTTTTTTTTTATTCCAATTAGTAATTTTGTTATTTTAAGCTAATGTTAACAAAAAAATACAATCAATTGAAATAAGTTTATTATTATTGCTACATTTAAATAAGTTGAATGTAATATTATATTGAAAAACTTTATAATTACTCAACTCGATATAAAAGTTCTTTGAAAGGAGTTTTAATAAATCTTTTTGATCGATATTTTTTTCGTTAATAATAATTAATATTAAAACAAGGATACAAAATAAGATGTGCAGTTTATTGTCGATCAAACAGGTTTTACATATTAATTCTAATTCAAACCAGGTTGTATAAATAATTGGTAAGTATATTTTTGCACATTATTAAAGCAACCCTTCACTTAAATTCATATTGTAAGTTTTTTTATGTGATAGAGGTCACAGAATAAGCCTACGGGACTCCGAATGGTAAGAAACAACCGTAGCCTATATACATCATAGGGTAACAGATGCGTCTCTGTCCTGCTGTCCCGAGATTTTAGACCTATTGTGCAAATGCTACTTTCCCTCCAGACCAGAATATAACGGCAGGAATAGGTAAGGCGGTGGATCTCTATCCGGGCCAAGTTGTACAGCACTACCACCAGTGAATGTTGGAATATGTGCTACCACTCTGTAATTAAAGAATACTTGAATTATAATATGGCCAGAGCTCAACAGATGGTACTTGCAGTGCTTGCAGGCAATCTTTAGTTATGGATTTCTTAAGTTCCCTCATTTTGTTTAAAAATTTACTACGACATAGGTATCTATCTAATGAAAAAACGGAACTAACAAGTATTCGTGCGTAGGTTTCTGGGTCTTTGTGTTAATATTTGTATCGCAATTATATAAGGATGATATTGACAGTCTTAACATCAAAGTACAAGATTTGTTTACTGCTATTAATTATTTGTTTTTACTTCTAAATTGTAACAGAATAATCGAAATAATTAATATTTAGAAACAAACAAAAAGTAATACTTGTGAAGATGAATGGATATGTAAATCGGACTCAACGAAAATTTAGCACTACAGTTTAAATAATTCTTAAATTAATTGTAATTAAACTTAATTTTGTAAATATCAATTATTTAATTATATTTAACATTGTTTAGGGGTTGTAAAAACGTTAAACAAAAATTCAAACGACCCGCATTCAAATGTTGTACTTATAGTAAATAAGTTTAAAATGCATCCACATTTTTGATATCAAACTGTAGTTTTCTAAATCTATTTAACGTCAATGAAAAATAGCATAACGTTTGTTATAAAACGGCTTAAATAAAAATGTGTTAGAATATATCATTATGACATACAAACAGCATCATAGAAGTCTAACCCATTTGTAATCATACTTAAAAAAACTACAAAGGGCTCAAATATCTGCAATGCTGTGTATGATACTTTTTAATAGTTAACATTTTTTGCCTTCGCATTAAGATAATTAGTTTTTGTATGAGAGAACTGGTGACTTTAGATTCATGTAATATAGGGACGAAGTAACGTTCGAGTAACGAAAACATTTATAAAATTCAAATATCCTTTACTTTAAAACTAAAACTTATAAATTGAGAAATGAAATACCCATTTCCGTTCAGCATGGCGTTTTTTGTAATTAATATTGATAATTTTGTGCATGTTATAGTTTTCTATTTATTAAATTGTTTTTGTTTTTTTATAATAATGAATACATTTTTTGTTCACCAATAGGGTTGAGATGGTATAATAGAGGTGTTAAAAATTAAATTTGTTCGCAGGAATCCATTAGCTCAGATGGAAGAGGAAAAGAGAGAACATGATCTCAAAATGAAGAAGATGGAAAGTGAAATGGAGCAGGTAAGCTAAATGCTAGTTTGTTATAATGGCGTATCATTAAATAACTTTATAAACAAATGTAAATAAATATAAACAAATGATAATGATATTTGCAAACATTTACATTACACCTAGTTATTAAAAGCTGTCTCGTTTAAAACCTGTATATTTTTTTTATTTTATACAATTAAATTGCTTGCATTAATTACCGTGATAACAGGAAGTCAGCCATTTTCCAAGCCCTTAGTCGTTTCTAGTAATTAGGAGCTAAGCGACGGGTCATTTCTCAATACTTTTGTTAAAATTTGACTTTAATCAGCTAAATGTGCTTTTTAATTTCTTATTAATTCCTCATTTTGCTCTTCTGTGGCTCAGTCGAATATCTTACAGTTTAGACGTTGTTGACGTAACACATTTTCTTAAAAGTGGTAGCTCATTTTAAAATGCTTTTTTGTTTAAGATGGAAAACCAACAGCAATAGTAAAATTAATGTGGAAATAAAATAGAAGTACAGATGATGTTGTTACTATAAATTTTAAGCACATAAAATAAAAATATTAAATTTATTTTTTTATAAAGAGTGTTAGAGATAATTTTCATCAACAAATCAAAAAATAAAATTACGTTTTTATCTTTCAGGACATTGTTCTTTACTTCCTGTATATTATACTCTTTTTCAAGTTTTTGTCGTGGGAGTTAGCATCTTCCATTCGTCAAGGCTAATTTTGCATCAAGTTACACGATTTATATTTATATTTTTTGACAATAATTGTTACTGTATCAGGTGTTCGAGTCTAAAGTACGCGAGAAGCGCGCCAAGTTGAAGGAGTCGGAGGCAGAGCTGGCGCGGCGGCACGAGGCCACGCGGCGGGCGCTCGAGGCGCAGGCCCGCGAGCTGGAGGACCGGCAGCGGGCCCTCGCCGCCGAGCAGGCCGCCTGGGAGCGGGAGACCGGACTCACGCTCGACGACCTGCGCCGTCGCAGTCTCGAGGCCAACAGCAAAGAGTCAGTACCGCACATTGCCTTTTATCTACACTCGCACATACACACAAAAACTCACTCGAAAATACACGATTAACTACAAAGATTCAGCACGACATCTCGCCTTAATTGTACCCCTACATGTACACACATACATGTAAATATATACAAGACGCATTGTGGGAATACCCCTTAATATAAGGAATCATAGGAACACCATATGGTCGATATCGCCCTCAACCATGCGAAGAGATTTGCAACTGGCAAAATTGTTGGAACAATTTGAAAGTATCCATAGCCAGAGTGAGTTAATAGGCTTGTTCTAGCTGAGTATCCTTGGACTCTACTTTCCAACAGGCGGTTTTGAGGCATTACACTGCGTTACATGTCTTAAAAATATCTCACTACACTCGTGCACACAGAGACTCTCAACTCGAACACCAGAGTTAGTCCAACTTCATTGCGTTTATTTGTATAATTAAATACTGACCTTCAAATTTAGAGGCACGGCCTCGAAGCCAGCTAAAAGGTCAGTGCAACATCTCGTTTAAACTGTACTCACACATTCACACTTAAACGTATTCGTAACAACATAATATCAGGACTAAAAATCAGTACAAAATTTTAGTTTAATTTACCCATACATATACATTTTCATACGCATACACACAGGGACATATTATGTAGTTTTAAGATCAGTACCAAAGAGTCAGTACATATCCCCGGTGTTAGTCTATACTTTACAGACACGTAGGAACGCAAACGCACTCACACACGCAAACTTGAAACGTATCCGTAAGCAGCGTACACGCACGCCTCGCGTTGGTCGGTGTTTTTTATTGATGTAATTTATTTTGCTTTGCAGGACCGTCGATGGCAAAGAAAAGAAGGACAAGAAAAAGAAAGGTTTGTTCTAAGTCCGGACTTTTGTCGGTCTATCTCCCACCGTAACACTTGCGTGACTAACAGACCGAGTGGTTGCACTCGTTTAGATATACTATATAACGTTCAAAGTTGAATCGACATTTTGTCATTGCAATGTTTTAGATTCATGTTAAATTTCGCTGTCTTATGTACCAGTGGATTTCGGCTTCCGCTAATTCATGCGGTTTTCACGGAACAGATCAACTCTCGGGTGTATTGTGATTCAGGCGTATATGTGGTGGAATTGCTTATAATATGTTACGTGCGATCGAGCGCGTGTTACGTGTACTCGTCTGAACTAGAGGAGGCTTTAAGTTTATCGTTGGATGGACTGCATTAAACTACGATTAAAGTTCAAACACACTTTCTAAGGTTGCTGTGATTGCTTCCATAAGTTAGGGCGTTTACACACAGCGATAATTCATACATACTCTGCGTATAAAGTTAGACTGCAGTAAGACAAAAACGCGCTTTGCGGTGGCGTTAACTAGTTGCTGGCTCAGGGGAACACTCATAGATTTAAGATTATCATGTCTCTAGAATCATAGATGTATGTCTACGTCTTTCAGATATAATAATCTTTATGTCGTTAGTATCGCTTGACAATATGTAGTACTAATACAATAGATCTATGATCCTAGATAAATTTAGGAGCACGTGCATACTGCCAACTGCAGTCTTTCTGGTTTTTTATAAATTATTTTCTGAAATAAATATGTCTAGCAGAAAATGAAAATATCGCCGTTTGCAAACTACTGAAACGTAATTGCGGGGCCTTCCATCGATACTCTTAATGGTACTTTGTATTGTTTCTTACTAATTAGTGACGTTTTAGCTAACTGGGGCAAATCAATTTTTTTTTAATCTAACCAGGTATATTCTTGAACTTTTAGAGAGTACGCACGTGATAATGTTAAGACGTGTATTGTAAATTGCTCAGAGTATGTGATTTTGACAAATGAGGCGATGACACACAATAAATCAACTAACGTGATATACAAAAGACAATGTAACAATGACACTTTAGATATACTAGCTTGTATAATCTACAAGGTATTTCATAAATAGTCCTTATGAATTTTTGAATGTTTTAATCCTAGTTCTGATGGGTACTATAGTATCATTTTGCCTTAGATAACACAACTGTATCGTTGACATATTTTAATTCCAGTTTTAGGGGTTACTATAGTGTCCTTTTGCCCCAGGTTACACAATAACTGTATCGTTGACATGGATAAATTTTATTTATGCTTATAATTACATATCGTAATTATTGTAACCTTTCGAAGCTCAGACTAATATTGTTGAGTGATATTAATGAGATTAAATTATTAATATGTCAATGTCATAATGTTAAAACATCGTATTATAGTAAATTATAACTTTCTAACAACCTGTCAGAAACATGGTACTATGATACTATAAATGCAATTTAAGGTTGTAACTTGATTAAGTAAATTTTAAATATTAATACGTCAAAACTCTAAAATTTTTAAATACTCATACGTGTGTCTTAAAGTATGTGGTCGTATTATAATCGAAATTTGTAAATTATGTCTTGAATAATAATTAGTAGACCACATTTTTAAGAACATTAAAATAGAGAACATTAAAATAATGAGCATGTTTTTGAAAATTAGACTTTATATTTTAATATAAAGTGGCAAATTGTCGATGGTTGGTCGGTTACGATTTTTAAAAGTCTCTCTGTACGGAGACATTTTAAACGTTTTTCTAAAGTTTTGTTTAAATTTGCAAATAAAAATATTTTTGCTACAAGCACTGATTAGTTTTTCTTCAAACTATAAACGAAACTTTTTTGATAATGAAATTAACTTGCATGTTTTTCAGTAAGCTTTGATTTTTAAATTTTACTCTTGCGATGTCTTAAGATTGTGATGTTGAATTTTTATAGTGCCATTAATGGATGTCGCTACTTACTGTTGTAATAACACTTGTTTTTTATTAATATTCCACGCTATCTGTTGATGTATTCGCATTTCAATTTGACACAAAGACCAGTAAATGATCTCCTAAAAATATGTATATATTAGATACATTTCAAAAGTGGATTTTTATTTATTAATATACTATTAATATTTATAGGTCACGCTAAGCTTTTTGGCCGATCTGAAAGCGAGGCGTATTCGAGTTTGCGCAAGTACATACGTTCGTTAACTTCCGAAAAACCCGATGACACCTAACCTTTGCTCCTGCGACGCGTCACGTTCCTACATTCAGACCGGTCATATAGTTTGGCACGACTTATACCCCCGTATGACCTGAGTCGTATAACATATTGTATATATGAATAGATTGTAATGTTTTAATTTCCTTATAAATTTCAGATTGGTCATTTAAGAATGTTACGAGTGGATTAGCTATGTAGAACGGAACTTTTCGCTATATTGTAATCTAAAATGCTACTGCCCGACCTGTGTCATGTGTATTTGTTAACTTTCTGATATAGCTACTAAATTTTAGTGAATATCCTTATTATAGCAGTGTAATCATTTAATTACTGTGTACTTTCCGGATCTTAGATTGAAGTCCGCTGCATACATGCGGAATTTCATTACGGAAGCCAGTTTCGAAATTCCGTAACGAAATTTTTGCCCATACAAATCCACTTTTCCTTACGAAAATATTACCAAAGTATGTGAGAGCTCCATGGATTTGTATGGATTCACTGCGTCCAAATTTTTTTCGAAAAAGAAAAGAAACGGAATTCCGTAACAAAATTCCGAATGTATGTACCGGACCTTACTTATATTTAAGGATGAAAATTTGAAACAAATTCACTGCCGCTACCAATACTGCTAAACTGTTTAATCATTTTTACAAAATGTATATATACAGGGTGACTTACAAGCTACTTACATCAGGCACAGATCAACAACCATAAGACAAAAATTAATGCAGTGATACATTCGATGCCTGGTTCTAAAAATATGTATTGGATATTCAAATGTCTTATTTAAGGATATATTTATTGTAGATATTACTTCACTGCATGACATCTTTATTGTAGTGACCCTGTATATAATATACTGTATATTTAAAGAGTAAGAGTCCCTCTTACTCTTCCAGATGATTCCAGAATCGATGGTCTTGAACAAACAGTTCTGTTTTGTGTATATTTCTCATGTGTGCGGAAATACACTTCTTCATGTATTTTAAGCGTTGATAGTCATTTGAAATAATTCAGAGTCGTTAAATTAATTATATAGGATGTTTTTTTACTCGAATACTATTTCATATACGTGTTGTTCTTTACTAGTAGGTATTATCAATTTAAAAAAAGTGAAAATAAATTTTATTGTTCCCTCAGATGGAAACGCTAAAAGGTTCATTTCTCTATGAAAAATGAATGTTTTTATTTTTGTCTACCTACGGAGTACGGATGCATTCGCGTATGACAAATGCTATTCGGCTATAAAATCGTTGAAAACACTCTGTATAAGTCAAAATCAGTATTGCTGCATGTGTTTGTCAGCCACATGAGATACTATTCTGTGTATTGCAGCGTGTTGAAATTTGCGATGCGGTTTCTTTATTTTAATAGTACAGAAACAATACTACTATTTAAATTATGCGCTTCGGCTTTACACTTTTTGCTCTTTTTACACTTTATACTTTTATTTTTAAATTCGCTGACCTAATCTAAATTTAAGTGAAATGATTAATTATGTATAATAAAAAAATATATAGATCTTTGAAAAATATTCGGATTTCCGAAGCTTGACGATTTTAGCCGAAGCGCATAATTTAAATAGTACTACTGTAATATATGTATTTCAAATTTTACTGTTTAATCATTATAGTTAACTTTGAAATTGAATTATAAACATGAAGTAACTAACATTAACTAATGTTTTAGGCCGAAGTAATAATAGTTGAGTGACGGTTTATCTCATCTTTTTCGTTAAAAAAAAAAACGCAAAGCGCCTCGCATGTTTGAAATCGCGATAATAATAACGTCAATATAATTCTTTAAGTTTATGTCATTTTGAAAAAGTTGGTCCTTTTGACTGGTGCGAGTTTGAAAACTGGAAATACATCGATGGCCGCAGGTTCGGAAGTAGCATTAAATAATTGTACTTATAAAGGAACAACGACTACAAAAGACTACATTTTATTTTAACTATTTGATATCACTTAGAAACTACATTTAGAAATTAATTAACCGTTTCGTATTAAAGGCTATTCCATGACGGCATTTATTTTGATGTTAGGCCTAAATTTGTATGGACTTTGTTCTTTTGGACGATTTTTGTATTCATATTTCATCTAACAGCTGAGCACAATAGTTTGTCTAAGTTTGACTTATACGTCCACGGAGATGCCAAAGTAGCTTATAAAGATTTGCGACTTGAGAGTTTCGTATGTGCTGGATTTTAAAACATTAGTATTGAATTTCAGCTCAAAATGTAAAGTATTTAGATATTTTTAATAAAAAGCACTTTATCGATATGTGTGTTCTTTTGAATCAGGATGAAAAATTACTGTCCGTAACGTAGAATAAGTTATTTTTCATTTGTAGCGCTTTTTTGCTTGATCTTCTACAACTGTTGTTTCTTGCGCACCTCCGAAAAGTCAAACTCTGGAACAACTACCCTACTATGGGGTTACCACCGAAATTTGACCCAGGGGTTTTCAAAGAGGTATTAACCTCTCTTCTTTAAAAAGATAATCATGGAGGGAGTCGAGTACTTGATTAGTTCTGAACATGTCAAGATACGGTCCCATAGTCCCATACCAATTGTCTTTGTCATCTATGGGGAAATTCTTGCATGTCAACCCGTTGGTAGTGACAGCTTTGATCCACACCTTAGTGGCGTCTTCAGAACTAATCAAGTACTCGACTCCTTCCATGATTACCTTGAAGGAGGTGGATTTTGTATTCTTATCCATGTTCTCTTCCCCACCTCTTGCCTGCCTGCCTGTGGATATTGTGTAAGGTGAATATTATACTCGTAATATGACACCCTACAGTTACATTGAACGTGGCGCGATGTACAGGCTGCTTGGATTTCCCGGTTTCAGTCTCTTCCGTCTCCATAGTATTTGTTGCTTACGAATTAATTCTTTAAAGACCGGCGTTGCATGTGCTACTAACTATTGTTGCAGAGCATTCATGAGCAGTGGTGACTCCTTTCCAGCTATTATAAAAAAACATGTGTTGCTCTTTTTTTGACGCCTTTTTTACTGCAACTAGCTACGTGACTGCCCATGCAGCATTTTGACTAATGTCTGATTATCGGGTTAATAGTTTGCTGTTTATAAAGTTTTTTGAAAGTTTTGCACTTTTAATGAAGTAAAAGTGAGGTTTCAATGTTGGTCTTAACGTAACGATAGTATTGATACTTTGATTTTAGACAGCTTTGACTATTTTTGGCTTAAAGTATTGTCTCATTTGTTTCTACTTTTTCGTCGTCAATCGGACAGTCTTTTTATCACCTGTCGAAAACATGAAATAGATAAATAATACTAGAATTTATCAAAACAGCTTCAGGTGGTTTTAATTTTTAATTGTATGAATTTAGCAGAATCACTGTTCAAAAGGGGTTCCCAAAGTTTTAAAATAATGAACCCAAGGATTATTTTAACGTATCCCATTTTAACGTATCCCATTTAAATGTATAAATCAAATACACTATAAGATATATCAGAACCAAAACTTTTTAAAATAATAGTCTGAAGCTGAATTTACTCTAGCCCTTTTTTAATATCATAATGTCGCGGGACTCTATTTTTTTTTTTACCGTGAAACCCTAGGTTGCCACCCTACACCCACTTTAAGAAGCGCTGGTCTAAATAATCATTTCACATTCAACATCTTATTAATAGATCATTATTAAAATATTAATGATCTAGTGTTATGATATTCTTAATTATGATATTTGTTTTTATCTCTGGTATTAATTATCTATAACTTTAGATAGTAGTTTCAAATAAGAACAACACAATTCTAAATTAGAATTTTTGATATTAATTTTTCGAAAATAAGTAGCATTGCAGTTTAGCTTGTTTGGTGCATTCGAATGTGTGAAGACACGGCGTTTTTATATACTGCGGTATATAGCTTAGTGATATTGCTCATAGGCGAGTGAGGTAGCCTCTAGCTCTAGCTAGGTGTTAGTTATATGTAAGGGAGGGATGCAAGCACAGCTCAGATTGGGATTTTTGTTCATTGTTCATCATATATTGTAAATTATTAGACCTGTTATATATACCAAACTTTATTGCGTACTACCTTGTACTCTTTCCTATATAGTGTACTTTGCGTTTCAAATGAGAAGTGTGTTCTGTATTACTTTTAATGGCAAATACTTAGCAAAATTACAGCGTTTTATATTTTATATAAACTCAACTGCAGTAGTATAAACACACTTGTACTTTTCAACAAATGAATGGAAAAGTACAAGTGTGTAGAAACTTAATCTTCTTAGGTGGTGATATTTAATACGCAGTGCGTTCTTTTTACTATAGACTTGTACTTTTCTACAAATAAATGGAAAAATACAGTGTGTAGAAGCGTCATCTTTACATGTGTTCAAAATACAAAGCACTGTAATTTTGCTATGTACTTGTACTTTTCTACAAATAAAAGTGTAGAAATGTACAAGTGTTTATCTAAACGTTCAATGGAATTCCATGAAGCGTTGATAATGAAGTAAAATTATTTTTTCGCTTTCATTCACGCAAGACTCGCAGTGGAAATATACTATATCTCTTTCTTATTACGTACTAAGTATAAGGATAAAGGTTGTCTAAATGAAACGTTATGTCCTGCTTGAATATTATAAGTAGAAAAGAGATAGATATATCTATTGCAAGAAGGAGCGGGAGCCACTTGAAGATCGAAGATTCTTAATTGAAACGCATAGTTATCTTTTTGTAAATATTTTTATTTAGTCACTATTATAACAAATCCTATAAACATAATTTATGAATGCATAATCCTTATTTAATCAAGACGCCATGGTTAAATTTGTATTATTTCTTATCCACAGTATTGACTTCCGAGTTGTATTTAAGCATTAGGTGTAAGGATATGCTTAATTTTGTATTTTGTAGGGAGGTCTCCCACAATACCATACGTTTTTTTCCTTAGTCACTACGACGGATGCGATGTATGGAGAGCAATGAAGTCGAGACGATGTAATATATTGTACCTTTAAATAAATATAAATAAATACGTAATATATAGTGAAATATTGTTTTTGATCCTTTAACCCTAATTTTAAGATTTGTTTATTTCTTAAGGCAGTGAACACGCGGTCTATTGATGGTAAGATAACCGTAGCCTGTAGACACCATAAATGTTGTAGGTGCGTCGCTATCATGTAGCTAGGTCAATAGATCATTTGTGCAAGTGCACCGGCTACTCTGGTCTCCGGACAGGAACGTGACATTGTATGTAAAATTGATATGGGCCAGATGTCTTTTCTGTCAGATAGCAAATAAGAAAATGTTTTTGATAATAAGAGACGATCCTCACAATATATAGACACCATAGATGGGGACCTTAGGTCAGGTGTGCAAGACTGCGGGCTATCTACCGTCCAGCACAGAATACGACGATATCGAGCACTAACGTTATAGCGGTATTATTTTATGTATATATTCACGTCCGTGTCCCCGAAGAGGCAGGCTGGGGCGCTACCAGGAAACCCGAATGTCTAGACGAAGATCACAGTCACACAAGGGCAACGTTATTTTTAGTAGAAAATTGAAAATATAACTAGCCCGACATGGGGATCGAACTCCGGACTCATGAAGTCAAGTTCTACACCCGACCGCCAGAGCACAGAGGCGATCGTTTTACAAAAATTACTAGTTGTTATTGCCCTGGTCAGAAAATGTCTGCTTTGTGTTAATTTTTTCTTCACTTCTAGTTATATTTTTTCAGGGATACTGATTAAAGTCGATTACTACATTCATCTTTAACGTTCCTGGGTACTAGCGCTGTTGAACCTATTTTTTGCCATTTTGTAGGATGTCTGTGTGCGTTACCCCAGCTAGAAAGTAGCAACTAGACTGATATGAGTGAGACAAATAATTAGTGCT
>NJDD01000502.1:143484-179117 GCA_002245505.1 Calephelis nemesis
TTACATACAACTTTTGTTCGAGCATTATTGTGCTAGGAACATATACGTCTGAGTTATAGAGGGTTTTGAAAATTTATGTATATCAGTTTTCACTAAGACAGAAGATGAGTGATCTGAGGGTGCACTGTGACATAAGTAAACTTGTATCATTTAACACATAATTTTTCCTTGTGTTTGACATATGAATGGGTATAAGTCACAGATTTCTTACGATTTTCTCCGAATTTATAAACTTTATCAAAACACTATAAATGCACGTTTAAAGATCATGATTTTATCAATTAAAATAAGTGATTGGATAAAGTTTAACTCTCTTGGTTTATGAGCTAGATTTTTTTAAACTTTGTTTTCGCTCTCCTGTAAAATGGTGATTTTCGACTTGTATCAGTTTTCACAGGAGGCACAGAATTGTGTACAATAAAGAATAAAATAAAATAAACAAATAATGAGACTTATGTTTAGCCTTGAGGAAACAGTAGTTCTGTGTAAATCGTGATTGAATGTACATTATTACTCACTATTTTGGTTTTAGCAGTGTTCTAACACACAAAGTAGCTATAAGATTACCATTTGGATATCTATACTTCTGTATTTATATTACGAGAAGAGTAAATTTTACACCAACGTACTTAGGCTTAAACCTTGATACAAGCAATAAGGCTATATTAATCAAACCTTAATTCAAGCTGGAAACATATCATCGGACGTGGACGGACCCGACTAAAAAGATATCTGACTAATGAAAATACACTGAGGCTTGGAAACTATCGGACGTAAGTCACGGACGTGACCTTGACCGTTCGTACGTCCGATAGATATCTGGCGCGCTGGGTGTTTATGTCAGCCGTAAGCGTCCGTGGACGGTATGTAGGTACACACTTATCAGTCGCGGCTGTAAGTCGCGTTCGATAATATGTTCCAAGCTTAACTAATAATTTTCTGTTTAACATCTAGCTTTGACATTGTCAATTTCAAATCAAAATGTGGAACATCTAAATTTAATAAAAATAATTTTCATTGTTTCTTCAAAACTAGCACACTTCTAGCTTTAACAAATAACAGGCATTATAACCGCCAACCCTGTCCAAAAACTACGTTTATTCTATTATAAATATATTCTATGTATTATAAGTACTTTACTATTATTGGTGTTCTCATTGTGTCCTACTAAAGATTCTACTTCAAACTTTGAAATTATTGAGGACGTTCTAACTCTCATGAAATACTTTGTAATATCACAAATCTGTAACACTAATTAATATTATACTATTCTAACCGGCAATAATATTATCTTTAATGCATGGAAGTCAAATTTCTATCGTTCATAATTCAAAAAGTAGGCAGAGTTTATTTAAAGTTATTGAATATTTTAATCGTTACCTTAGGGCACATTTTTTATCTATGAACATTTTCCCTTGTAGTTTGATGGATACAGATACAGATAGATACAGAGTCAATTATCTACTTTCCTATCTAAAAGTTAGTAATTTTAACTTTAAATGAATAAAGTGTATATAGAATTGACTTCATTAACAAAATCATGTATTAACTATTTATTTGAGATCTTGAGAATATAACAAGTACATAGCTATTATTCTTATTATCTTTCAAGGAACGACTATTATTGAAGTAGAAGCGTAGTGTAATACATACCGATTGAATAAGAGAAATTGATTAGATGGCAAGAGAAACAAAAGAAGAAAGCTTAGTTTAACATTTGTATCAAAAGATACCTAAATATTAGACTAATTTGACCGATATACGATTTACTATAAAATTATTTAAAAATTTGAGATGTGAAAAATCTAAGTGGATATTCTTACAAACTTAAGTACGTAGACTTTAATCGAAGCGTTAACTAACGTTGCTACTAACGTTAAGTGGCCACAGGTTCGTTTCACAACTCTTATAATAAAGCTTTATCAAGCTCTTTAAATTAATTTATTAATGAAAATACATTTCCATAACAAGCCTTAACTAACCGTAATAGTTTATTGAAACGATCTTATACTAAATTGATTGCTTAATTTAAATTAACATGTAATTTTAATGTACACGTTTAGATAAAATGATTTGTCCACAAATGTAGACGAAATTTTAAAGTATGAAACAGGAAGTGTGTTATATAGACCTCGGATAGCCATTTTGAAAAAACCACAGACAAGAATTTGCATAGACAGCGAAAACTAAGCAATTCTAACACTAAACATCAGGTAAATATGTCGTGTATATTTATAATCTATATATTATCACCCATTATATTGGTTAACATTGATATTTCAGGAAAATTAAATAACCTAATTACATTTTCAAATGTTTCATACTTAATCTGCTCTCATAAATATACATACTAGTTTATATAGTTCAGTAATCAATATAACCTTCTCGTGGGATTAAATATGAATATCCAACTTAGTAAAGTAGGCTTTCCACTTATTTATTTATTCAACTGTGCAACGCCAGTACGGTCGATATCGTACCAACATAACAATAAACACTTAAACACTAAATAACGATTGTTCACTTGCGTCTTGCAACGATTATCTACTATGATGATATGTTTGTTATTGCTGTAACATATTACTATAAATTGCATCTAAACATGGGCGACATGCCGAGAAACATTTTGCGTAGCGGTTCTTAGCAGCCGGAACTCACACAACATGCATGATGGCAGAATTTTGTCAGCGATTTATTTCGGTGTGTCGCTAACGCCGGGTCTATATAACACCAGGTTCCTGGAGCGACGTGAGGGCCTCGGCCACCAGAGTCAAGTTCCCCCGTTCCAACATCCGAGAAGATGAAGTACGACATTCATTACTATAACACATAGACACATGCAACACACACCTATTTTTTTCTTTGACCACAATCATGCAAGATGACCGTTTTTGTTTTGGCTCCGATTGGTTTATACGCTGTCTAGTATTGATATTTACATGAACTCGTCATATCCGATGATAATGTAGTAACATACGATGCAAAAGTTGAGAGAATGCTGTGTAGTTTGAAAGTGGTATGTCTCGTTGTGGGGGAGGATATCTACAACATCGATGCTGAAAATATAGAGGGAAGCATCGTGCATAAAAATGAAAATGTGCAAACGGACCATGGAAAGTGCAGTAGGTTATACATAGAATATTGTAGGCAAAGAAAATATAACAAGGTAAAAATAATCAAATACATTTTACCTCCGCAACATTGCGGATCACTGGATCATTACAAGCTAAGCTATTACTAAGAAAGGGTAACATAAAAAAATAGGTTCGTCTGATTTGTATCTTACGTATTTTATGTAACAATGTGTAACATTAATTTTATGTAACAAGTTTTGTATTTATTGTACGATTTCACTCTTATTTTACGTAATCACAAATTTCATAATGAGGCAAAATTCATAATGTGAGTTTAATACATGTCTGTTCTATACCTTAAATAGATAGTGAAAATAGTGAGAATAAGTAACTTTAAAGTCTATACTAATTCATAATATAACACGTTAAGTACACAGCCAAATGCGTCGTGTTCGCTTGAATGCGATTTAGTCGTCCTTACTATTATGTAAAATTGAAGTTCACTTTGTGTGTCGCAAGTGGTCTGTTAAAACTATATCGTACTGTCCATCTTAAAACTAAACTGCCATCCGCGTAATAACAGTAAAATAATTACCCATTATTCAACAGATTTGCAGTATAAAGTCGGTTAGGCTCTACACACACTGCATCTATGTTTCGAACTCGATGATCATTTTGTGTTCGTTTATGTTCGTTTTTATTTTTTATACATAATTTTATACAACGTTCCATATATTTATGTCTTCGTTACGTTTTGTTTTTTATTTCACGATCAAATCTATTCATGAAAATATATTGTAAATGCAATTGAAATGGCATAAATAATAACATATATTTAAAACATGCGAAAAGTTTAATTAAAAGTAATTGTGAAAAATTATCCTAATATTGCACAATACCATTTATAATATAGCGAGTACATAATTTTATGTGCCTAAATATTCACAATTTAATGATAAGTGAATCATTATTGTATCTGGCTCTATCTAAGAAAACTTACGTTCTAGTTTCTCATAGATGACAGTGAGTGAAGAATCCAGGTCAAGCACTTTAGAAAGTCTTCGTGAACAAATTATTTTGTAAATGAAACAGTAATATTAAGTTAACTTGTGCATGTTATTCCTGAAAACTAAGCTAAGGACGTTTTTCCTGTTAAGTGGATTTTTTTGCTCACATAGTTACGGGATCTGCTTGCGTGACCAGGTTCTTAGTAGTTATTGCCTACCATACACCGCGCGACAGGAGGCATTGCGTGACAGAATATAATAGTACACAGCAAAAACTTTTTAAATTGATCCTATCTAATAATATTAGTGTCGGTAACTAACCTATGTAAACCTATTCCACAAGCTTACTCTATGCTTCTTTTAAAGGCTCCTGCTTCACTTTCTTACCTTTGATTCCTTTGTTTTGCAACTCTAATCAAAATATGGCATATATCTACCAATCTCTTTCTTTATCTGTAAGATAATAATGTCACTCATACCCTTTCAAGTCTTTCATTTTTCGTCTTCCATTACATACTAGGTATTCGTTATATACATTAAAATCTATCACGATTATCGTTACACGATTAAAATTTAGATTATTCCGTGACATTCCAAATAATATACGTTACTTTCATACTTTTTCTTACATTTTATTCATTCGTGTCCTTCTCATTTATTCTTCTAACTTTTAACTAAATACCTATTTTTAAATCTGCAACTCCATACCTAGCTAATATTTAAACAAATAAAAGAAAGAACGTTGTATAGTAAACGGTCGTTTGATACCTGCAGGGCTACGATGCGCACGTAGAGAAAATTTTGCTAACACTTTAAGCTAAGTACGATTGTCATAGAAAAAAATAACAATAGCAAGAACGGACTTTTCTGAAAATGGCACAAACATATATACTGAACTGAAACATATACTGTAATTGAAAAATATGTACAGACATCTTAACCCTGCAAGAAAGTAGAATTAGAGCATCGGTCAAGCTAGCAAAGTCTATAGGAAAACCGTCCTCAGTGCTTGTCCAACCGACATTGGCGACGAGTTTTAAGGCATTGTGCTTAAAACAAGAGGAAGCTGACCCTGGTCCGGCGCGCGTCGCCCTTGCCGCGCCGGCCCATGCCGTACTGTCACATGGTGGTGTCGCCGGAGCTGCCCCCCGGCTTGGCGTCCGTGCCGCCGCCGCCGCCCGCCTCCTCCTCCCGCGCGCCGCCGCGCCCCGCGCCCGCCGCCGACAGACCCGTGAAGTCCAATTTGTACTGCACATATACCACCGTTAGCATAAACCGCATTGCTATTTAAACATTCATTTTTCTAATAAAACGCTTTTCTAAAGCCACATCTGATTTACAATCGCAGTATGAAACACGTAGCGTCCTATGACGCGCAACAAAGATCAATTTTACCACTTGTCTGCATCACCAGTAACGTTATAACACCTAATTCTTCTACTGAATGTTTCAAATATACTCTTATAATACTTAAAGTTCGTTTAGAAAAAGGCAAATCACCAAAAAATATTAAAGACGATTGTGAAGTGCAAACATTAAACATGTACCTAGTTGTTTAAAGTGTTTCGTTTGTTGCGCGTCAGTTACTAACTAGTGTGATCTGGCTTTAGATTATGAATACGTATTATTTTTAATTTTGTTCAAAAATGTTTTCAATAATTAGCGTTTTATTAAAAAAATGATTTTTAAATCGATGTCTACGACACCGCTACGGCACCCATTGAAATGACATAACACCATGCACGTCGCCAATAGTATTGTCTAGAATTTTTTTCAAGTTTTTACGACAAATATATCCAATTAACATCTCAAAACTCAATTGTAGCGAACTTTTTGGCGCTTTAGTCACTAGCAAAAAACTCCATCAAAATATAGCGTTCAGCTTAAAGTTTATAACAAATTATAAACTTTAAGAACATTCGTTAATCACACAAATTCTAAGCTAATGATTATAATAAATGTTAAATTGCAACATCACATAAACAACATTCATAATTATTAGTCGCTATCAGATACACCATCAAACATTTCTACACTATAAATACTTTCCCATATTATTTCAGGGTTAACGTTGTTAAAGGCCAAAAACCAACAATTGAAATCCACACAAATACCTACATCATCCATTTAATACACTATTTTCACTCTTAAACGTGGATGCTTTTCGTAAATTTGGCGTCCAATGCATAGCAACTCTCTCGGGCATACAGAGTGAGTACTGAAATTATATTAACAAAATAAAATAAAAGAAAAAAAGTAAACGTCAGAAAGCTGTAGCGTTGGGATATAAAAATATAAATGTTGTGTAAATTTTGTACATAGTTAGTGGCAATTGCTAACGCCAATGCCATAACAAAAAAAACCTCACTTTATGCTGAAATTATTCATTAAGGTCTAGCTTTCTAGCGTAATGTTTTTAAATGGACAAACACCATATGGTTCTATATTGATTAACTATAAACTGTCAAGAAGAATTATACAATGCATGCTAAAGTGTAACTACATACAGACAGGGACACACAATTAAATGAACATTGTTGTTTCGATAGTGAAATATTGAGACAGACCGAATCGCTGGATGTATTTTTTGAGGCTTGAATTTTCGATTTGGTCATTAGAATACGACCCTGGGTATTGATTCGCCCAGTGTATAGCAAAAAAAAGAAAATAAAAAAACAAATAAAATTCTGGTACATAATACTGAATTTAAAAAATGGGATTGACAAATAAACATAATATTCTAAGTCTATGCCAATCTAATGTCTAAATGCTATGGAGTCTTTATTCTTGTTATTTTTTTATATGCACTTTTTTAATGTCTTAAAGACAAAATTCAGCGTGAGTATTTTTATTAACATAGTTTGGTGTAAATATATTTTTAACCGTTGTAATTTAATAAAATATATATTATTTAAGATCATAAATACAGAATACAAAAGGTACACCAATATATCTTAGTACCTGCTAATTTATTTCAAATATATATTAAAATCGAATATATATATTCAAATATATTCATATATTTCAAATATTTTCATCTACGCCAACATGTTTTATGTATTAGAGGGCTTTAAAATAATTGGGATTTTTTGAGTATACTATTTGACATTTACCTAAAACGCAGAAATTATAAATTTGCAAAGGCTTTGGTAGGTAAGAAATTGTTTTAAGCACTCAAACTGTATAAAGTACAGAAAATGTTATGTAAGACAGATAATATTTAAAACAAGAATAAATCCTCCTTTCGAAAACACACTTCAATGCCCCCGCAAGTCTAACAGTCACGAACGAAATATAATCTGTAAAGTACTTAACAGGTGCAACACTCTGGTGTCTTTTTATCACTCCCACACTCTTCTCCCACGGCATGGGTACCTAAGGAACATTACGTTCCAATGCACTAAAATTTTTATATTGCCTACATTTCTCTAAACTTAAAATTGTGCCATGTGTTGCTCGAAAAAAACTTATTAAATTAATTAAATAACTTATTTCTTCAATGGTTAATGATCTAAATACCATTTCTTATACCAGTTATTTTCATAAGATTATACGTTTAATAAATTTTATGTAACATATTTTTTAATTTTATAATATTATGTAGATAAAATCATTTAAACAAATAATAATAACATCTAAGGTATATTTGGATACTGGCCGAAATTAATTTCTGTGACAACGAACATTAAAAAAATTGTTCGTGTGAATTCAGAATGTGGCACGTTAAGATTTCTCTTGCATTTGTTTGGTTTGTTCGCCAAGTATGTAAAGGTATCATTATAGAAAAAAGAGTGTAGTAAATAATATTCAGCTCATTAACCATTCAAGAAACATCGCGCATAGTTATAGATCACCTTGTTCGCGCAGTCGAAACATGTGGTAACAACTTTACTGATAACATTCATGAGGTGCTTCGTTTCTTGAATAACTTGGTCTACTTTGCTAAATGTCGCCGCTCTGCCGACAGTCGGCTCTTTGACAGTAAATTGTAGTTGTTGCACATACGTCGGGACTTTGTCTAAGTGTTCTAATAACTCTTTTTTTACAGTCCCCGCTGGCACCTTTGGAGCAAACAAAAATACAATGAGTATCTATTTTCCCGCACTATCATTTGTGGTTTGACATATAGAATAGCTATTAAAATCCATTTATAAAAAACGTGAAAGTAGATGCTTCAAAAAGATGAAAAAAACTAAAAAGCTTCCTTTTTGAAAACTAAAAGGTGAAATGTAAGTAGTTTTAAATTATAGTATATACTTTGACTTTGTTTATCTCTAATTTACATTTTGGGGTCAGACATATAATTATTTTACTAAATGCATAATATTTTGACATGATCAAAGTCGATGTTTTCCCAATTTATAAGTCTATGCACAAATAAACAATTTTGTAAAAGCAGTATTTTTAAAAAAACTGTCTGAGTTTTCTGGTCACCACGAAATAAAGGTTTGATTTTAGTATGACTGTTAACAAATATCTGTGAAGAAGAAAGATTGGCCTAAAGCTCTTAGCCGGCCCATAAAAGGGGCAAATTAGCTGAAAAAAATGGAGGTTTTGGCGCCATCGTGAACGAAGATGGACGTATTTTTTTCGTAATTCATGAACGTCGTGCTAATTGTGAGTAAAATTAGTAAGTTTAGGGTAGGTAGTTAGTTCAGTTTTGTTCAGTTAAAGTGCACAGGTGAAATAATTATGAAGGAATTAGTGTACTATGTTTTTCCTTGTCGACGCCAAATCTCACAAAATGAGTTTGAGTACTATACTCAAACTCATTTTGTTGTTTTACTAAAAACCCTGACATGACTTTGTACAAAGTGACTAATGACTGTAAGTACGAATTAATTAATGTGGAAGATATGGCAGCATGGCCTAGAGGTCTGGCCTAGAGAAAATAGGTGGGAATTAGTTTAGTTTTGTTCAGTGAACGTGCACAAATGAAATAATCATGAAGAAATTAGTGTATCGTGAATTTCCTCGGTGCCGCCAAATCTCCCAAAGTGAGCTTTTGTAAAGTGACCGCCGCTTTAATCAAGAGCCTGACGTGACTTTGTAAATATTGACTAATGACTGTATAAGAATAATTAACGGAAGACATGTGACTAATGATGAAATAATTAACACGGAAGACGTGGCAGCATGGCCTAAAGGTCTTAGCCGGCCCCAGAAAGGGGCAAATTAACTTAAAAAAAAATATAATAAAAAATGCATAAAAAATATTTTCTGAATTACCTGATACGAAAATTGCCGAACTATTTTATATAATCTATTAGCTTCTTCCGCGAAGTACTCCGCTTGTGTGAAGAGGTCTTGAGTTGTGTTTAGACGACCTTCACCTTTTGTAAACTGATACATAGCGAAGGCCATGGAAGACATATTTTTCGCCCTGAAATTTGAGATGTTAATATTTGGTTTATCTTCTAAAAAAGAATATGCGTGTCATCTTCATGGTGGTCTACTGAGATGTGATTCTAAAGAATTGTCTTACATCTTAGTTTATGAAACTAGTTGCATAAGCATACCCAGATCTGGGTGGTGATTATGTATCTCTGTTGCCAACTCAAAACGGAAAAGTTTGCATCAAGTGACGTCATTTGTGTTTGCTACCTCTATAGTATTTTTGTTGGCCACTGGAGATAGCAAATACATAACACGTCGTTTGACAACTATTTGATGAACACTTTTCCATTTTAGTTTGTTACTGAGTTACATAACCAGCCTGTAGGACTTAGAGCTAAGGTATTCGAGTGCTATTGGCAGTTAAAGAAAATAAAAAACGATTTAAAAATAGCTATTGAATTTTCTTTTTAAACGCAATTACCTATTTCACAGTATTTTTTCTAACTTCGAGTTTGATAAATCTGATATAAAATTTTTTAGAGTAGTGCGCAACAACATGAGTTTTTAATGATTTCTTATTTTTTTATAATAGAGTGAAGCTTTAAATGATTTCTTATTTTTTTATAATAGGTATCCTGTTTTAAGAAGTTAATTAATCTAGAACGTTTATCGAACTACGTTAATTTTTTTTCTCCGAATAAAACAAGCATAATTAATGATTTAAAAATTGTATCGAAAATAGTTAATTTCGAATGGCCTTAAGAACCCTAAATAAAACAGTATACTTATAATTTTAAAGTTACACACTACATAAGAGTGGGCTCACTTATTAAAGAAACTTCTTTTTTTTATGCCATTAATAAACGAATGTGCTAGTTCCTTATTGCTCAAACTGTAATAAAATGCGTTTCTTAAATGTCATAGAAGAAGTGCATAATATGTTCGTTGAAGGTTACATATAAAAACTTTTTACTTAGGTATCTCACCTTATTATTAATAAAAATTGTGCCCTTTTACTAAACAAATTACCCTAAAGAGTGTGCACTCATTACTTAATTGTCATTACTCACTATAAGAGTACATTAATGCCTTATTTTTTTTAAAATTCCGAACTGCTTGACGTTCAATGTCAATTGTTAAAATAATTCATTATATAATAATATTCATCATTACAAAAAACATATTTTAGATGATGTTACAAAGGCCACAGAATTTATTTATACAGGGTTACTGGTGGCAACAGGGCGGCTTAAGTACATCAAAAGCAACAACTTTTGTTCTAGGTACTACTTTAAGACAGTCGCAAAAAAATAATTTAGTTCTCCATACAAAAAGTTCATCGTCCTAAGACAAAATGTATGACCTTTTTCCTAAAAGGTTAATTACTAATTACCAGTAATTCTGTATACAATTTAATCCTTAAATCGAAAACGTTTATTAACCCTTTAAAAAACCTATTTATATGTAGTTAGGTACTAAGAATCATCTCGATCACGTCAGATTTCAATACAAAAAGATCCTCGTCGAAATTAGTCCATCTTTAAAAGCTATAATGCCTCAGGCACACAAAGACATGTCAATCTTATAACACTCCTGTTTATCTGTCGGGGTTTGATAAAATAGTACACATGTTAAAAATTTTAAGAAAATAGTCATACTTTAACTAATTATTCCTTGAATATTACACTCTCAACAAAAAAAGGAAAGATGCACTCATTCTTAAAATTACTCACTCACTCACTCACCCTCCACTCCTCACCTCCTCACTTATCCAAACCAAATGTTTAAGCTTTGTTTGCACTATTTAGTTTATATGAAGTTTGCATAAAATCGGTCGAGCGGTTCTTCATTTATCACATTTTTTTAACAAATGAATTCAATAAATGGCGGATCATTTTGTTAGTGGGTATTTTTCAGTCAAGTTGAAACCATTTTTCAGATGAGGATTGTGCTGTCATATTGAAACTTTTTCAGTTGTTTTTGAAGTTATACTTCTTTTGGCGCGTTAGGAAAAAATTATGAGGGTAAATTTTTACGACACGCGCGCACACCGTCACGAAAAACCAACATGATGAAGTTAGCTATAGATAACATTTTAGTTTTTCAAAAAAAGGTACAAACAAAGTAAAAGTTAGGACATCTACGTATGTTTGCGTGAGAACTGACGACTGTATTCGCAATATTTCTTTATTTCTTTATTTTTTGTTTTGTTGTGTAATGTCACTAATGCGGTCATATTATAGTGGTCATATACGTAGCGAAGCACGTACAGGGCCGCTTGTTATTTATAAAGTAAAATACATATACATCAAGACTAGACAGAAAAACAGTATCACTGCACAGCAAATGTCTTATCCACCGCAATTGGATTATAAGCCCGAACGCAATTACCGACTTACCGTTATCGTTAGCTCTCCGAAATCCTCTTAGATAATCAGAAGTTAGTACGTTGTTTCCCTTATCCTTTCAGCAAGTGATTATCATAAAGGCGAACTTCATTTGCTGGGAAACGGTTTCTAGCAAAAATTGGTAGATTTGGTTATTCTAAACGCGTTAAGGCCTTTATTGTAGTTAACTTCGTAAAGAGATTAGTAGAAACATGATAAAACAGACAAATACAGTTGTGTAATTTATAATATTACGGATAATTTATTGTTAAGTCAGTTATCGACCATGGAAGCTATTTAGAAGGTCTATGTAAGGTTTATGAAGGTTTAGGTGTTATAAATATGTATGTTTATCTCCACTAAAAAGTAGAATATTCACTCAAATTAGGAATAACCTTTCAGGGCAGAATTCAACGCGTTGAGCAAGAAGTAAAAGCAAATAAGGGTTGAAATATCCGTAGAGATTTCGTTTAAAGTTTAAAAATAAGTGACACTTATCATTATATGATGGTGTAGGTTGGCACATTAGTCATTCCAAAAAAAAGTAGGAGTTGGAGAAGTCTAAAATTTTAGCACCGCTAAAGTTAATTATTGGTAAGTATACCAGAAGAGAAATTAGAAATAGGTAAATATACATAATTATAAGAGGAGTGTTATAAGTATACCAGAGAGTAAATGTATGTTTGTCTGTCTGTAGCAACTTAACTTTTAAGCGGTTGGACCAATTTAAATGCGGATTTTTTGGTTTGGGAGCAGTTGCGATCAATATGCTGCATAGGTTTTATCGGAATATATTAAACTTAATAATTTTATTTTCGTATCTTTTTTTGTGGTATCATTACATAGTTTTATTGCCTAAAAGTATCTTGACGTAATAACCTAGTATCGTAAAGTAGGCAGAGGCACAACCAGGGCACCCACGACTAGCCGAAGACACAAAGTCCCACTATGTGATAGGTTGCAAGCCGGGCACATATCCAATCCCGAGCAACATTTTTCCCGACCTGGGAATCCAACCTGGGACCTCATGCAGTCAAGTATACCTGGACCGCTAAACCACAGAGGCGATAATATTAATAATATAATTAAAAATATCAATCTTAAATATGGTATAATCTTAACTAGTAAGTGATCAATATAATCATATTACTACTGGGTCTATTAATTGAAAAACAGCTTTTAACCCGTTTCTTCATCAAAGACGTTCTAGACGGTTGTAAACACGCCTTCCAACAAAGGTAGCTTTGAAGAAAACTTTGTTTCTGTAATCCGATTTTTATTTAATTTTGAATCTACAGTCCGAACGGATGTAGGCTAATGTTAACAACCAGTGTTTTTAATAAAAAAAAATTCGTCCCATTATTGACTTTTTGGGGGATTGATTTTTGAAAAAGAAATAGCATGTGAACTTGTGTCTATATGCTTATCAAATTATATTAAAATCGCCTCAGTGATGTAGCCGTGAAACAGACAGATAATCAGACATACTTTCGCGTTATAATATTATTAGGATTTCAACGCAATTTATTTTAAGTAACACTTAAGCGACGTCTCTTTTGTCCGTCCACAGAGTACCTACAATAATAAAGTTTCAGTTTGAGCTGAAAGAATTCTATTACCTCTTCACAATGTCATTGTTTTCGTCGGCGCCCTGCCATTTCTCAGTCTCAGCGTCCATCTCGGAGGACATCATTTTCATTTCCAGACCTGACTTGGCTATTTTCGCTTGCTCATCTGAATCTAATTTAACTGCCTTCAAAGGTTTACTCGTTGTTCCATGCTTCTGTAAAGTAATGTTTTTGTTAGTAAGCACTTAAATGTTTTAGTTTTTTTGCACTATTGTGGTCTGTAATAGGTTCCGTGTTTTTTTGCCAATTTCATAATAACGTAAATTCCTTTTAAAATGAGTAGGTTTATTCATGAAAAAATATCTGAAGAGGTAGGCCGAGATACAACCAAACCACCGATTATCCGAAACATACAACTTATACGATAACATAGATGGCAGACCTAGCGACAACCAGGTCCTTGGGCCCTACCATGAACGCTTAAAGGAGTATTATTTCCATCTTGCTAAATGTCTGCCTTTATAAGCAACTTTATGGTATACGATATAAGGTTGTCTTTCTCGAATGACAATTAGTATTGTTGAAATAGTACTGTTTTAAGAGCTTATGGTAACCCCCCTTATCCAATCTCGAGCAGCATTGTTTTTATAAGAACATTGAAAACCGATCAACCGCGTAGCTCGGGTTCGATTCCCGACGGGGGCAGGCATTTGTGTGATGAGCATTTAGATGTCTGCATTTCCGGGCCTGGTTGTATATTAAATATATTCTGGTATCTATTTAAGTATTTCTATGCATTAGACTAACACCAATAACACCAGCATATAATTTGCTTCCTTTGGGGATAGACCACTAGATTACAGCGACTAAAAAGAGGTTTCAACATATGACATCAACTTAAATAGCTTTATGATATGTCTTTTATCATAAAAAGCTTGTAAACTACTGTAGTGCTTCGAGAAATGTGACCTTCGTTTTCATTATTTGATTTGGGAATTGTAGTTAAAAGTTAGTCACTACAAGAACTGTTGTATTGGAGGAAGACCTAGGTTGACATTCCACGATCAAATCGCTCGCGGATTATCCAAGCCTGGTGTCAAGAGTCTCCGAAACCGGGTAATGAATGTGGGAGAAACCAAGTCTCCAAGGATCGTGAGATTTGGCATTTAATAATCACTGCCTATTCCGTATGGGACTTATTGTGAAGATATATATCTTATATGTATAAGTATAGTAAAAAGTAGTGAACTATGAATATTTTTTAGAGCCTGCAGCGTTAGAAGCAAAACTATTAAAACATTCAGGTAACAGATGTAATATAAGCCTTTAATTTGCTAATTCCGCGTGAGCGTAAGTGATTCAATAAAATATAAAAACATTCAGGTAACTTACTCCAGGCCTTGGTAAACTACTATATTGTTGTTTGTCAGGTCTATCTTCCGTGAGGTCCAGGAGCTCCTTGGCGAGTCTCGCAGCGTCGGCGAGTAACCAGGCCCACATGTCGACGAACACGTCGAGATTCTCCCGTGCTGCCGCACTGCTGGGGTGCGCCGCCAGCGTCCTCGCCGCCGTCACCACTTGAGGACCGTATATCCTCAGGTTTATTTCGGCAAATTTCGCACTAACTTGAAGGGTTTCGGACAATGCTATATGTCTTAATAATTTACAAACCTGTTGAATGTTTTTCATATTAAGACATGTCTAAGTTTAAGTACAGTGATTTTACCATGGCAATTTTCGGAATTATGTAATGTTAATTTCGGAAAATGGCGAGCTACAGTCGTGTTAATAGTTTTTTCGTTATCACGCAATTTGAAAATATAAACTAAAGATTCTCGTGCATAAATAAAATAAAAAAACTAAAATGAAAATATGAAGTATAAGTTAGGTCAGCTACCTAACAAACATTGTAGTTGAATTCGAATGTTAGAAAACTGACAATTACGTGAAATGTATGTTTTCGTTAACTTTAGTTAAATTATGTGAAATGTATATTTTGCTTATGTTTGCTTTACTTTTTTAATATTCGGCTAAACTTATTTTTTTAACATCATAATTTTTTTTTGACAATAATTAATAATTCCACACAAGTTCCATTCATTCTAACGTGATATAATGACCAAGAGAAATAGGGATATTTTAGGGTTTATTTCCTAGTTAAAATCTAAAACGAACTTGTTATTTTTAATTCGACTACAAATATCTATTAACACTCAGCTTAAGTAATTAAGTCAGTCCTAAAATAGATATGAGCGCTAATAGAATAAATTTCGAATTGACGCTTAAGGCTTCTTTGTAAATAGAAATAATAATAAAATAAATAGATTTTAATATTTTTAAGCATTTTCTCGCTAGGGGATTCATTTGTACCTTCTTAAACTCTACTGTTGTCGATCATAAAAAAGACGTATAAATAATTTGACAAATTAAATAAATACTTATATTTACAACGACAAAAAAAATGTAGAAAATATACAGTCAGTAAAATATCAATTAATATTATTACTACTTAAATACTATAATAAAACTGCATGGTCAGGTGTAGTGTATTTATGTATCACATGAGAACACACAATATTTAACTAGGTTTTGAAATATTGGTATTTTTGGGAACCAGTAGTAACGGCCTTGGTATTGCTCCAAATGCCAAAGGTGTTACCTGCACCGTTAGTACCTACCGGTACCAGATTAAGTATCGATGTTATTGGTTTAAGCGTTTTATACAAGTACTGGTTCAATATTACCGGTATCGATGAATATATTACGTTATATTTTTTTCAATAGAAGATATCTGTTCTCTCCTTGCAGATTTGAACGACACCACTTCGTCTACTTACACGACGACTGTACTTTATTAGGTACAGGTAGTTTTTGGTATTAGTACAGGTATTTGCTAGGTATCGGCATCGGGACAGTGCCGGTACAGGTACCTACTATGGAAGCGCTATTCAGGTATCAAAATGACAAGAACCGCTAAGTACCGGTGTAGACTGTACTTTTGGTAACGGTTCCAAGCCTTGCAAGTAATTATTTTTTATAAATTTTCACTTACAGCCGATTTCCAAAATAAGCGACTTGCATCTATACTATCTATACTAATATTATAAAAAAGAACGAGTATTTTCTAATTTAAATAATGTAAGAAAAAAATGAATGTCATTTTTTGCCATTTTATTATATTTTAATCCTGTTATATTAAACATATATTTTTTTATCCTGATTAAGCGTAGGCCTTATTTAAAAGTGTCGTTTGGCAAAATTTACAAAATGTTAAGTTCAATGAGAAATGGTGCCAGCAGGAAATTTTTCGAGTGGAAAAAGAAAGAGTTTTCGATAAAAAGCGCATGGCCACTTTTGATGGGTATGCAATTTTAGGCACTCGGCGTCGAACGAGCTGAATTGTAGAATTTGTTACATCCAGTGTCCGTCTCTCGTTTTTTAATGAAATAATGGAAGAGGTTTTCAAATTTACGTTTTATTATTTTAGTATTTTTTATATTATACACGTAACTTTTTTAAAAGAAGTGATTTTGATAATTACTTTTTGTTAGATAGACTTGCCATATACTTTTTATGGTAAGTGGCTCAGCATTTTTGAATTTTTTGTTTCATTTTTTAGACGATTTTGTTGCGCAACTAAATCATTTTGTGTAAATTAGGTTTCTCTAACATATCTCTTTACATCCCACAATGATGGACAAATTAGTGTGTCCTCATCACTGAATATAAAATTGGAAAAAAGTGTCTTAATTGAAAACATTTTCGACTTCACAATATTTTTTTCGAATTCTTGTCATTTTAAGCATCAAACTGTTAAACCAATTTTCGCCTGGTTGTATATTATAAAAGTGTAAGATGTAGAACTTGAAAACTAGGTCATATTTAATTATAGTTTAAGTACAGTAAAACTGCAAAACACCGACTTTGATTTCGTCATTATGTCATAAAGTAGGTAAAGAAGAAAATTTGTAGTTTCCTTGATTTCCCTGGCTGTTCACTATATGATCCAGACTTGGTGGCAATAGGATCTCCTCAGCAATACGCTCTATATAAAAACATTTTAAAATTGCTTCTGCAACATTGAGAGTTTTAGATTCTTAAGCAGACTCAGTTTAGGTGGCAACGTTCAATTTGAAAAAAAACATTTAAAAAATAATTAGTATCGGTTTACTAATAACTAGAAAATCGACTAAGGAACATAATAGAAAATAAAGTCGAATATAACATAATCTCCTCTTTTCTAAGTCGATAATCGGGGCTATTTAGTATCTCTTAAGTGATGATCACTGGGTAAAGTGTACATCAAACAACTGTCAAATGACGTGTTTTGTTATTGCTATCTCTATTGTATTTCTGTTGGTCAAAGGAGATAGCAAATATAAAACGCGTCATTTGACAGCAATTTGATTTACGCTTTACCCGTTGATCAGCACTAAAAAGACACGGAAGCAGCACCAAAATAATTAGCAGAAGTTGAATCTTCAGTTAAAGGAGTATAAAATTTAATAACGTGCAGTCCAATCCACGGACGCACGTTAGTATAGAATGAACCAAATGACACAAACTTAGACCTGCCTCAATAATGTGATCTAACTGTTCGTGAAGTTGGCTGGCTATATTGTGCAGTCTCTCTGATTCTCTCTCACCACAGGAACTTGCTGGAACAAGAATACGCTTGTGAGATAACATACCGGACGTAGGACTAAAAGCGAACACTCTTGTGCTTATTGCTTACGAATGGTTAAGGCTCTATACGTCCCAAATTTGCCGAATCGTCCGCACGAATATTTAAAACTAGAGCTTTGAGAACGGATAATTAACTTTTTATGGGTATTATGTGCATTATTCACAAAATTTTATTTGTAAATACTTCACAATATTTTCAGGTAATTTTGGAACCCGAAACACAATTGAATAAACATGGCTCGAAAAAAAAAATTGTTTTTTAAAAAGTAAATGAAAATATAATCATTCCTTTTTTCGGATGTATCCCCAAAGCGTGCGCAAATATAATGATACTATATTTTAATTTATTTATTTAAACATATATTTTAATTACAAAAAAAAGCTTATACTCAATTCAAAGAATTTCTTGGGAATAAGCATTTTTTTTTGTAAATATATCTTCAATAGAAACGAATGTAATTATTTTCAAAAAAAGGAACAACAAAAAGTGTATTTTTTGTAAAAGCTTACGATTTTTTTTCATGTCAAATTTATTGTAAACGTATTTCGATTTCTAAACCTACCTAAAGAATTTTATAAGTTAATTACATTAAAAGTTATTATTGTTTATTATCCGTTATCAAAGATCTAGTTTTGATATTCGTGAAGACGATTTGGCGTTTTTGGGACGTCTAGCGCTTTAATTGGGGCGTTAGTGTAAGTTTCAAGTGATTCTTTACTTTTCTTAGTTGCGCAAAATTTCAGCTTTCTAAAAAATTTAAGCTTTCATTTGCTTGTGATTTTCCTTTAAGAAGTGGACTTCCAAAAACTTCAAAGGATGTCTACTTCATAAATTGTTTTATGTGATTTAAGCACTTCTTTTTATTGCTTTTATATTGATATTTTCAGGTTTGACTTTATTTCTGTAACTTATTTTGTCAGTTAAGTGTAAAATTTCTAATTATATGTTTTTATATTATGTAGTGACCAAACCGACAGCTCCCCTGATGGTAAGAGACTAAATGCCGTAATGCAGAACAATAGAGTTCTACCTACCCTATTTCAGACCCAAATACTACAATTTTAAAAACCAATGTAAATAAAAATAGTAAAAAGTTCTGCTCAGGCATGTTGCTCTAAGCTTTGGATTCTATTTGGTTAGGTATGTGTCAAATTGATGAGCATGATTTAGTTAAGGTTATACATAATTTGAAAAACACCAGAGCAACTGGCTATGACAATATAAGCACAATAATATTAAAGAATGTTGCCAGTGTGATATTACAGCCTCTTTATCATATAATTAATTTATCATTTTTAGAATGAAAATATCCTGATCGTTTAAAAAAGTCTGTTGTCAAGCCATTATTTAAAATAGGGGATATGTGTGATTTTCTTGTAGACAAGAATAAATAATAAAGTATTTCTAATATGATTGGTTGCCGGGGAGTTCGTTTTGCCGTTTCTTCTCCTGTCTGGCTAGGTTTGGAAATGGCGGTAGTTTACGGTAGATAGGGATAAATTAATTTACATTCTAAAAATTGTTTGTATTAATAAATAATCATGTAATAAATACAAAATACAGTGTGTTGTAGATAGTAACTAAATAATTAAAATTAGTAATTTGATAAAAACCTATTAAAATATTTGCACACCACAAGTTGGTAGAATATGTTGAAACGCTTAAATAATTTTGTAACATCTTTGTAACACTCATATTCCGCAAATAAATATATAAAAAAATGTATTTAAGTATGGACTATCGCAAGGTATTATTTTCATACTCATGTTGTTAAATTCATAAAAAGATTTTGTTTAACGAACGTGTCGCAATCTGAAAAATATCTACTTGAAATTTTCACCAAGACCACAGAAGTAAAGGTTTAGTCACACACAAGTGTTCGCGTATTATGTAAGTACCACTATACCTATTTTTTGTCGTAGGTTACCTATGTGCGCGAGGTCGGAGGCGAGTTTCCTAGCTTCCTCCGCAAGCGGTGCTAAGTCTCGAGCTTGTTCTCTCGCAGCGGCTACTAATGCTCTTTCAAGTTCTGATGCTGCTCCCGTCGCCCCCGCGCACGCACTCTCTAACCCAGCACCACTACCTCCTTGCTCCTCCTAGAATTCAATATATGCTTTCAAACAGGATTACATAGGTAAACCTATCTGAAATAAAAATATCCTTACTAAGCTCACAGCAACAGCGACTAGCCTTTCCAATTCATACGCTATCCTTTCAGCTAACATAAGTATCCTTTGTCTATGTTCATGTGAGGTATATGCTGAGTCTGTGAAGTCATGTGTTCTCTCTACTAATGCTCTTAATGTCGATGCTAGTGCTCTTCTTCTTGAGGAATCTGCTCCGCCTCGTGCCCGTGCCGCTCTCACTTGTGATGATAGACCTCGCAGCGCCCCGAGAGCTGTCCCCGCCTCCCACTGAGCCGCCTGGAGACAGTTCAGAAACTTAGTCCAAAAGATCCATTACCATTCGCTTAATGCTGCAAAGCTATTTGATTGCATTTTCCACTACGTCTGTGACAGAATATTTGCAATGATATAAAAGTGGTTGACTATAAAATTAAGTGCTTCTAACTATTACCAGATTGATTACTATATATAGGGTACTTGTGCCTAAGATAGTCCAGTTCTTAAGATGGCCCATTTCAATATTTGGTATTTTCAATGTTTGAAAGAGTTTGAATTACTACCTACGGAACATGGACCATAGGTAGTAATTAAAATTCTTTTAAACTTTAAAAATACACAGTATTGAAAATGTGCTATATTGAGAATTGGGCTATCTTAGGCGCAAGTACCTTACTGATATTATTTTGTTTTTAGCAGAAGCGACGTGAACATTGTATGGGAGAAACCTATTGAGTTTAAAGTAACAATGGTGGTAATTCTGCTAAACACCAACTAAAACTATTTTAAGTTAATTGTACGAATTAACTGTGTACTCCGCTGGAATGCAACCCGCCCGCATTCGCCCAAAGCGATCAGTAGCGATAGCATCTTTGATACCGTTATCAAACAGAACTTTTATCCACACAAAACAATATTAATGAATGAAAAATTACAAAGGACGTCACAGTGTGAGGTGTACAGTAAATTCGTACGCGTAATACGCAAAATTTTCCAATGAAACAAAAAGAAAAGAGATGTAACATTAGACATGTCAACATTTTCAGAGGAATATATAAAAAGTATAGAAGTGTCATGTACAAACTAATCAGCATTATTAAACATGTTTTGTATCTTTCTATTACCATCATTGAAAAAAGATAGCGATAGCTTAATAGTTTAGTGGGCACACAATAAAATTACCACGATTATCGATAAACTAACCATCTATATTATATTGTGATCTAGGATACTGTTTCTATTTTTTATGTGTGAAAAAATTAATTATATAAAGTTAATGCTGACTGTAGTAAGAGCGCATTGTTGAATACATCCTACAAGCTTTTTTGCTTAAAAAATCTAAATCTAATATTAATTATAAATTTGAAAAAGTTAAGCGAAGCCTTTTGCTTAAAGCAGAGATTAGCGTGTTTAGCAAGAGATAATGTGAATTTATTCCTAAGCATTTTGTAATTTAACGTTTTCAGTAACAGTTTTTACAACATTCATAGTGCTCGTATTCTGAAAATTAATTATTCCTTATATTGTACATTAAAACTGTACTAGTCAATAAAAGGAAGAATCAAAGCAAGGACTTTTTCTTTCAATATAAAGAGTACTCTCAAATATGTCGCAGGTAGTGTGGATGAATAAATTTAGGTTGTCTAGCAGAAATCGTTCTGAAGCCATAAAACCGCCATTGTGGTGAACAAAGTAAAAAAAGAGTATCTTAACGCCCATATCCCCGAAGAGGTAGGCAGACGCACAACCAGGGCACCCACGACTAGCCGAAGATACTAAGTTCCATAATGGGATAGGTGGCAAGCCTATTGCCAACCGAGCACGTTTCCAATCCCGTCCAACATTTTTTTTATGAGAAAATTGGAAAAATCCAATTTTCTTTTTGTTGGCCGACCCGGGATTCGAACCCGAGACCTCATGCAGTCAACTCCAACACCCGGACTGCTCGACCACAGAGGCTAACAAAGTAAGTTAAATATTATAGGTGAAAATATGTATTACTCTTAAATTTTGTGCATAATAAAGTGTATTCATTCATTAATTCATTAAAAACGATACAATTTATAACGATACAAAACATTTGTATTTTTTTAGTTCATACACATATATTTTATCTGCAATCAAGAAATTTAAACCAGTAGGAATTGGTTTTAATGTGAAGAAGAATAAGACAATATTTTTTTTGTTTGATTTAGGATGACAATGTTTTTAAGGGATCTTTTAGTACATTTTCTAGTTGCGCTGCTTATAAAGGCGATAAAAAGAGTTATTGCTTTCTTTGGTTTCTATTTGCTATGTTGGTACGAGTGCGCAATATTTAAACTACTAAAATGCACGCAAACTGTGATTAATAAAAGTAGTAAGTTAAAATAAAAAAGGAAAACAGATTAAATAAAACGTCAACCAACGATGAGGTCAACTGACTTGAAAATTAAATTCTAAATTTATCTTTCACCACCAACTATTTATTTCAATATGTTTTAAATTATATTTTATCGAAATATACATTTATTTTTATAAAGATGTTTAAAAAACAGTTTGCAATTATATGTAAATTACGCTATCATGATAATTGAAATAAAACAAAATTTAATCCAAGTAAGCGATTAACCAAATAAACAATAAATTATGAGGAATAATAAAGTGCTACATAATTAAATCACAATAATAGCGTGTCTAACAACTGCTACCTGCGACATGAGGTACCTCATATATCTGAAAAAGTGAAAAAGCACTCATCTACCTACATTTGTAACTTATACCTGCCGATGACTATCCGAGTAAGGTTGCAACTACAAAAAAAAGTGTCCTTTACGTATTGTATGGAAACGGTTGTCCATATCGTCATTCATAAGTAAAATATTATAAAGTAAATAAATTTTAAGGAAACGTTACTTTATTTAAGTAATACTATATACTTACATGAGTGTCCTGTCCAAGTTGAAATATGTATAAGTAAAACGTAACATTACTTATCGCATTAGTATTTTACAACTAATTAAAAAAATATAAAATTTAAAAACTAAATATTCTGTTATAACAGATATTAGTAACTATTATTTAATAGTCTTTGGTACTGTAAGAAAATGATTTTATTAAATAATGGGGAAAAACAGAGAAAAAAGATGGTAGTAGTTTTTTGTATATTTTTAATTTCGTCCATTTAGCACCTGACATGACTTTCTATGACTACTTTTGACTAATTTTATGATTTGAATCGGAAACTTTGATGCAATTTTGAACTTAAATAATGCCAAATGTTAACGGCCACGCCACAAAAATAGAAGTAATGATTCATTAATTTTATTTGATATGTTTATCTTGCAGTTGGACTGATTGGAATAAATAAAACTCAATAATATTTTAATATACATACTTTTTAAATAACGTTGTACTTTTCCACAATACGTTGTATTAGTATATTGTGGAAAATCAGCTTGTACAATAGGATGTCCGGCAGACTTTCGAATCCCTTTATCTTATTTGTTCTCTATGGGCCACGGTTGTCTCTAACCATTAGAAGAGTTGTGTTATTCTCTACTTTACCACATAAACTGAATAAATAAAATAAGCATAAGGGTACTGAAATATGTACACATTAGAATTCCATCAAGTGCTGTCATTGAAGACAAGCGTCTAGTTACATATAAGTTCATAAATATTTTAATGTAATAAATCAACACCTGTTTGCTAGATAAGATGATTAATAAGTCACCGAGACGACGATCTGATAATTCCAGTTACAGATGAAGCAAAGAAAAACGAATGACCCTAAACGTAATAATGTAAAAAGTCACATCACATGTTGCTAAAAAGAGTTGTCGAGATATAATGGTCTAACAATACCATGTATAGACCAAAGTCACCTCATAAGTTACTTCATTTACTTGTCGAGAAATAATGGTCTAATAATGTATAGACCAAAGTTGCATCACAAGTTGCTATAATGAATTGTCGAGATGTAATGGTCTACCAATACCAGGTATAGACCAAAGTTGCATCACAAGTTGCTATAATGAATTGTCGAGATGTAATGGTCTACCAATACCAGGTATAGACCAAAGTCGCATCATAAGTTGCTATAATGAGTTGTCGAGACATAATAGTCTAATAATACCAGGTATAGACCAAAGTCGCATAATAAGTTGATATAATGAGTAGTCGAGATATAATGGTCTAGTAATGCCAGGTATAGACCAAAGTCGCATCATAAGTTGCTATAATGAGTTGTCGAGACATAATAGTCTAATAATACCAGGTATAGACCAAAGTCGCATCATAAGTTGCTATAATGAGTTGTCGAGACATAATAGTCTAATAATATCAGGTATAGACCAAAGTCGCATAATAAGTTGATATAATGAGTAGTCGAGATATAATGGTCTAGTAATGCCAGGTATAGACCAAAGTCGCATCATAAGTTGATATAATGAGTTGTCGAGATATAATGGTCTAATAATACCAGGTATAGACCAAAGTCGCATTATACGTTGCTATAATGATTTATCGAGATATAATGGTCTAATAATGCCAGGTATAAACCAAAGTCGCATTATACGTTGCTATGAGTTGTCGAGATATAATTGTCTAATAACACCAGGTATAGACTAAAGTCGCATCATAAGTTGATATAATGAGTTGTCGAGATATAATGGTCTAATAATACCAGGTATAGACCAAAGTCGCATTATACGTTGCTATAATGATTTATCGAGATATAATGGTCTAATAATGCCAGATATAGACCAAAGTCGCATTATACGTTGCTATAATGAGTTGTTGAGATATAATGGTCTAATAATACCAAGCATAGAAAAAGGAAAGAACATCAAATGAGCGCGTTATTTTTCGATATCAGATAATAAGACCACCAACCAGATAAATTTCCAGCCGAATAAAAAATAGTCATTACCAATTTACGATTTCTTTTATATAAGTGCTAGTAATTGACTTTATTAGTTTTAGCGGTTTAAAAGTGCTTGGTTTTTAGGGTTTGATACGAACTGAGATACGAACAAGTCACTATAAAAAACACAAATTTCAATATATGATATTTAACAGGTTTAATCAGATGAAAAACTAAATCATTCACTTATGAACATACCGAAGTGTTTATTCACAATTTTTTTAGAATAAAAACAATCTAAAATTTTTGTTCTATTCATTTCTGTTTATTTTAATGAAAAAAAAATCATCCTCGAGAAAAGGTTGCATCCACCTCCAAAGTATAAGCAACGAACGACATAGGAACAAATTTGGAAATCTATGCCGCTTGGTAAAATTAAGGAGTAAGATGGCCATGTACTACTATAAGCCTATCAGTCGCTTTATTTTTCTTGATCTGTACTTGGCATAAAATGTTAAAGAAATCGAGAATAGCTCGCTTTGTTAAAACGGAAAATGTCTCTGGAAGAGTACATATGGATCTTAAAACAAGAAATAAAGAGATTTGAAATTAAGACATTGAGAAGAGCCAAAAGTTTTGTACCCACAACGTACTTAGAATACAAAGCGAATGTTTATTTAAAATACAACACACATACACACACACACACACACATTCACACACACAGACTCACACAACATGCAAACATTGGAACATCGTGACACATTCTTTTGAATAAATTCAAAATCTCCGAAGCTTTAAGTTAAAATTTGTATTTAGAATACAAATTGAATGTCGATTTAAAATACAATAACACATGAAACTAAAACGATTGAAAAATCGTGGCACATTCTTTTGAATAAATTCAAATCCTCGCAGCTAAATGCTAAAGACTTATTCATAAATCATGGAAAATATACAGTTGTAAGGTAAAATACATTTAGTAAAGTTACGGAAGAGAAAATTGTAAACGGATTCTTAATTTAAGCTTTCATTTAATAAATCCAAGCGAAATTTTATCTTAAAATTCATGGAATATATAAGTTGCAATAACAAAAACAAGGAGCGTTAGACGTTTTTATCTTTCTCTTTAAATTAAAATGTCTTAAACACGGAATGTTGTTTTTGTCTGTGGAAAATTTAATTAGCCTTTTTAAAGAGATAAAAATTAAGTGTTATTTTTAACTAGCTGTTGCCCGCAGCGTTGCAAGCGTGGTTAATGCTCCCACAGGAACATTTCGGGTTAAAAAACTATCCTACGTGTTAATCTAAGTTACCCTCTATGTGTTTACCAAATCTCATATTTTTTTAGATATCGTTTAAGTATCGGGATAAAAATATCCTATATCACCATCCAGCATCTTAAACATCTCTACGCAATATGTCAAAAAAAATAAACAATGCCAATATACTTGTCAAAAGACATACAAATACACTTTCGGCGTAAATATCGGCGTAATTTGTTTGACGTCGAAACGTTTTCTATCAAATTTACAGTAACAGAGATCGACAGGTTTACGTGCTGTGAGGAAATGAGGGGCTATAAAAGGTAGTTTTCAAGTCACGCCTGTCGCCTTTCTGGTTTCCGACCTAGTTAAAGTCGGTTTGTTCACTGCACGTTTGATTTTGCAGTATTCTAATGAAATGCAATTAAATCAAACGAAATGAAACGAAAATGAAACAAAAACGATTAATTTGCAGAATTTGTGTCAAGAATACAAAAATATTCTCTCTCTCTCTCTAGATGTTTTCCAATTCCATGTCCGTGTAGTTAAGTAATCAAGCACTTTTTGGTAAGCCAAGGTACATTCACATTTATGAGTGGTGATAATATTGTTGGACACTTACTAAACTAATTTTAAGTTATTGCTATCACAGACGATTAACCTATTACTTGGAAAACGTTGATTAAAAACGTCACAATTTGACAAGTTCAGACTAACGTGATATGTCTAAAATGTTCCAACTCTTTTGTTTTTGTTTCATTTGAAAAAATAGCATGCATCTAAAATACGTTTAGTATGTGAACAACAGAATCACCACCAGTGGCGTATTGCTAACAATAAACCCCAGTACAGGCTCACGGAGATCAATACCAGATTGTCTGCGTCACATAATTAATGACTGTGTTGGCTTATGTTACTGCTGACCTAAATTTAAACAGCTTTGCATCCAATAAAAGTACATACATCCTTGTGAAAAGTATAACATTACTGCCATTGTGACCAGATATATTACCTACAGGTCGTTAAGCTGACACAAATGGTTTCATTGGTTGGACTATGTCAGATTAAACTTAATGATATGTGGCTTGGAAATTCCACAATTGCAATTCAGGAACATAACAGTGAAATGACTTTGCTACATATGGGTACATACGACTCGTATACTTAAGCAAATAATAACAAGTAAACATAACAAGTCTATATTAATAATTTCGTCAAGGGGTACGGTAGACTCGATTGAAACCTTACCTGAATAATAAAACATAAAAAAATAATGATTTTGAGTCGACAACATATATCCGCAAAATTCGGATTGTCGAGTATTTTGTTAAATTCTATGTTAAATTCTAATGTGTTGACACTTGACAGACCAATCACAGTCGCCATCTTGGGTAGCTAATAAACGTTCCGTTTTGTGATGTGTAATAGAGAATATTCCTTTATAAGCTCTGCTAAATTCTCGGATAAATACTCATTGCAATTTGTTTTGTTAATTTATGTTACTTTACTTTAAATGTTGAGTTAAAAAAAACGTTGGCAGTTTTTATTTACTATATTTATTAACGCAATGAATAAAGCTATACGAATCTATGTCTTGCTTATACCTTTAATATTCCTTGAAAACCGGTGACTACAGAAATATCTACCTACATTTTGCACCTAGATGTATATTATGAGTCACATATTACCCGAGCTTAGCCGGGTTCTTATCTAGTATTTCTATATTGTGAAAACTGATAATAGGAACTATAATTAGAAAAAAGTTTGTCAATATATGATACATAATTAGTTTATAGTGATAAAGTTGTAACGTGTAGCATAAATAAAATAAATTAATAAATAATTTATTAGAGTTCTTGTTTTAATTTTTGTACTGACTAAACTTACAAAATTGAGTTGAAATATTATAAAAAAACAACAAAGGTTTGCAAAACACTAGATTGTTTTTTACTTATCTGTATTTTTGTTTTCAGAGAAAACAAATAAAATAGATTTATCGAAAATGAAGTATCACATTACTACTTTGATATTTAAAATGCGAAAGTGTGTTTGTTTGTCCTATGCTTAAGTCGCAACAGATCGGTGTTATTGTTTAATTTTTGCTGGAGAGTGATATAGGCTACTTTTTATCCCCACATATGAACAGGTTCCCGTGGTAGAGCTAAAAAAAAAATATACAAAGGAATAGCCGTT
Organism: Calephelis nemesis; assembly: GCA_002245505.1. Classification (NCBI taxonomy): domain Eukaryota; kingdom Metazoa; phylum Arthropoda; class Insecta; order Lepidoptera; family Riodinidae; genus Calephelis; species Calephelis nemesis. Next base: position 171,972 of record NJDD01000502.1, read on the forward strand.
GATAGTGTCTTGTACTTCATAAATAGGAGTTAAAATTTTCCGGTTTCCTTGTTTTTGAGGTAAATTTTATTTTAACCAAAGACGTCGAGTGGATATGACGTGTCTGAGATGAATATTTCCTTTATTCAAGAATTAGGATTTTTATTATATAACATACGTGAGATGTAATTTTATTAGTCGTACTCCTGTGTGACTTAAATAACATTAAAATAAAACGGAGAGATTTTTTTAAATATTTTTTTCTATGTAGTTTACTAAAATAGCAGAAGAAGATAGGATATTTGGATTTTATTTTTCCATCGTTAAGGAAAAATATCTACTTTTAAGTTTTGTGGCTTAGATTGAGCAAAGTCAGCGAGTCTGAACTTTTCTTAGTGTTAGTTTTGGCCACAGCAAAGTACTGGATATATATCTAAATAGACGTATTAAGAAGATTTCAAATTGATTGGAAAGGCGAACATGTGGTAAATACTTGGGCGTCAGTCTTTTTATAGTTAGTACCAGTATGTAAGGTTTTGGCCAAGGCCTAACATCCCGACCTCAGGTTGGCAACGCATTATTACTACCTTTGTTGTGTCTAGGCGGCGGAAATTTCTTACCATCAGGAAATCCGTCTGCTTGTTTACCTTCCAATATCATAAAAAAAATGTGATAGGTGACAAGCTTATCGCCAACCGGGCACATATCCAACCTCGGGAAACGTTATTTTTTTTTGTGCTTGGTTGAGATCGAACTTCGGACCTAATTAATTCAACGCTAGACCGCTAGATTACATAATACTGAATACTGAATAGTTTATAATAATAATATATTCTTATTAATTTGTTGGGCAAATTGGGAAATCTCTTTACCTGAGATAAGCTGACCTATTGTACAATTCTTTTAGTTTTAAAATATATTTTTTTGTATATAAAATGATAAATAATAAATAGAATTTTGGAAATGAAATTCTAAAAAAGGTTGGATTTTTTACGCAAAATAATTAAGTAGTATTAAAATTGGGGTTTTTATGTTTACTTATGTCCACTTCCTGTCTAAAACCAAGATATTTAATTATCTTGGTGTTAGACTGTGGTGAGCTGAGTTTCTGAGTTTTGAATAAGCTTCTAGCTAGTGTTAAATCACTTGAGATTTAACATTTTAACGGCCACACTCAGAGACATCAATATTTTTTATATCAATCATTAAGTTGACATTTTCTAACAAATGTGACTTAATGATGAATTTTCATTTGACCTCTCAGAGTGAGGACGTGGATAATTACTTAACCTTATTAATTTTATCCTACGAACTTGCATCTGGCCCGAAGTAATGAAAACTAAAGAGTTGTTTCTGAGAATTCGTAAATTGTTAAAAAAATATTTATCATTAAAATGTTTATTGAAGTGAAACTTCTTTATCGGGGTTGGAAAAAAATGAGTGTAACATTTTTCGTTACGCGCCATCTTTGTTCTTATCCCTACCACGCGTGATTCGAAGTATACTTTCTCCAGCGGAGTAGGGATTGGCAATAAACTTTATTTAACCAATTTCTCTAAAGTTGCATATAGTAAATTATTTTTTGAAAAACAACGTCATAAAGAAGTTTCACTTCTTCACTTCTTACGAGTGTACGCTAGTACACCCACACATTTTTATACTTATATATCAATAGTTTACTATAATCGAGTTACATTTTCTTAGGCAACTTGTGATTCGTAATTTTACTTACGTTTCGTTTTGTAAATTATTTGTAAAATGATTGTTATTTCCCAAAAATTTTAAGTGTAGATTTCATTCAAATTTCGTCCAGATTTAGGAAGATTTGAAGCAAAAAATACGAACCTCTTGAGTGGTCTCTTCTTGTCCAGGTAGTCCATCTCTTACGACGTAATGTATGAGATCCATGGCTCGTCGCATCTGGCAGAAGACCGTGTCTCGATTTTCCCGCGCTGACGCACTACTCGGATGTCGCAGGCAAGTCTGCAACAAAATGTTTATAATGGTATGACAACTACCTATTATAGTAAATATATCTTAAATATATCTATATAGAGTTGTTATTAGGTACATAACTAACCATTTCGCTTAAAATTGGATAAGATAAGCGAATTTAAAAATAAAAGTATGATGTGTAAAAAGTGTAAAGCCGAAGCGCACAATTTTAATAGTAGTAGGTACTATACGTGTACCTATTTTAACAGATTTCAAGTTAAATAAAATATATAAAAGAAAGTCGTGTTAGTTTCCCCCGTGTTGGTCCGGGCTCCTTTGTAGAATAGACCGTCTGTCTTCCTGTGCCAGGCAGCTCGTAAAAGGCGAGCATAGGCTTGCCGTCACTAACACCGTGACATCTGACTAGGTGGTAGAGTTTCGCATCGACTCACCTGGATTGGTACCACCGCCTCACCTATTCCTGCCGCCATAACGTCATGACGTGTTCCGGTTCGGAGGGTAAGGTAGCCGGTAAACTTACTATATTTGATATTTAAAAATATGGTAAACTTACTTTTGCTCAAGGCCTAAGATCCCGGCCTCTGGTTGGCAACGCACCATTACCACCTTTGGTGTCTCTAGGCGGCGGGAATTTCTTACCATCAGGAAATCCGTCTGTTTGTTTGCCTTCCAATGACATAAAAAAAATAGTTATACTATTTATAACTATAGAACGGCTGACCGATTTGGCTGAAAATTGGTGAGGAGGTAGCTTAAACCGTCGCCTGTTTATGATCAGCCGGTATTTTTTGCGTTAAGATATGACAAAGCTACTTTTCGTCAAATAACTTTTCATAAATGTACTACGTGAAGTTATATTACTACTGGAGGTTAAATTCTGAGATACTCTAGTGTACCGGCCTACATTTCTTTTGTATCTTTTCGGAATATTACTAACTCAGTCTAATTTATCGCCATCTTTTTCTGAAAGTATTATGATGTTAATTAAAAAAGTAAAATCGAAAGAGAGACCGGTACACACGGTACAGAGAGAGTCAGCAATAATTGGAAATGGACATCAGATCTTTGTTAGGAGTGTTACCTCCAGTAGTATAGCATAATGATATACTGATATGATAAACTGGCAACTGTATGGCATCAGCGTGATTCAATCGTGGAATAGCCAGACACTGTTTTCTTAAACTATAACATTTACTAGATTCAAGGTCGAAGTGCAAGCAGTTCCAAGTCGAAAGTGGCTTGTTTGGGACCGCTCCAAAAAGCACAATTGGCACTGAAGATATAGGTTAATACAAGACTGAAAAGAAATACTGTCCCGTATTACTTCCCTCGTTGTTTTATTTTATTCTGCTGACATTTCGTTTTGATTCTGCCTGAAGTCTTTGTCCCTAATGTCCTTAGATAATTGGTATAAAATGTGTACAATTAGTGATTTTGAATCGTCTAAGTTGAAAATCTTTTATTTTTACCGTAGCGAATAAGCTAGCGGTTCTCCAAGCGACAGCTGTATTGCAAAAACGCCATCTCATGGCCATCTTAGATCAGCTATAGGTACAAGAGTACGGAAGCTATGGTGGTATACGGCCAATATTAGCAACCTATCTAAGTTATCGATATAGTCTTTATGGTCTAGTGGAACAGCATCGGGCTTGTCTTCTTGAGGACACAAGGTCGATCCCCGAAAACCAAAAAAAAATCATTTTTTTGTTAAAAGTAACATTGCCCGGGATCGGATATGTTGCGGTTTGCCAATAGGCCTGCCTCATACTACATTGTAGACTTAGTGTCTTCGGCTAGTCATGGGTGCCCTGGTTGTGCCTCTACCTAACTCTTCGGAGATATGGGCGTGAAAATACTTTTTTTATTTAAGATAAGAGATCGTGATATATTAGATCAATTGCCAGAAAATCGCTGTTATTTTCCAACAATTAACAAAAAGGTCTAAGAAATAAAACTTTACAAGGTCGATCTTTATCTGTAGATAGGTTATTCATATTAGCTGATAAGCAAGTGGTACAAATCCGTTAGAACGATCAAACAGCACTCTACTACCTAGCTATAACTGACATCTTTGGCGATAATCTAGCAACCTCAATTATAGCTAGTAATAAACCTAATACTCGTAGCTATTACAACTTACAAACCAGACGTACATGATATACACGGTAGTCGTGAGTAACAAAGTTTTTACCATCTGCTAAATAACACAAAATAATTATGTATTTTTTCCTAGTTTAAACTTAAGCTTTATGTACATTTAGTGTCTAGTAAAGTATGCGGAATCAAAATAATAAAACAAACTATTACGAATACAAAGTACTCGTATTATATATCCAAAAATATTCAGACTAAAAGTGACATCTGCTCTCGTTCTCTGTGTACTTTAAACTTGGGAGAAATCTATAAAACGTGAATGAGAACATACCCCACGACCTTTTGAAATAATCCACGGAAAAGGTCACGGATATAAAATTTCAATTCTGAAAAAGTTTGAGAGTTGGCAAGCACCTACACACCTGTTACTATGACAGACAGTATCTGTCTGTTGTAAATATTATATTTGATTGTTTCACTTAGACCAACAGTTAGCCTTGCACCTTGTCAAAACTGTTTTCTTTTTTGTAAATTAAAAAATAGCATTTCGATAAACAAACACAGACGAACTTAATATCTATATTGTATTCATTAGGGACATAGCGTTTCGATAAAACAATAAAAAAATACTGTCCTATATTTATTGTATCCACTAGGGACATTCGAAGGGATAAACAAATACGCATTTATCACAAAAATAGATAGTTTCGCCAATAACAAATGGATTTTAATGATTCTTTTTCGAAAGGTAGGCTATAATTCAGAGTAGTCCTACATAAATTTAATCAAAATCAACTAACATTTTTAACTGAAAATACATAATCTGTGGTCTAGCGGTCCGGTGGCCGACTTTACTTCTTGAGATAACAGGCAACAAAAAAGGGGTATTTTCAATTTTTTATTACAATAACGTTACCCATGATTAGATATGCGCACGGTTGGCGATAGTTTTGCCATTTATCACTTTATAGGACTTTGTATCTTTGCCTAGTCGTAGCGCTTCAGACTGGTTGTGCTTCAGCATTCCACTTCAGGGATATGGGCGTGAAGATACTATTTTTTTTTAAATTTTTTTCGCTATATTGCGTGGTATTGCTATTAGAGTCCGTTTTCTAAAATTTTATTATGATTAAATTATATTACTAGTCTAGAATAAAAAGCTTCCCAGCTTTCAGCTGTTACAGAATAAAAATATGACGTTGCGGTATTTACCTAAGTGAGAATTTAAGAAGCGAAGCATTAAGGTAGATTATTCATGTGTTAGAACGATTTATGGCTCGCTCAAAGGAACGGCGTACCGTAATGCGGATTCCTCCTTTCGCGAAAGTATATGAATGGTTGGATACAGAAATATATCTTGGCTGTATAATTCTGACATCAAAAAATGATATTCGGAATATTTTAAAAGCAATTTTTAAAATAGCAATGACGTTTGTAATATCCTAATAGCGAGGAGAAAATTTGGATGATTCTCTAATCATTCTAATGTAAAGATATTAAATCTAAACATTTAAATCATTATTTATTTTCCTTATTATTTATGCTTACGTTGCTTTTGGTGGCATATTTGTACTTTTGTCTTGATGTAGTAGCGGACTATGGTATGCCTAAAGAAATAGCAAAAACATCTTAGAAACCTTTGGTAAAAAAAACTATTTGGTACTAATTTAGCAAAAAATATGACTCACAGATATTTTTTTCGCACAATAATACATTCACTACTCATATTTATGAAGGTAGGCAGAGATACACAGCCCACCCAAGTAGGCTAGTTTTGGGTGCCCCAAGACTAGCCGACGACTTTAAGTTCCACAGTGTGATAGATGGCAAGCATATCGCCAACCGGAAATAAATCCAATCCCGGGCAAGGATGATAAATGTTGGTTTCTTTTTAGTTTGACCCGTTGATCGTACCCGGAAACTCGTAGAGTCAAGTCTAACACCAGACTGCTACATTACATAAGCAATAACATTGGACTAAAAATAAATTCACCGATATTGAAAAATATTAAAAATGCTATTGTGGCTACTAGTCTAGTCGAGAAGTGAGTTTTCCGCGAAAAATCGATCCGATTCTCTTAAAAATATGGCGATTGGTGCATTGGATTCAGAATTTAATTCTGAGAAAGAGATTTTTTAATTTATCTGACGTTAAAAATTGTATTTGTTATAAACAAAAAACGAAGAGAGAAAAAGGTAGTCTTCATTTTGTAGTTATAACTTCAAAAATATTAAAAATATCTGAAATTTGAAAAAAGATCCTAAAAGAGGAGAAAATTTCAGTAAAGTAAGTCTCGACTCCCGGAGTTGTAGCTCCATTATATATAATATTAATTTAACGTTGTAAATTGGGCTCCGCGCGGCCGTTTCGGTGCCTAGACGTTACCGCTAAGCAAAGGATGAAACACAAAATAATTTTTTTATAGCATTCAATATTAATTTAGAAATCTGAATTTATTATAGTGTCATCAAGACACTTGAAGGATTATAGCCCCGCCAAAAAAATTTTTAGCTTGATTTTTGTTTAAGTTATTCAATTGTTAATTAACTAATTTTTATGTAGACTTGAGTTTTTATAAAATCTCTTATAAAAGTTTAAAAAATGTGTCTATAATTTTTTTTTCTTTTAGGAGCTCTTGTTATACACCCTGATTTTTTAATCACCATCCAAATTTTAATATGTTGATCTTAAGTGAAAATAATTAAATACGTATATACTGAAAACTCACTTCTCGACTAGACTATACTGTCTACGATATGACGCTACGTAAACGTAGACGTCGTAGCACCAGTTTGCTACAATTAAACATCTCCGAGTGGTTTTGATTTACATGTCATCCACAATTTGTTATATTTTGTAGATCATGTTGTATTTTAAATTATCGATTATGATCGAAATTGTTATTATTTTATTATTATGGTAGATATATTCTCATAACAGGGCCGGAAGAACTGTATGTTGGTTTGGGAACATATCATAGAACTTCGATTGATTTCATCGATTACATGATTATGTAATTAATTGCTGCATAGTTACATATGATAAGTTTTTAATGCTGTTATGCTCTTATTTTAATACTAAGATTATACTGATCTATTATAGATGCGACAAAAACT
>NJDD01000502.1:179161-190674 GCA_002245505.1 Calephelis nemesis
CACACATATATATACATATATACACACATAAAATTTGCTTAATTTTAAGGTTAAATTAATTTATAAGATTTCTTTGGCGTCCTTATTTGTCCATACAATATGATAAGTTTTTAATGCTGTTATGCTCTTATTTTAATACTAAGATTATACTGATCTATTATAGATGCGACAAAAACTAGACAGGTTTGTAGGAGTTCTAGCATTTGGAACTCTATACTCTTTACCCACCCAGCAAGGAACTTGGCATGAAGGTATTTATGTAAAATTGTATTGCAATTATTAAAAGTATTTTTATCAATTTTATGGAATGAATGACTTAGATGAGGACATGCTATGTATTTTGCAATTGTGAAACATACAACGTATCGTGTTAAAGGTAGCTCCAGGTAATATTATGTGGCTTAGCCATGTGAATATGCCGTACATTTGTATGTTCAATGTGGAAATGGCATGTATAAACGTGGTTGGGCCGTAATATCCTGTCGCTGGAACGTTGCTACCGTTAGACCTATTTGAAATTGTAATAGCTATTGCATATGGCGTTCGGAAGCAAGCTATGTTTTTGATTTGTAGAACATATTAGTGGTCGGCTACATATGTAAAACAAGGTAATTATAATAATCGAATATTGGTATCTAACATGATATGATTGCGTAAAGGAGTTATTAGATTAATAATGGCGCCATAAATGATATATATTTGAGTATTTACCATTTTGCTAAAGATTTTTGTGATTTTAGATACTAGACACAACTAGACACTATACTAGTTATGGTAGCAAGAAGTGTTATGACTTAAAACATGTATTCTTACTCAGATACTGTCAAACACAATCTAAAGTCAAATGAGGCTTGCTCTATTTTTTGTTTTTTATTAACTAAAAAAGTATGGAAAAAATAATTTAGTACGCTACGATCAGGGAAAAAATATCCTTAAAACTGGATACGATTTTCTGCAGTCTACGTAAAAAGTGGAAGAATCAAAAAAGACTTTCAAACTAAACTGTGATATGGCTTTGTATTATCGAATTTATGCGAGACATAAAATAAAATAATAAGACAGTAGTTTAATATGACATGTATTTATATATATTGTGTACAATAAAGTAATTAAAAAAATTAGGTGCAAGCGACTAAAAAAGGGGTTGCAGCGATAACTGTCTGTGTGTATGTCTGCATGTCTGTCCATACTATGACTGCAATCCGAACCTAATCTACTAAACCAATAAAAAACTATAACAAAATTTGACTAGTCGATACTTTAAGTTCTGAGAAAGATTCCCGTGTTCCCTTGGGATAGAAGTAAAAGTCAAAATGTAGATTGGGGTATATTTCATTAATGCGTTGAGTAGTTGTAATTATTTATGTTTTGTATTATAGTATTGAAAGTATATAAAAAAACGAACCAACACTAAAATTATTTACAAATGCGAAGTAAACAATACAGCTATGCATATTCTATTTACTAGTTGTGCAATAGATTCTCTCAATTGGCCACATCTTGTGGTTGAAGCAAGTTTTGAAAAATCTATAGCTTAATGAAATAGTTGTTCATATAAATAATTAAACCTAAATAGTAAGACCTAAATAGTAAATAAAGCCCGGTTAAGTTGAAAAGGCTGGCAACATATTAGTCATTCCAAAAAAGGACCTAAAGAATTCGAGCTGACAACCCTAGTATTAAAAAAATAAAGCGTTACAATCAGTAAAAAAATATTCGCTTTTCAAACTCGTAGAAAAATAGCAAAAAGTTAAAATTGTTTTCAGATACTCATTTTAAAAGTGCTTTAAGCTCCATTTTGCTTAGTAGTTTACATAATTTTGCTTTAGCTTTAGCTACGTAATTATAAAAATAATATCTCGCTTTTGTATTTTAAATTCAATTGTATGAGGTCAAAGTTTATTTTACTTTGGCAGTATTTGAGTAATTTGACGGAGTTTTGAGTGTAAGTTACACAATAGGCAGGCAAATGAGATCCATTACCAAGACTAAGCCATGTATGTAATGGCTTCCGCTCAGTTTGCTGCGAGGGCTCTTCAGTCAAATTTATATCAAAGACGGATACGCATCTTTTACCTGGAAGCACCGATATCCTTCTTTCCAATAACAGTACGTACATACGTAATATGCATACATAAAGCTGTCTACTGATAACCTTTTTTTGTTAACATTACGGTGTACTTTTTTTTTAAATTTATGGGTATGTTTTTTTATGATATTGGAAGGCAAACAAGCAGATGGATTTCCTGATAGTAAGAAATTCATGCCGCCTAGAGACACCAGAGGTGGTAATGGTGCGTTGCCAACCTTAGTCAGATGTCACGGTGTAAGTAACGTTAAGCCTATGCTCGCCTTTTACGAGCTGCATGGCACAGGAAAGCAGTTGGTATACTCTGCAAAGAAGATCGGGCCCAGGCCAACACGGGGATTTACTTCAGTAAAACTAAATTTTATTTTTGTCAGCTTCTTCCAAAGTATATTTTACGTAAAAAATTTGCGAACAAGTTTGATGGTAAGTGACAATCGCCGCCATTGGATACCTTTTTTTTACGATATTGAAAGGATATTGAGGCTGACGGATTTGAGGAAGTCTGAGGAAATCCGTCAGCATGTTTGCCTGATGTGACACCTGGCCCTGAAATGATTTCCTGGGTAAGAAAGTAATTGAAAATTTCGCCACGGGACTTGAATCCTCAGGAGCTCAAACTTTTAGAGCATTCATCGGCTTGAGACGAATTACAGGTTTAAAGCCTGCTTGAGACGAAATTTTTTTTTTCTTTAAAATTTATATAAGTAAAACAAAGTACAATATCTGGTCGTTCGTCTCTAATAAAGGAAATTCATTCAAGTAAACCCGTAAAAAGAAAATAATAAATAAGAGAAGTATATTACAACAAATATACTTATAACTTACTAACTTACTTTTGCTCGAGGCCTTACATCCCGGCCTCTGGTTGGGAACGCACCATTACCACCTTTGGTGTCTCTAGGCGGTGGGAATTTCTTACCATCAGGAAATCCGTCTACTTGTTTGCCTTCCAATATCATAAAAAAAAATATATAAATAAAAATAGTAAACTGACACACTTAACAAACTTCTTAATTCGATTTTCTTCATTCGAAGTTTCAGAAAAACTCTCCTGTAAATAATTAACGAAAATTTCACAAAGATTTTGCAAAATATTCCATCCAATTACGATTTATGCACGTGTGTGTCTGTCTGTGACATCATAACTTATAAACCAATTGCGATGCGGATTTTTTTTAAAACTGACGGATAAGAGATGGTTCTTAGCTACATTGCATATAGGTTTTACAGGGGTTATTGGTTTTTTAAGTTTAGTGCTATCAGTATCTTCACGCCCATATCCCCGAAGAGGTAGACAGAGACACAACCAGGGCATCCACGACGAGCCGAAGATACTAATGTCCGATTTCGCCAAGAGCCCCTATACTTTATTATTTCAATATGAAACCGTCCCCTAAAATACGTTAAACCTCTATTTAAATCTGGAAGTTCGTTTCATCTCACCAACTATCGACCTGTCTCCGTTCTGCCTACCCTTAGTAAAATATTCGAAAAAATTATTCTTAGTCAAATGTTATTACATTTTAACCAATTGGGCTTATTTCATAATAAACAATTTGGTTTTACAAGGGGTAGATCAACAGTCGATGCTGGTGTTGCATTGTTAAAGAAAATTTATGAAGCCTAGGAGGACTCTCAGGATGCATTCAGTGTATTCTGTGATTTGGCCAAGGCATTTGAATGTAACATAACTAATTCAATTATTACATTTCAACAAAATGTTTGGTTTTGTTAATCTTTTATTGAAAATACGTTTTAAGTTGCCCGACGTAAGAATCAAACCCAAATACTCATGTAAACCCCCACACCGGTCCACTAGACCACACAGAGATACGAATTTTTTACGATTTAAAAAACATTAGTACATAGACGCAAAAAAGTGTAAACTATTTACATAACATAGTTGCGACTGAGTGAAAATTAAAAAAGTTAAGAGATGAATAACATTATTAATTTTTTTAACGTATTCGTGTTACATGCGTAAATGAATATAAAAAGACAAGTGAATTAAATTTTGGTCGGAAATTATTTAACAACATTTTGAGTATAAGCAGTTGCGATTGCTTTTTGGATGGCACCCTGCTATGAAAGTAGTCTTCTATTAATTAAGAGAATCTAAAAATTGAATTTTAATATTGTAGGTGATGAATACAATGATTGTATAGCCGGATCTTAGACTATGAGAATGTAACAGAAATGGCGGTTTACAAAGCGAGCCTCGTAGACAAAGCGCCGTCGGTTCTGATTGGCGCAGAGCCTACATAATTGATGGGGTAAAGCCTTATAAGACGCTCTTAATTTACACCACGGGGTGGATGGTGTACAATTATAGAATATTTATGTTCTTTATGTCTACAATTGAGATGAGACAATTGTGTAGATAGAAACATTTACGTTTTTAATTAAATATTTTGTCTAGACGTTTTTTATAAACGACTCCAAATGGGAGTAGTTTCTTTATTCGTCTTTAGCCGTGTTATTAAAAAACACTGAGTAAATTACTCCAAGGTTCAACCTGATGATGATGATGATGATCTTTAATACACAGATGATGTGACAAACAAATGAACTATCTTTAACAATACTATTAAAGCTAATGTAGGTTTGTTTGTTACAAGTTCAGAAGAAAACTACTTAACCAATTATCGTGAAACTTTGTACACACATTGTACACCGAAACTGGATAAACGCGAAAAAACGAAAACAATACACTATACAATATAAACAAAAAATAACGAAAAGTATTTCGTTAAATCAAAATTAAGAGACAACCAATAAAAAAAATTAAAATGACGGAAATGTAACAGCTAGTTTAGTTTAGTCTTTTTTAATTGAAATGATTTTTTGTCCCTCCTACAAAATTGTTAAAAATGACTTACGTGGTGATAAACAAAACGGACGGTAGGTCAAACGTTCCGTAGGTAGAATACGAGTATCAGTTAGTATATACGTATTCATTACATAAAACCGTACCCATTGTTGTAAATATAAATAAAGCGATCTCTCAAATGGAATTAATTTAAATGTACAATGATGTGAAGTTGAAGAGAATGAGCTCTCATATAATGAGAAGTTTTATAACAGTGACGGAAAGCTTTTTATAGCTTTTTTATATTTATAGCTTTTCATTACATTAAAAGACTTTATGTTGTTTCTAAGTATGATTCGCTGTAAGTTTGTTAAAGTGCCTAATTTCTTAATGCTTCATAATATTAAATTAAAGTATTAAAAACTACCGTAAATGAATTTTTTTATACACCGGTAGCTTTCATAAAATTAAAAGATTTTATGTTCCATACGTTTCGCTGTAATTTTGATAAAATGACGAAATTTCTTAATACTTGGTAACATTAAATCAAAGTGTTAAAAGCTGTCATAAGTGAAAGGTCTTTGAAGCTTTTATACATCCAGATCTTTTATATTAAAAATTTTTATATTGTATTTAAGTATGTCAAAATCTAATTTGACGTTTCTAAATACCCTGAACTACTATAAAGTATCAAAGGTGTGTTTTTATAAACTTTTAGTATAATAGTATGATCTTAATATATATAAATTACGTGTCACGTTGTTTGTCTGAGATGGACTCCTAAACTACTAAGTTTGCACACCGTGTGCAGTTTGATCAAACTTGAAATAAAGGATAGCTTACATCTCAATTTATGATAAAAAAAAATTACCATCCGAGCAAAGCCGGAACAGGCAGCTAGTAATATATAAATTATAAATATAGTAAACTAACAAATAAACAGAATGTAACGTTAGCATAACGTTTAAAATACATATTTATATATTAACGCCCCCCACTTAGTCAGCCAGAAGAGCCAATCACCGCACTCCTTCGTTCCATGATTACTATGAAATATTGCGCTCTAAAGTAAATGTATTAAGCGACAGTATAAAAGTAATTTGAAAAAAAAAACTATAAAAACTGAAACACTTTTCTTTTAGGTATAGTACTTATCTATGTTTATGTTAAATCTGGTGTCGATACTTTCATAATTGAAGTAGACAGTTGGGTTTTGCTTTTAAAAAAGGGTTAACTTTTTGATTTTTTTCTATCCAGCAAAGTGAAATGAATGGTGTTTTGGAAAAATTAATCTTATAAAGAATATTAATGTTAATCTTGTGTATTTTTGTCAACAAGATCCACGATTGCTTTGTATGAAAAAAACATTATATTGCTGACGTATTTTAGCATACATCGACCCTTAATACGTGATGTCAATACTTTGGACCCCTTTTTACGAAAATTGCGCGGACTCAGAAGCATAAAATTTGGAACAATTACAGTTTATGTGTAGGAGAAGTGCAGAACGCTAATATTTTTAGTAATAATGCTTTTAAAGTACATTAAATCAATAAATAAAACATTACACACACTACCATGCACTTGACACACACAAACAAATATATTGATGATAATGATAAAAGATCATAAATGGCGTACTAAAATGTTTGGAAACAAAGTAGTTGGTCTTGAGAAATGATGATGGCGTTCTAAGCAAAAAGATATTAAAATTTATTATGGTCGAATTTTGACCAATCGGCGACCAGTAGTTATTGTAATTATAATCATGTACCGTTTAAAAAAGTAATAAAAAATATTTTATTCAATGTCGTCTTCGAGCTTCGAACGTCTAGATATTTTTAGTCACATGTTTAACAAGAAATAATAGTAATATTATTTTTTTAATATATGTATAAGTATCTGTGGTATTTATATACATATTAAATGGGTAATAAAAGCTGATCCAAACTTTGTAATCGACACATCGAGAAACTTTCATATTGTACGAAATTAAATGTAAATGGATCTTAGTCTATGGAAAGTGTTTAAGTGCTGTAAGTACTATCCTGTTATAAACTATCCTACCCGAACTTACATACGATACATTAATATCCCGGTACGGTATAAGAACAAAGAGGGTACCAAAATATGCAAATGTTTCCCTCTATGTGCTTACTGTATGGAATATTGTAGCAATAAACTTTCAGAACCTACTAAAGACTTACCATTGAATAAATTTAAGAAGTAAGTTGTGAGGTAAGTATTGTTATAAGAATTTAGAATATATATATAACTAAACTAAACATAAACATAAAGATAAAACAGTACAATTGGCGAGCTTATCTCCATCAGCAGAGATTTCTACCAGCTGACCCGTGAGAAGAAAAATCAGAAACAAAGATAATCGTAGAGTTGGTGTAGGTTGAATACTTAAAAAAATACATATTATCATCAAAATAAATACATGCATAAACATGAATAAAACACATTCGTAGATAATGTAAACATATATAATAAGTATTTATAATTATACACATAACGAGAAATGCAAAGAATAAACTGACGACGATTTAAAAAAATCACGTTTGTGAGAGATAGCGCTCTTTTAGTAGTTTTAGTAGATTACTATCATTAAAAAAAGTAAAAAAAAAGTGTCTTCACGCTCATATCCCCGAAGAGGTAGGCAGAGGCACCCACGAATAGCCGAAGATCCAATCCCGACCAACATTTTTTTAATTAGAAAATTGGAAAAATCCAATTTTCTTTTTGTTGGCCGACCCGGGATTTGAACCCGAGACCTCATGCAGTCAAGTCCAACATCCGGACCGCTCGACCACAGAGGCGATCATTAGATGCCTTTATATTACATACGTTTAAATAAGTAAAAAACCACGATTAAAACAGTGCAGTATAGAATTTTCCCTCCTCTAAACATAATCCTGGCGACGCTGTCGCTTATGTCTATATATAAAACTAGCTGACCCGGTGAACTTTGAACCGCCTTAGCGTAGCAATGATAGAATGATAGAAGAATAGTAGAAACTACTTTATTTTGTATAGCTGACCTATCTTACGTATGAGTAACTATTCAATTTGAACTGCAAAATTAAATGTATATTTTTCAATATTTCTGAGAGATTTTCTTAATATTTTTTTCCTTAAGAAACTTTTTCTAATAATGACAAATAGAACAAAAAAAGAATTCGTGAAATTGGTCCAGCCATTCATGCGTGATGCCGTGACCAAGAAAAACGGGTTTCATTTTTATATATATAGATGAGGCTTGGGCATTTTAGCCCATTTTCATTTCATTTCATTTTTGTTTATCGTAAAGCTGATATTAAAAGTTATCATGAATAAATCTATACTAATATTATAAAGAGGAAAGGTTTGATTTTTGTTTGTTTGAAATGAATAGGCTTCTAAACTACTGGACCTATTCCAAAAATTCTTTCACCTTCAGAATGCTATATAGTCCCTGAGTAATCAATTCCAGTGAATATTTAACTGCAGTTTTAATTTTTTTACATATTTCTTAAATTCTTGTAATTTATAAGCCTGACACAATTCTGGACTATGCTGACCATTTAAGACTTACATGAAGCAGATCAGATGCGGTAAGCACAAAGTTGAATTTGTTTATTATTTATGCTTAAAAATAGTTTAACAATTTCCCTAATTTCCGGGGGAAAAATATTATTATTGAATTCTGCAAAAATTAAATAATTTAGGCAAATTTGAGAATCAGGTCAGTAAAGAATCGGTGCAGTAGAAGCCAAGTTACGCAGGCGAAGTTGCGTGACACTACTGGTTATAAAAAATTTGATATAAACCAATTACATTACCTTTGAAGATGTCAGAAGCATTAACGTGGATCTTTCGAGGACATTCCTTGCAGCCGCTACTTGTGCCCTTCTCCTTTCGTCACGTAGGTCAGCCCTCCTCTCCGCTGTCAACCTCGCCAGTTCCACCATCCCACCACCAAACTCCGTGAAAGCACGTACAAACTCCGCAAAGTTAGATACTGATTCCAGCCGGTCCAAAGATCTTGCTACCTGTCCCCATACACACAGAGATATTAAAACTTATCTTCTTTTTAATTTTAAAATTGAAACAACAGAAAAATACTCTATATTTGATATTTTCCATCGTCGACACTTGGTAATACTTCCAAATATTCATATTTTTAAAGAAAGAAACACTTACTGTTTTACTTATCACTTATAATTTATTACTTTGTAATTTTTAGCCTAGCGGTTTCGCTTATACAGCATCATCAGGGCTAAAACTTAAACTCAAGGACTAAAACTAAAGGGCTAAAACTTAAGGAGTTTAAGTTTAAGCCTCCGTAACCGGAAAAATACACGTTTGAGCATCAGTAGTAAGTTTATAAAAAGTGCTGACCATGTTCGGATACCGAATACATTTTATTATTTGAAAAAAGAATATATGTTTTTTTTAGAAAAATTGGCTTTGGTACTTGGTACTCCAATCGGTGTAAAGGCCGAGTCAGAATACCAACTCCACATACGTCGTTATCGATTTTTTCCGTTTTTAATATTTACATTTACACTCCCCATATATAAAATTCATTGTCGTTGTCATTGTTAATTCTACTCGGATAAGTAAAGCTGAAATGTAATGTAGTGAAAAGCTTGCAAAAACGAAAATTTGTCCGCAAAGATAGACTTATTTCGAACTGGTCCACATCGATTGATCCAGTCATCCACATTCACGGTATTTTAATTTCAATTATTAGCTCTCTTTATTTTTTTTCCTTTTATTTTTTTTTAATTTAATAAATAAAATAATTATAAATTATTGCAGCCTATTATTATTATTATTAAATACTTTTTAAAAAACTTTTAAGTATGATTTTTCTATTTGTGATAAAGTTTAACAAATGTTTATGTCGGTATTTGGAATAAGAAATACGTGTAGGTCTGGGCTCCTTTGCAGAATAGACCATCTGCCTTCCTTGCCGGGCAGCTCGTAAGAGGCGAGCATAGGCTTACCGTCACTAACACCGTGACATCTGATTAGGTGGTAGATTTTTGCAGTGACTCGCCCGGATTGGTACCACCACCTTACCCATTCCTACCGCCATAACGTCATGACATATTCGGGTTCGGAGGGTAAGGTAGTCGGTAAAGTTACTTTTGCTCGAGGCCTAACATCCCGACCTCAGGTTGGCAAAGCACCATTACCACCTTTGGTGTCTAAGTGGCGTAAATTTCTTACCTTCAGAAAATCCGTCTGCTTGTTTGCCTTCCTATAACATAGAAAAACAATATTTTTTTAAGTAGCACACAGATACATAAACACACATCATTACGTCTAGTACCTTGCAGAATAGGCAGAATGCATCAAGTTCTAAATATCGATATTTTTGCAGACTGACCTAGCTTCTTCCATATTTGTTACAAATAAAACTTCAATAGAAATAGAAGCACATAAGATATCCTATGTCTTTTCTTGTCTTCAAGTATCAGATGTATATATTTAAGCTATATTGAACATAATCAAACAATTGTTAAAAATAATTGTCTTTGCATGTTAAAATAAAATTTAAACGGACTATTTCCGATTTACAAATTCAAAAATGAATTTAAATTTATTTCGATAGCTTTAGTACGGCAGACGATATTGATAGTGTTGCATTTCATATATCTTTAGTGCCCGAACAAAGTCCTAACTGGAAATATAATAATTTATGTCTATAAATTGCACTACCATTTCGAAATAACCTTATTGCATTTGGTTCAATGAGCACAAAAACATATATTGATATTTTTCCGCTTTAACGTTGATATGTTTCATTCAGTTTAAACGAAATAATCATTTTCAATTTGATAAAAAATTATAACAATCAACTAAATATTTTTAAAAGTCACCAAAAAAGGGGACTGTATCTTTGTAATTTAGTTGCTCGTCAAATAACCAACAAATTTTGATACTTTCTTTATGAGGTGGCCTCACAGTTTATCAAGATCAGATTAGTTGTTCGGTGACTCCATGTTTTTTATATGTTTGTTATGCAATTACTCGTCAAGTAACCAACAGATTTTGATATTTTTTTTATCAAATGGAAGGTAGTGATTTCGAAGTGGCCTCAAAATTTATCAAGTTCAGAATAGCGGTTTGGCGACTCTATGTTTTTTGTATTTTTGTTATGCAATTGCTCGTCAAGTAACCGACAGGTTTTAATACGTGTCGTGTCGTGATTCTGAGGTGGTCTCATGTTTTATCAAGATCGGACTATTGGTTTGTGAGCTAGGTTTATAGACCATATTCTAACGCATAATTTTTTATAGACCTTGACGACGTCGTGACACGATGACAGATTTGGAGTTCTGCCATAACCTTCAAAAAAGAATGATCAAATCTGACTTAGTAATAAAATTTTAATAAGTTTTTGCAGTTTTACTATGCTTAAATTATGCTGTATGCAGTGGAAATTAGTAAAAAAATTACACTTTTAGTCAGAAGAATACTAAGCGGCAAATTTATTACAGACGTTATCTTGTTATTTGTATGTACTTAGTCTGGCCATAAATACTGTTACACTTAAAAATAAAAAAATATTACATTTGAATTTCGAATCTGTCATTTTTATACGATTGTTCATTGTGT
>NJDD01000502.1:190763-201889 GCA_002245505.1 Calephelis nemesis
TTGTATATTTATGTATTAAACTAACACACTGTAAAAGTAATATATATTATTTGCAGTTAAAAAAATATTTTTTTTCTTTATTACAATATTTATGGCAAGACTAGGTAATGAATACGTAGTTTTTAACATATAAAGTAGGCACTGTTATGTTCACTTAAAACCTTTTATAGTCACCGATTTAGCTAATAAAATATTTTTAGCTAGCTAGCTAGGTGTAGGCAAATTTGGTAGAATATTGACAAATTGGTGTCTTGTGTGTAAAAAGTTGATAAATATGTCTTCTCATAGAGACTTCTGTAAAATAAAAAAATATACTTTCCCTATTAATGTTTGTGTTTTCATATTAAGTAGTAATAAGTAAGTAAATCCCCCAAGGGATAGGCAGAGACACGACCAGGGCACCCACGACTAGCCGAAGACACCTAGGATTTACTCTCCGGGCACCGGGCACATATTCAATCCCGGGCAACATTTAAAAAGGAACATTTAAAATAAAAAAAAAGTAAAAAAGTATCTTCACGCCCATATCCCCGAAA
Source organism: Calephelis nemesis (assembly GCA_002245505.1). NCBI lineage: Eukaryota > Metazoa > Arthropoda > Insecta > Lepidoptera > Riodinidae > Calephelis > Calephelis nemesis. Next base: position 191,300 of record NJDD01000502.1, read on the forward strand.
CAGTAGGCAGAGGCACAACCAGGGCACCCACGATTAGCCGAAGATACTAAGTCCCATAATGTGATAGGTGGCAAGCCTATCGCCAACCAGGCACGTTTCCAATCCCGACCAACTTTTTTTTTAGAATATTGGAAAAATCCAATTTTCTTTTTGTTGGCCGACCCGGGATTCGAACCCGAGACCTCATGCAGTCAAGTCCAACACCCGGACCGCTCGACCACAGAGGCGACTTTTAAAATAAATGTATATTTTAAATGTTGTATTTTTTGTTGCCTGTCCAGGGGATCGAACCCGGGACCTCAAGAAGTAAAGTCCGATGCCGGGCCGCTAGACCACAGAAGCGATAAGTAGTGTTCATAGACGTAAAGTAATATTATCTTTGTATTTAAACATATTACGGGTATCTTTACATGCACTATGCCTGCAAGATTTTGAGCGTTAGTAATCAAAATTCTGTAGAACAAATCTACAAAACAGTTGTACAGTTTAAATGAACATAGGGCTCCTCAGTATTTGATTTATTTCACCTATGTGTCTCTTGTTTGATATATCTGATACTTGATTTTAGAATACTTTTTTTTCAGTTGCACTCTTATTTACAGTTAACCCGTTTTGTAATACAACACCTCAAGGAGATAAGCACGCGAATATAAGTAAAATCTTTAAATAACATTGTAATTTCAGTATCAATGAAAAGTAAATAAAAAAATGAACATAACCTTTCTGCTTGCCATATAAAAAAATTCAGTCACCAAGTTATCTTTACCGTCACTAAACTGTAATCCAAAACTCCAGATCATAAATCAATAGAAGAAGTGTTATTTATTGCAAGTATTTTATACTAACACAAAAATACTAAAACTTTATTAAAGCGCACTGTTACTTTTATATATACTAAAGTTTATACTAATGGCTGTTCCGAAACGAATAATATTTTGAAGGGGCTAGCTTAAAATATGAGGCTATTTATCACAGATCGTCCGCTTTAACTATAAGTAACTTAGTCCCATTTACGAAAAGCTTCCGTCTTGTCCTGGTAATATTGAGGAAAAATGTGCAAAACGTATGCAAAATAAATTTGGTGTTCCTTTTTTGAACACGTGTTATAGAGGTCGGTTACAGGTATGTTTTTTTGTTGCACAATAAGTCGGCTAACACTCAATGTTTTTTGATGTTTCTTTGTTCGAAAGGTAGATAATGATTCAAAGGTGGTCCTTTATAAATTTGATAAAGATCTGACTAAGTATTTTTTTTCGGATAGGGATCTTACTCCTTACCTATTCCTGCTACCACATTTTCCGGCCACTTTGTCATGTTCCGGCCGGAGAGTAAGGATAGTAGAATAAATGTTAATTAACTTCTCTGAGTGCGGCCGATGGAGCCTTAATTGAATGGAAATAAACTACATATAGTTTAAGCATGTAAATTGACAAGAAAAAACAATTGACATTTAATTACAACTACACCTAGGTACACATAATATGCTTTTTTCTATGTGAGAGGTCAGCGAACAAACACACTGGTCTCTAGACGGTAACAGATGATTCTATAGACACCATAAATGTCGTAGGTGCGTCGCTGTCCTGTGGCAGGGATATTAGTCCAGTTGTACTACTATGTAATGTATAATGTATGTAGTACTATCCAAACTGGAACATGGCAGTCATTACGGCGGTAGGAATCTACCCGGATAATAGGATTCCTACCCAGGCAAAGTGCTTCACAGCACTCTACCACTAGTGGTCTTGTTGGTTATGGTAATAACCTATCCTCGCCTCTTATGAGCTGTCTGTCAGGGATAGCCTATTATATTCAGTGAACCAACACGGAAAGAAGTTTCTCCAAATTCAGAGGTAGCATTTGAAATTATTAGAACAACTACATAAATCACTCAAATTTAAACAGCCTCTAAATAAATGTATAGTAAGCCTGTAGCAATGAATGTATAGCATGGGCTCTCTCTATAAAATCATTATTAAGGCTAAACTTTTAAGGAAAATATGGATAATTGTGCCTTTACCATGAGTTTTAGGATCGTCGAGTTTACTATACTCGTAAGCGTCTCCGTAAATTATTCGTATGAAAACTTTGAACAGCGATAACTAACAGAATAAAATGTTTGAAAGAAAAGCGCTACAGATTTCCACACCTATGTCAATTACAGAACGAAATCTGTACCAATTCATAGTAGGGGTTCTGGGGGCTTGAAAAAACAAATAATGATATAATGTATGAGCGCTGATCTTTGTATAGCTGACCAGCGGGGCTATTCTGTATCATTCTAGTGATGATTTCTGAGTTCAGTGTATATCAAAAAGCTGTTAAATGACGTATTTTATATGTGCTATCTCATGTGACCAACAGAAATACAAACCCCGCTGGTCAGCTATACCAAGATCAGCGCTCATAAATCATATCGTTATTTGTTTTTAACAAAAAAAGTTTGATTTTGTTATGAAATGAAATAACACAGCTCAATATTGTTTGGAAGCAAACCTTACACTAAATTTTCAAGCTCACACAACTAGGGGGGTTTTGGAACGAAGTTCCTTTGCGTGTTGTGGGTTATATTTGCTATACTGTGTACTGGTTGAGCGGTAGATATCGTCGTAGAAAAGCGTTATGAGTGGCCGCCATTTTATGTCACACTTCAGTGTATGTTTGACGTTTAGAGTAAGTATGTAACTTTGGGATTTTTCCATATGTTTTTGGAAGGCAAACAAACAATCTTATAGATTTGGATTAAAAAACATAATAATTTGTAGCGTCTTGCGTAATTTCGCAGAGATACCTTACTGTCCAAACCGTAAGGATTAGCACGGTTATTTTGGAAGCAGGATAGGTGAAATATAAGTAGGATATCGTATATTTTTTTAAAGCTTGAACTGGAATAATGTGTAATATTATTAGTATTTTGACCCCTTCCCCTAAGAAGTAGACGCACACACAACCAGGAGAATTACGACCAAACAGCCACAATAAGTCTAACAACGTGATAGGTGGCAAACCTATCGCCAACCGAGGACAAATCCAATCCCAGGTACCTTTGTTTTTATTAGAAAATTGAAAAACACTTTTTGTCGCCTGACAAGGGGATCGAAACTGGGACCTCATGGAATCAAGTCCAATACCGGAGCGCTAAACCACAGAAGTGATAGGTGTTAAATTTATTTTTTTTGTGTCTGATTGGGTACCAAATTGAAATGAAAAAAATAAGCAAGACGTATAACTTATTCGGGCATGGAATATCCGTAATAATAGGTTATGTAACTGAAGTGAAGAAATAGCGTGAGGAACTTCGTCCCTGTATTAACTGCTCATCTTTTTAAATATTTTTTGCAATATACTTACAAGCGCAAACACACATGCTGTCACATCTGACAGCTATTTCTCAACAGCTAACATAGACACACAATATTGGCCGCCATTGAGTTATATTTTACCTTATCCTTGGCAAGTAATAATTGTCGTACGACTACCATATCGGCAAGCAGGAGTACTCTAGTGACCGACGCTAGAAGTGCGCGTGCAGCTGCAACCATCCCGGCTCCGTCTGCGCCCGCGCACACCCGCTCTATGGTTCGACCTGTAACAATAAAATATTTTTCCATGATTTGGAAAAGGAACAATCAGAATCCATTATGTCCTAAAGGATACCGTAGATCATATGCGGTCAACGTGAGCCTCCAAGACAATCCCAACACATAAGATGTAGGAAGACGTCTCCGTCGCAGCTGATCTCGATGACGGAGACCTCTATCTACATCTTTGGACATGGAGGTACCAGTAGTCTTTTTTTTTACAGGATATACCATCAGTATCAGGAGTGTGGAAGGGTGTATCAGGAGAGCCACCTACCTGCTCGCTGTCTTATGGCAAAGAGTCTTATGTGAGAGATAACCCTGGCTTTTGGGAACCATACATGTTACTAAAGCGTTACTATCTTATATCCTGCTCTTAGGTCATGTATCCCCAAACGGCTAACTTACCCTACAACATGAAATACTACACTGGCATGTAGTTATGGTGGAAAAAAAGGTAAGGTGCTTCGTACTGTGTAGTAGCAATCGGGGTGAGTGAATCTGCCACCTATTAATGTTTAACTGTGAATGGAGTCGTCACATCCCGACTCCAAAAAACTGTTATGCTTGAGACATAACGTTGTTGGTTTGGGGATTGCTGTGATAATTAATTAAATATACTTGTAATTTATTTCATCGTTTCGGTAACAAAGGCTTAGTGGTGTTAGTTTTAATTATGAAATTCCACGGGGAAGCCTTCACTTAAGGGTTACAAATGGGTCTCCTTTGTGTTCAAAGAATTTACAATTATGGTTTCCGTATATATGGGTCAATTTAATATATTTCGTTATTATTTGCGTTTTTGGCGAGAAGTCCTATAGTATTGGCACGCGATGATGGCCCGTTTGACACATTACAAAAGTCAAGTGATAAATTTATTATAGAAAAAATATAAATAAACGCAATTCGAAATAATAACTTTAGTATTTATAACTAGTATCGCAAGTAACCGTTCATTTTTTTTTAAAGTTTTTTATAAAACAAAAATGTAAACGTTTACATGAGTAATATAAATATCAAACCGGCTATCATAGCGTTCCGCAAGTATAATATATTAACAGATCTCTGAATTATAGTGATTTTGTCCTGGCAAAGTTTTAAGAAAACAAAAATGTAAAAGTTTACATAAGTACCTAATACAAATGTCAAACCGGCCATCATAGCGTGCCGCAAGTATAATATATTTACAGATCTCTGAATTATAGTGATTTTATAGTTTTACAGGGGTGAAAGAAATTTCGAATTATTGTTCAGTAGAATTAGAGATTACATATCATTAATTCTTTAGATATTACTACTTAATACTACTTACTACTACACTTTTTTTTTCTCTGTATGGCTTGCATTTGAGTTGCATTTGCCACCGACAAGGGTATTAAAAGGAAGGAAACTTAGGAAATGTTAGAATGGTACGGATCGGAATTTAGAAAAGGATATTAGGATTAATGATAAATTAGCTTAATTTAAATATATAAAAATTAACAATAGAGCAAAACTAAAACTACAATATATTATTAGGTAATATCAAAAAAAAAAATTAATAACAATGTAATAACTTATATGCATATTTACAGATATTTACAAGAATTTCATATTTTTATATCGTTTTCTAATATAAAGGAGCATAGTATTTTGTAGACCTGGGGATGATTAGAAGAAAGGAGAATTTGAACGGAAGTAGGTAAAGGGATCTCTATGGATACAAGATTTTGGATAAATGTTGTGTGATCATACTGTTCACAGGCAAAGAATATATGATTTAAGTCGCCAATATCTTTTTTGCATGGACATTCATTGGACTCCACAACTTTAATTCTGGCAAGATGGTCAGGTGTACAGACATGTCCCAGTCTCATTCTTTATTATTATATTTATTATTGTTGCTAATGCTGTCCTGCCACAATCAAGGCGGCGGAACCAAGGTTTTATCATAATTGATGGTTGTATTGAGTAATAATATTTCCCTTTGTATTGACCAGTTACTGTCCATGAATCTTTCCAACTCTCATGGAGATAAAGTTTTGGTATAGTGGCCAAATCACAAGCATAATTTTTATAAGGAAATTTATCCCCACACTCAATGGCAGAATTTGCCAGTAAGTCTGCCTTTTCATTACCGGAAATCCCACTGTGACTGGGAATCCAGATGAAAATTGTTTGGAAATTTTTATCAGAGAATTTCGGATTTGTAAAATAGCAGGATGTATATTTTTTGATTTAAAAGGAAATTTCGCCAATGCTTGGAGTGCACTTAAGGAGTCTGTAAAGATGAATGATTTTTGTAATTTAGCAAGTAAAACATAAAACACTTCTGATGGCAGCATTATACAACTCCAAGAAATTTAGTTTGATTTTTAACTGGTATATTGAAACCATTTTATGTGACTTTGATTGAAGGGATACATCGAGTTTTTGTGAATACTATAATAGTGCTTTTAGCTGGAGATAATTCGAGACCATTATTGTTCATCCAAACATTAAGTGAATTGAGTGCAGAAGACAGTAACTTCGTGTTTTCTTCTATGGATTTTCCTGAGACGTAGACTAATAGATCGTCAGCATATTGCAGTGAGTTAATGTTGTTTTGGAAAGCAGTTTCAATATTATAACTATAAATATTAAAGAGCAATGGACTGAGTACTGATCCCTGTGGAATTCCTTTCCAAGAAAGTCTGTAGTGAGTCTGTGCATCACCTGGAGAGTCCATGGCAACAGATCTTACTTTTATTATATTGATAATAATATTACATAAGATATCAGGGATATTGAGTTTTATGAGTTTTTCTTTCAGTATTGGTATAATTACCGAATCATATGCTGAAGTTATATCTAAAAATGCAGCAACTATAGATTCATTATTACTGAAAGCAATACGGATATTGGTGACTAGAATTCCTATGCTGTCTAAAGTGCTTCTGCCTTTTCGGAACCCATATTGATTCCTAGGTAATAGTCTATTTTTTTTAAATACCATTCTAACCGGTTTTTTTTATCAAAGTTTCAAGTATTTTTAATAATATCGAAGATAAGACTATAGGCCTATAAGAAGAATGATCATCAGCAGGTTTGAATGGTTTTAGAATTGGTAAAATATATTGGTTTCTCCAACTATTTGGGATATTACCTGTTAATATAATAGAATTTATTAATCTTAAATAATATGTTAGGATACTGTCACTAGCTGAAGAGAAAAATGAATATGGAATATAATCCATGCCAGAACTAGAATTTTTAACATGTTGTACTACACCTTTAAGTTCAGTGAGAGAAAATAGAGTGTTCAGTTCAGACCTTGATTCAAGTGGAGAGGATATATGATTGTAAACTATATAATCCTCAGGTACATAAGGAGGTGCTACTGTATTAAGGAATTTATTAGCAGTTTCCAATGGTATGAAGGTATCATTGGATTCTTTATAGGCAGACCTGAACCGACGTATGTTTTGCCAAACAATAGAAGGGGAAATATCTTTAGAAATTGATGAACAAAACTTTTTCCAGCCCTCCGATTTCTTTTTACTTAACAGTTTACGGGTTGTTTTAATTGATTTCATTAAATTATTAAGGTTTTCAATTGTTGTATGTGAACAATAAATTTTTTGTAACTGTTTTCGTATTTTTACTGCCTCAGTGCACTCTTTATCCCACCAAGGAGGAGAAGGAATATATTCTAAGGGTGCTGATTTTACGGGGAAAATTTTATTGGCTACTTTAAAGAAGGCTGTAGCAAATGGTTCAGCACTAAAATGTTCTGTTCTCTTTTCCACAGATGGTAAATGAGGTATTTCTTTTTCCATTAAATTAATGAATTTATCCCAGTCACCATTTTCCAATTTGTACTTTCTAAATTGGGGTCTTCTGAAGTTCTGAATGTTTTTTTATTATTATTATTGGCAAGGAATGTAACAATATATGGAAAATGGTCACTACCAAATGAAGTAGGGAGTGTATGCCAATCTAAGACAGAAGCAAGGTCTGGTGAACAGATTGATAGGTCTGGCGCACTGATATTTTCATGGGGTGCAGTGAGACGGGTTGGACTGCCAATATTCAAAATACATAAGTTTTGCAAATCTATTATGTCTGTTAGTCTGTTTTCATAAATTGATGTAGTGTCACTACCCCATAAAGTATGTTGGCAGTTAAAATCATCCAGAACTATCAAAGGCCGTGGGAGGTTTGAAAGGATATTACTAATTTCATTTAAAATATTAGTATTAGGGTGAGGAACATATATACATGCATAACAAATATTATTTACAATTGCTGCAATTATTGAGAAATTGGTATTGTGTGAAGTAATAGGATGATAAGAAAAATTATTAGTTTTTTTTTAAAGTATGGCGACTCCACCATACCCATCTGATCTGTCCTCACGAAGACATGCATAGCCAGGAATCTTGAATAAGTTTCCCGGTCTAAGCCACGTCTCTTGTAGACAGACTATAAATGGTTTGTATTTGTTTATTAAATAAATAAGGTCATTCTTTTTATTAAAAATGCTGCGGCAGTTTCACTGGATCAGTTGTGTGTGTCTGTCCATTGTTATGGTTTATGGTTTTTGCAAGTGTAACTATAATGCTGGCAACGTTGGACGGTACATTCAAATTAGGCTTGCAAACAGGTGACAGGAGAGTCATCAACTCTAGCCATGTCATGTCCAAAGAGAATATAATCACTACGTGGTCATGTCTGATGTTTGTGCATTCTCATAATTATTCATTTTAATAGCTGTTCCCTTATTAGTATTAGTAACATTGTATTCTTTTATATTTGATTCATGTGCAAGTCTGTCATAACCTTTACTTTGTTTAGGAGAGTGCGTGGTTTTAAAAAGGTAGTTTTTTTATAGGAGGTGCTAGTGTTTTTATTTGTAGAAGGAATTTGTGGGTAATAATGTGTGGATTGTTTCGGTTGTGAAGACAAGGTTTCAGAGTATAATTTATGTACTATTAGGTGGTATTTGGTGGCTTCAGAATATGAAATGCAATTTTGAGCCAGTGTTTTTTTAATAGCTTTTCGCCTTTCATATTCTGGAAATTTTGTGTCAATAGCTGAATGAGAACCTTTACAATGCAGACATGTTTCCTCATCAATGTCACACTTATCTCCAGTGTGGTCAGCACTACATTTGTAGCACCGGGGCTTGGACCTGCACTGTTATTTCATATGACCAAACCTACAGCATTGGTAGCACTGGATTGTAGGGTATATATACAATTCTACTGGTAGAGCGTTATAACAAACAAAGACACGCTTTGGCAATACTTGTCCATCAAATGTAATAACTACAGACTCAGTATCTTTGTACTCTGTTTGTCCGTTATAAATTTCCTTTCTACGAATTCGTCTTACTTTTAAGATTTTACTTGTTCCTATAGGTGTGTTAATGTTATTTATAATATCCTCTGGGGTCCAGTCACAGGGAACTCCCTTCACTACTCCCATTCTTGTTATATTAAAAGTCGGTATGAAGGCTTTATAATTATTAAGTTGTAAAGAGTCACTATCAACAAACAAATTTGCATCTGCATATTTGGAAAAAGACAATGACAAACGATTGCGACCTATCTTTTTTAAACTTCCATCAATTATAAAATCTTCCAAATGATACAGGATGAAGCGTAGAATTATAATTATTTTCTGTGGATATTTTAATGATATGAATAACATATGGGGCAGCATCTAGTGCTTGGTATAAACGGGTAAAGGGAGGTGATGTTTGTCCTGACTTTTTGGGATCATTAATATTTGCAACGGACTTTGGCGGGGTTAAAATTTGGGAAGATAAATTTAGAGCAGTTTGAGTTTCAGGATTCTCAGGTGTTATTTTCAACGCTAAGTTGTCTTCACAAAAACAGTCAGCTTCTTTAATGACATGGTGGTCGGAGGAAGATCGCTTCCTTTTTTTTCTTATTACATTTTTTACAAACTTTACGAACATTAGCGCGTTTTCTACTTTGAATTTTATCAATTGAACAATCAGTATCCATAGAGGATTCATCTACAGTAACGTGGCAAGCTGGTTCAGGAGCCCCTCCGCCAGGATCGTCTGGCGGTTCCATGGTGGGAAAAATATAAAGTAAAAAAACTTACCAATATATGTAGATTTTTACACACTTATATACAAATTATAAATATATTTACAAATATTATATAAATTAAATAAAATAACTACACTAATTCTATAAATAACTTCGAAAAATTAAATATTCAAAAAAGCCGCGACCGCGCTGTTCAACGTTTCCCGCCCTTTTTTCAACGTGTCTTCCATGGTCTTTTCGGTCAGTGAATTTGACAGTTCTCAGCAGTTTTAAATTGATTATTTTAATTCTTAAATTGTGTGGAAGGTAGCGCTGCAGTCCTTATTGCCATTTTATAAAATTTCATTATTGATATACGGCAACACTACAATAACAGGGTTGCCAACCGTAAAGTTGAATCGATCATATTTTTACGATCTTTGATACACCGTACGAAGTTAAAGTCAATCATAAATTGGTGCGTGTACATTCCACATACATCCATTCCATAACGCCTTTACTACAGTTTACATTAAATATTTCGCGTAATATTATTTTCTTAAAATAATTGATCAAATACGATTTTTCCTAGACATTGGTAGTATCATCAATGCTACGGCAATCACAGTATAAAAACAATATACATAAAATTCGCGACCTACGGCTAAATCCTTAAAGCTTTAGCAAATGCTACGGCATTTTTTCAATATCTAACAAAAATAATTTATGATGATATTATGTTATCCGTTCAACAGTTCGCAGCCCAAAAAGGGTGTCTTAAAAGGTTCGCCCGATTAGCGCAGCCCATTTCGGGTGCCGTCTGCCGCGCTCCATTCTTAATTCAAGTTTGTTCAAGTAAACTTCGTGTATCCAAATATTTTTTTTTTTGTGTGCAGCAGACTATACAACCTGTCGTATTAAAAAGTTTGAAGTGTGTCAACATGGTAAAAAAATTTTCGGAACGATTTGAGTGGGCATGACTTATT
>NJDD01000502.1:222063-232893 GCA_002245505.1 Calephelis nemesis
ATGTGTTCACACAAAACTTATACACACACAAGCATGAACACATACACTTTGTCACGTTTATTAGTTAATTGTAATTATCGAAAGTAAAAATAATTTAAAATTATTGAAAGGAAGAAGAAGCGCTGCCAATGACACTAGTCAACACTTAGTGTAGGTTTTGCGTGACAAAAATGGAAAATATTACTTTACTATGTATGTGTTTTAAATAAATAAAAAAAACTTGTAACGAGTATAATATTGTATATCGATAATGGACGAACATCACTACTATTTAATACAAATAATGTTTTGAACAAAGCGAAATAAGAAAATTCATTCTAAATGGTGTGTTTTATATTATATTACAGTTATAAAATAACAAAATAATACAATTTATTGCTTACCGGGATTCATTCAATGGAAATTTTGCCTTAAATCTTCTTTTTACTTTGCTAAGTCAACGTGTTCGATATTTACATATTTCGCACGAAATAAACCTTTTTCTTGGCGGCATTTCATCATAAACAAATTTATTGAAAGTTATTTAAAATATACAATCACGAAAAGCTCAACAATCTGGTATTTCATGAATATTTCTAAATTTCTAAATAAAACACACTGTTATGACATTTAAACTTTCCCACCAAATGACCACAGACCAAAGAGTAAAGTAACTTGAAGTAACTGTCCATAAAGGAACCACAGACTATTAAGAAAACTACATGTTCTAAGGACATAAATGTCTTTGACGAAAAGAGAAACCGCAAAGAGAGAGTGAGATAACAATATCCCCCATTATTTACGACGCAAAGTTTTTTTTTTGTTTTTAATTTCGCTAGACTGGTTCAAACTGCTACTTCCATTATGGACAGTTACTTTACTCTTTAACTGTTACGTGTGCTACAGCTTGTTGTGAGCTTGTTTTTCTACAGTGCTAGTGCTACCAACATCCCATAGCTTCTAAACGTCAACATGTAATTTTGTATATGTTTTCTAATGTTGTCGTCACTAAAAACCTAAAAATATTTAAATTTTCGACAAAAAAATTAGGTGTGTTTACATGGGACGCAATGCATTTTATATAAAATCTGTACAAACTAATGAATGAAAACTTTTTTTATTATCTGTTTATAACGTTGTTTTATTTACATGGATATGTTTTTCATGAAGTAGAGAAAACAAAAGAGTAGGTAGGTAGAAACAAACACATTTCTACAATAACAATATAGCCAACCTTAGAATTTAACAATATTACCAATCTAAGAATAATATTTGTGTTGTCATATTAATACATAGAAATAGGAATATATAAAGAAGTGCAACAATGTTATATAGCAAATTTAGTTGTATAAATACCGTTGGAATCGACATATAACTTAACAACATCTCTTTGTCTCTTTTTAACAAATGTTGATATTATGTACGCCGAAAGAGATAACGACATTTTTGTCTATGCTCATTTTGGCGTCGAATTAAATTGACGTTATGACAGTTGTCAGGCTTGCCAAGAATCCATATTTAGTGTTCAATTTTTATAGTGAAGTATACTATGACAATTGTCGATATTTTATTTTACGTTCCCAGAAAAGAATATTTGGACAAGATAAAAATGCATACCATTTCCACTGAAAATATTAATCATGGTCTATCGTTATAAGAATTATTTAAAGTGCTCACTTTTAAGTTAGGAAAGTGGTTTGAATATAATCTGATCACATTTTTTTAATAATGATAATGAATATTGTAATAAAAATAAAGAGTTAACTTATGTAAAAGTAAACATATTTGCATATCACAATTTAAAAAAAATGCTGGTGAAATGTGAAAGAATGTTATTTCTTTCTTTTCATTGCATTTCCCTATTTATAAGCCAGCTGAGTAGCTATACATTAGTAGCAATTTCAATCGAGAGTTAAATAATAATTCATATCTACATTAATAGATCATGTATCGATATCGAAATAGTACCTTTTTATAGACGCAAACTTTGTTTTGTGCTGTTGCCCGCGGCTTTGCCTGATAATGTTATTTAGATATGTTTCTTTATAGTGTCGAAAACAATTACTATACCAAATTTTGTCGAAATCGAAAATTGGTATTTTACGTAATAAGTGTTCGGACAAGCATATGGCGCTGATAAAATAGAACCGTGATCTATAGACGTAATAAATATTATAGTGAATACCTTGACAAAGACCTAATGAAAGAACTGGGAAGTTGCTGATTGATCATACTTTTTAAAAGTTGACTGTATTGTGTTTTATTATATTTGGAGTTTGCCTAAAGCACATCAAAATGTGTGCGATAGTGTGTGTTTATCGTTGGAAACGTAACTATCGTAAAAGTTGGTTTGTCGGGGGTTTAATGAAAATTTTTGATTTTAAGATTATGGATTATGTATCGATATCGATACTTTACGTTTTTTGGACAGCCTTAGTAATGTCAAATGGCAGCCATATTGAGTAGCCAGCGGCAGGCTTTATTGGTAACTATTTCATGTCCATATACTTAGAGGTCAATGTATTAATATCTAACAAAATCAATTGCAATTTAATATTTGAAGTCCTTTACTTTTCTAAACATCATCCTTCACATTTTGGCGCACATTTCAATATATCAGCGCCAAACAATGTTGTGTCACAAGAATTTGAAAAAGCCAGGCATTGTCTTTTTCTCTTTTCGTAATTTATACCAATACGTTTTATAATTATGGGGATCTAAATTCCTCCATCTGATATTTTGCAACATTTACAATAGTTTTTTCCGTTATAATGCTATGCCGTGGTAAACTAAAGAGACATTCAACGATCAAATAACTCGCGTTTTTGAAAGCGGTGAATTTGTATGAAATGATTATATTCTCCCCGTGTTGATCCATGTCCACTGAGTAGAATAATACATATCGCTTTCTGTCAGGCAGCTCGTAAGAGGCAAATACAGATAGATATGGGTCATAATCAACAAGATCAATTATGGGAAAGTGCTGTGCAGGAACTGGCCCGGGTTGAGAGTCTATAAGCCATAGTTGGTTCTCACCACCAGGAGAGCTGTGTGCTTTTTCGGTGATATCTGACACAAAAAAGGAGTGAATGTGTTTTATATTAACTAAAATAACTCAATTCTGGGCAAGATAATAAACTTTTAATTATTACATACATACATACATACATGTCTTCACGCCAAATCCCTTGCAGGTTAGAAAAGTTGGTTTTTCCAATATTCTAATAAAAAAAAATTGCTCTCAATTTGATATGTGCCCAGTTGGCGATAGGCTTGTTGTCACATTGTGGGACTTTTCGACTAGACGTGGGTGCGCTGGTTGTGCCTCTGCCTACCTCTTCGGGGATACGCGCGTGAAGGTACTTTTTAAAAAAATGGTGCATTGTATAAGTTCTCAAAACCTTCAAAATAAACAGATTGTTAGGTACTACAATGTCAGTATATACGAGGATACCTCTAGGTATTTTTTTTACTCAATGATCAGCGAACAAGCTCATGGCTCTCGTGATGGTAAGGCTACCGGGGCTTATAAACATCGTAGACGTGGCTACCCTGCTTCCTAGACCAGAAAATGACAGTATCATTACGACACGGTGACAGGAATACGTTAGGTGGTGGATGTCTACCCGAGCAAGTTTCTGGCTATCATTTTCAATGGTCTTTAATGTAACGACTAAATTGTCGGTATCGATTATATTCTATTTGGATATGACCCTTTTATTATAGTCTCACCTCTTACGAGTTACATGACAGTGAGTCAGATGGTCTATTCTACAATGAGAACCCGAACAAACATGAGGAATCTCAGAAAAGAGCCTGATCAAAATTTAGAATTATTTTGACATTTTGTGAATCATATTAAATCATTTCTTCACAATAGGTTTTGTGACCTGTGATAATTTTATTTTACTTAGGTACTATCTATGCAAATTGAACGTTCATGTACCTACTCGTGTGATCGATCAGGATTTAGATTAGGTTTCATCATCGACTATACTTGATATTACTTTTGTTTTTTAAAGTTATTGACATAATGTCGAGGATATAAATACTCTTTAATAAGAGCATAAGATTTTTTCTAAAGAGAAGCTTTCGTAATAGGCCGGTGATATTTTATAGACAATTAGAAGAAAACATTTAAACGTTCTTTTAAGATGCCAAAAGAGTCTGTTAAGTGGACGCCAGACTTATTATTTTGTCTATGAAGGTTTCCGGTAGTTCCTGCGGCCATTTTGCTTATCTTTTCTAACCACAATTCACAAACGTCACCTACCCTTTGGTGAGCAAGGTGTGTTCACGTGAGGTTGTGTGGTCTTTCGAAAATAGGTCACACAATCCTCAGAATTTCGTGAATTATTCTTGTAAAATAAAAAAAAAAACACAAAATTAATAAAAATCCAAAAAAATAGTAAAATAACAAAAAGTAAACGGGAATCACTCACTTATAAGTTAGTGTACGTAAGCGTGCAACGTGGTCGTAAGGAATGCGATAGGTAATCGTAAAGAGAAAGTGAAGTAGATTTTTCGTATTGCTAATTAATGTTCCACTAACGTCGGCTTAAAAAATAAAAAAATGAATCCCGGACCACCTAATTATCCCATGGCTTCGTTATATGTCGGAGATCTTCACTCCGATATAACTGAAGCCATGTTGTTTGAAAAGTTTTCTCCTGCTGGTCCTGTTTTATCTATTCGGGTATGCCGTGACATGATTACCAGACGATCTCTTGGCTACGCTTACGTTAATTTTCAACAACCTGCCGATGGTAAGTTCTTAATTTTTTTCATAACCTTTAAATGTAACAGCTGTGACTCATAAAGTTTGAAAGTAGACTAGAATCTAGATTACACTATCTATCAATTACTTGTTACGTTTAATATTACTTGAATTTCCTTTAAATTACAGATCTTCTCTAAATATGTTTCGTGTAATTACTGCACTAGTATCCGAGCTGTAAATAAGTATAAAATACTTGTCCTTCAAAATTGTCTAATTCTGACAACTATTATTAAGACTTATAATATGCTGTTATAGAATAAATATATGTTTTACTATCAAGACCCTGTTGTAATTACTGAGTATTAATTATTATTCACATTACAATCATTGCATGCAAATGTAATTTAGCCTAGACTTCACTATTTCCTATTAGTTGAACGAAAATGAACTTTAAGGCGATGGAAACAAGTTTCATACTGTGTTTTATTAAGCATTAGTGAAACAATTTATGTTGCAATGGAATTAAGTTACATTCTAGGCCATATTATTAAATATTATTCCTTGTTTTCACAACTTGGTCAATTACTGTTTAATTTAATAAGGAAATGTGAAGTTATAATAATATCAAATGAATGAACAAAGGTTAGAAGTTTTAGTGGCATAGGAACCAATAATAATGCTATTATGATAATAAAATAGAATTGAGTTTTAAACTATACACAAGCTAATTATGAGCTTATCCATTAAAGCTAAACCAGTTTCTTAAAAGGATAATGCCTAATGGTCCTATCTTATCACTACAATGGGACATTTGCTTTATAACTAAAAATGAATTGGCAGTAATTGCATGATTACACACACACAGTTGCATATTTATCACTCTGACTGAATAAAGCCATCACGTTGCTAGCACAAACATATCCTGTAATCACAAAATATTCATTTTCTTAATTATTATAATAATTGTATTTTAATTTACTGAATTTGTTTTAGCTGAACGAGCACTGGATTCAATGAATTTTGATATAATTAAGGGCAGACCTATTAGAATTATGTGGTCTCAACGTGATCCATCCCTTCGCAAGTCTGGTGTCGGCAATGTCTTTATAAAAAATCTTGACAAGACAATAGATAATAAAGCTATGTATGATACGTTTACTGCTTTTGGAAATATTTTAAGTTGTAAGGTAGCTCAAGATGAAAATGGTGCTTCTAAGGGCTATGGTTTTGTACATTTTGAAACCGAAGAAGCTGCAAATAAGTCTATTGAAAAAGTCAATGGTATGCTTTTAAATGGAAAGAAGGTTTATGTAGGAAGATTTATTCCTCGTAAGGAACGTGAAAAGGAATTAGGTGAAAAGGCAAAACTTTTTACCAATGTATACGTCAAAAACTTTGGTGATGATTTTTCTGATGAAATGCTTAAAGATATGTTTGAAAAATATGGTAGAATAACCAGCCACAAGGTTATGTACAAAGAAGATGGCTCATCTAGAGGGTTTGGGTTTGTCGCTTTTGAAGATCCTGATGCAGCTGAACGAGCTTGCATTGAGCTCAATGGTAAAGAACTGGTAGAAGGGAAGCCGCTTTATGTTGGTAGAGCTCAAAAGAAAGCTGAGCGACAGAAGGAGCTCAAACGTAAATTTGAACAGTTAAAGTCTGAACGTCTGACTCGCTATCAAGGTGTTAATTTGTATGTCAAAAACTTGGATGACACTATTGATGATGAAAGACTTCGCAAAGAATTTGCACCTTTTGGTACCATAACATCAGCAAAGGTAAGTTTAAAAGTGACATCCATTTTTAGGTCTCATTGTTTAAGATCTTTTGATCCATCCTAGTTTAAGATCTTTTGATATTTTGACATTGACATACTAGTTTCCCTTTGCCAATCCTTTGGTAGAATAATTGACCAACTGATTTTTTTGCCAACAACTTTGAAAAGGTGAAGATTGTCATGTTTGTTGCTAAAGTCACTGTGTAACTGTGTCTTAAATCATTTTACAATAGTATAGCATAATATAGCAGCAATAATGTCAGCAATATGTTGCTTATATTGCTGGCATTATTGACAGTGCTTGCCAGTTATTATACAGTTTGGAGGTTTTACTCAAGAATAAAGTTTGTTATCTCAGACTTGGGACAGTGATATAACAATAACTGTTGTTGCTCATTAGGCAATAGGTCTGATAAGAAATCAGGACATCTGTTTTCTTGTTTCTACTCCTCCCAATCCTATACAAAAATGAAGTTTTTTAGAATCTCGAAATTAATATTTTGTGCTTACATAAAAGACTTGTAAATACAAATTTAATAATTATTTTGTAATTAGCTACAACACTAAATAGCAAACTGTCTGGTCTGTCTGGAAATCTGGACCATGCACATTATTGTTTGGGTCTGTGTTGCCTGTTCACTGCCTAAAATTGACATCCAACTAACAACATGCTAAATGTGGATGAATTGATAGCATGTTTTTGGCTAAGAATCTAACTTTAGACAGTGTTTAGTAAAACATGTCTTCAACAAGTGTTTAATTTTTTTGTAGTAAGGTGGTGTATTTTGATTAAGCTGTTTATACTATAATTAACTAAGTCTGACTATGACATAACATTTATTAAGCTAAAAGGACAGTCGCTTGAATTGACCAAAATCTTATGAAGTTCTTTTCATCAATCGTCTCAGCGACTATCAGATCGAAAATCTTATTTTGATATGAAAAGAAGAGAATTGCATCTTTTTGTTGCAGATTAGTATATTCTCATTCTCATCAGTAACTTCTACAATGATTTACTTATAATAACTTGAGAATCCAAAAATTTAGGTTTATGGCATCAAAAATTAGAAATGTAACTGGCAAAATGAAAAACCTAGCTTTCAAATGAGTAGACTTTGTTCCAATGTCAGTAGTATTTTGTTATCCATACTAAATGTTAGTCTTGTCTGTTTGTTGCCCATTCATAGCTAAACTGCCAAACTGATTTTGATATTTTATATGCATGGTAGCTAAAGATTCGAATCTTAAGTTCAAACATTAGCTATTTTTTTTCTTAAGTCAAAAAAAGATACTGATGAAGTTAAAGTCGGGCAAATACCTTCTATATTGTATATGGTACTCACTACATGCATTGTAAATGATGTTGCTTTACAAAAGATTTTTTGTAGAGTCATTAATATTATGCATGTTATTTATCTAACTAGAATAATGAATGTGAGTAAACCCTTATCTCAGTTTGTGAAAATGCATGTGTGTATTTATTATTAATTCTTAAATTTACAGGTAATGTTAGAAGATGGGCGCAGCAAAGGCTTTGGGTTTGTTTGTTTCTCATCACCTGAAGAAGCTACTAAAGCAGTGACTGAAATGAACGGCAGAATTGTTGGAACTAAGCCTCTATATGTGGCTCTGGCTCAACGTAAAGAGGACCGTAAAGCTCATTTAACATCACAGTATATGCAACGTATGGCAAGTATGAGAATGCAACAAATGGGTCAAATATTCCAACCTGGAACTACAGGAGGATACTTTGTACCAACCATTCCACCTACCCAGAGATTCTATGGCCCAGCTCAAATGACCCAAATAAGACCTTCACCACGCTGGGCAGCACAGCCTCCAGTTAGACCAAGTACTCAGACTGCTGCTTCTGCCTATCCTAATATGCAAGCTCAATTTAGACCTGCTCCAAGAGGTCCAACACAAACTGCTTTACGAACTTCTTTGGGAGCTAGACCAATTACTGGTCAACAAGGTGTTGCTGCAGCCACTTCGATTCGCGCACCTATTGTTCCTAGTGGTCGCCCAGCTGGTTATAAATACACTGCTAACATGCGCAACCCACCAGCTCCGCAACCAGCAGTTCACATCCAAGGTCAAGAGCCTCTCACTGCTACTATGTTAGCCGCTGCCCCATTACAAGAACAAAAGCAAATGTTAGGTGAACGTTTGTTCCCGTTAATTCAGAGAATGCATCCAGATTTGGCAGGCAAAATAACTGGAATGTTGTTGGAAATTGATAATTCCGAACTCCTTCACATGTTGGAACATGGTGAATCATTGAAAGCTAAGGTAGACGAGGCTGTTGCTGTTTTGCAAGCTCACCAAGCTAAACAGCAAGCTACAAAGAAGGATTAAGTGTTTTGATTACTCTGCCACATTCTTGTTTATTTTAGTGCTATAATATGTATCTATATTTTAAGAGTCCCGGTCATAAAAATAAGAAATAAAAATTGAAAAATAAAAAAAAGTAGATTGCACAGTTCCAAATCTTATAACTTTTATTACATAACAACTGGATGTGCAAATCTACAAACAAAAATAAGCAACAATCAACATTTCTATATATAAAAAAATATGCTACTGGGCACTTTTGACTTTCTATATGGACCTAGAAGTTTGTTTTAAGTTAAGTTTTATTTTTCCTCCTATTTTCTCCTCTTTCGGAGCTGGGTTTTTTCTTGCAATTTATCTTTCATTTCCTGTCAGTTATTGTTGGATTTACCTTGTATTGAAAGCTTGGTCCCCAATGTAACTGACTTTAATTTGTAATGAATTGTTACAAATTATATTCTATTCAATAAATGATGTTTTATTTAATGTTCGCATTAAACAAGATTTACTCCCATAGATTTAGTTTACTTTAAACCGACTACTGTGCAATAAGACTTGCTTCATATTTATGAATTCATCACACTTACACTTTTCTAAGCATACTGTTATTGGCCTTGCAAAAAACAAAAAAAAATTTAAGTTTAGAAAAAGAATGAACAGAAGTATTATTTATTTATATTCGCTTTCCAATGAGGAGGAGAAACAGTATCTTAGCTGTTTGGAGTTAGTACGTACTGCGACTATTTAACATCAGCTATGCCGATTTTGCTACAACAGCGAATAAGCAGCTCTTCTGATAACAAGAGACTACCGTGTCTAGTCAACATAACATAGATGTTATAGGTCCTGTGGTCGGAGTGTTGGTATGTGGCTTTTTGATATTTTGCTATTGTAGCTTTGCAGTAGTGAAAAAGAACAGCAGTCGGTATTAATAACAAGCAAACATCATTTTTCAACACCAACCTAGGTATTAGTATTTAGGTGTGCGTTACCCCAGCAAGAAAGTAGCACCTAGACTGATATGAGTGGGACAAATAATTAGTGCTCGATGTGCTGTAATTGCTGTAAATGTGCGCCGAATAAAAAAATTGTGCAAGTTGTCGTTTAGGAAATAAACGGAAAAAACACTTCTAGCTGGGGTAACGTTACCCCAGTAAGAAAAATCTAAACTAATTATCGGAGAGTTAAAAATTGTGTATGAGCAGAGAGCTTATATTGTGCATTCAGGTTTTCGAGATATTGCGTTTCCTGCTGCGGTAACGTTTTGCAAAATCGTGTATCTCAAAGACTTGTATGTGCGCATGTGGAATAAACACGCACAAATAGCTCTTAATTTGTGCGTATTTGTGACAAAATTAGATTTAAAAAAATATAGTTTTCAAGTAATCGCGGTTTTTCCAAAAATCAAAAAAAAAATCGTAGCGCCTAAATGAGAAAATATATAAGGTCACCACAAACTGCATTCGGTTCTTCTTAACGTGTATATTTACCATAAAAAAATCAAAAGCATATGTACATACATACATGCGTTTTTGAATACTTAATATGAATTAAAGTCAAAAAACGGCGTTCTAACTTTGATGTGATTGCACAAATTACTGTCTCAACCTAAGATGTTTATGTAGATGGACTCGGGTGTTAACAAAAAATAAGTGCGTTTAGTCAAATAATATGTAAGATAAATATCTAGTGTGAAATATTTCGCATTAAGGGCAAACGTTCAACGCAGCTAGGCAAAAAATTACAAGAGATGGCGCTATTCTGTCAAATCACAAGTTTTTATTTATTTTAGTGTTATAAACGACAAATAAACTAATTTCATGCGAAATTGCGCCTTTTCCGATTGTGTCTTAAGACAAATAAAACACATGTAACCCTATGAGCACTCATGTTTCTGAGAAAAAATTTATAGAAGCAAATTGTTTTGACATTAGTATTCATTACAGGCGATACATTATACGTGAACAAAGATTACGCACACACATGCAAGTTTCAAATTGTGGAACTAGGTACTTAGTAC
>NJDD01000502.1:238745-253117 GCA_002245505.1 Calephelis nemesis
TAAACAATACTTAGTACATTATTTTGATCTATCTCGTAGAGTTCAGCCAGCGTTTGCAATGCAAGCGCAAAAAAATATGTTCATTTACGACTTCGCATTAGAAATCTTAAAATTATCAGTGATTATCTAATATATGAAGCATGTTATTATACATATAAACCTTCCTCTTGAATCACTCTACCTATTGAAAAAAACCGCATCAAAATCCGTTGCGTAGTTTTAAAGATATAAGCATACATACATACAGACAGACGCGGAAAGCGACTTTGCTTTATACTATGTATAGATGTACTATTTGAACAAATGTTACTCATTTTCTGTATGTTCGTTCACAAACAGTATTTTAATAATAATAATAATGTTAATTAGCAGAAACACGTGTTACAAACTTTATTACAAGTATATTTGTACATTTTTATTGTAGTTATATTTTCATTATTAATACTAAGTACCTACACTAAGTGTTGACTTGTGTTGTAGGTACCGCTTCCTCTTCCATGTTACAGTTTAAAATTAGGCACACTATGTTTTACTGTATATATTTACTATAAAAAACTACAATTTACTAATAAGCTATGTGTATGTGTGTGTATGAATGTGTGTGTGTATACTGAATGTATTTTATTTAAACTTGGGATGAAGATACCTAACTAATAATTAACAACTCTTTTCAAACACTTCCCGAAAGTCGGGAATTTTGTATTGAACCGCATTTATAATAAATAATAATCATTAAAAGTTTAATCAAACCTTTGCATATAATCAGATTACTGATTACTATAATCAAAACTAATGTAATCAAAATTGAAAGTAATTATGATTGATGTAGTCATGAATACTTCCAATCATATTATTAATCATAACAGTGAGATCCAAAAAAAGAGTGGGATTGAAAGAAAGTGTTGGTGTTAAAATGCGAAAGGGCAGGCTCCGCTGGTTCGGTCATGTGGAAATAATGACAGATGAAAGATTGACAAAGCAGATATACAATGTGAATGGATGTAGGTACCAAGGGAGACCAAGGCTGACATTCCACAATCAGATCAATCTGATACTATCCGAGGGTCGTGCCAAGAGTCTCCGAAACCGGCATGTTTGTATGAAAAGCGTAATGAATGTCTGCATGATGAATGAATGCACTCGATACTCTGCCTACCCGTAAGGGACTTGGCGTGAAGATTTGTATGTATGTATATATTATTAATGTGATTTCAAAGGTAATTGAATACGTCCAACACTGGTTACAACTTACAGACATGTTTCTAAGTTTCAATCGTCAATGTTTCAATCGGTGCCTCTTCCCTACTCTATATGTTTCTTCGTCTAAATTCTTTGTGCAACGGATGTTGAAATGCGTCCTCAGGCACGTCCTGAAATACTGACCACATTTATCAGTTGCGGCTGTAAGCCGCGTAAGATTCACGCGTGATGCGATGACCACAGACCAAGGGAAATAAGAATTTTACTCAAAGGCACACAGTATAGGGTTATTCTAGAAGCTAGTGTCTTCGGCTAGTCATGGGTGGTTGTGCCTCTGTATACCTCTTTCGGAATATGTGCATAAAGACACTTTAATTATAGCATTTTAAACTAAGTAAAAGACATATTAATATGTAAATTACAATCTAATTTTAACTTAATAAAATTTTTACAGTCTTGTAGTAGGTGGTAAAGTACTATGCAGCACCTAGCCTTAAATGGTACCTACCACAGGCCAGCCTAACATGTTATAAAGTCGGTGTTTGTCATTTTCGTGTTTCTGTTGCAAGATTGGGTACCTAGTGTTAAAGACTCAGAAAATGAAACATATTTATGATCTAAAATATATATTCAACTCACATTATCACAACTGAACATTTTAGGCTTACCTTAGCACACTTAATTAGACACTGTCTCACACATTACAGAAATGTTAGACCCTTAGTCCTAAGGTCCCAATCTGTAAGACCCTTCTTGCTTCCCGATGTCGGTAGACTACTAGTGTTCTTTGTTCACGATCCAACACGTGATGACCGCCTCCGATATGGATCACTTATATTTATAGGTATCAACTCATAATGACAGCGGTGTTGCCATTATGAGAATTCATGTTTCTAACAGTCGGCCTTTCCTGACATATTTCCTGTCCCAGGAAAATAATTACTACTTGCACTAAGTTAAATAATTGACATTTAATGTCATTAGCAACAATTTCGACAAATTTAATTGATACATATTTTAAACATTATATGAACTAATATTTTCCAGTGCACCGATAGCTACTACAACATTATTTTAAAAAAAAACAGATTTTCATTGTTATACATTAGATTTAAAGGATAACTCAAGATTTAAACAGTTCCTACAAAATCATTTGGAAAAAGTCGCTTTTCAGTACATAACGAGATTTATTAATCTGAATCTAACTTTATCCAAGATTTAACAAAAACAAAATTATATTACTAACTGCAGCGTCAAAGTAGAAATAAAACCCTTCCAAATAGTATGTACAATAGATATTTCTGAAAGCAGAACAGTTACAGGTACTTACTTACTAATTACATTTTTGCATCATAACCGTAATCCTGTTCACAATACAATAGGATAAAGTAACCAATAAAAGAAGTACATTTTAATTTCTTTTTGTGTATTCAACAGATCGAGTTATTGGTTTTACATATTATATATACAACCTAACAGACTACATCACACTCAGTTTTACTGTGTATTTATGAGGTATTATTTAATTAAACAACTAAAGTTAAAAGTACTTTAAAAGTTAACTTTATGCTTTAACTCATCAATTTTGAATTTAGTAGACATAAATAGAACTACTAGTTTACGGCAGTTTCTAAAAAAAATACCTACCACCTTGACAAAAGACATAACATTGTGCGTTTGCACATAGCGAGGAATTTCATTATGCACTCTGATAAAGCATCTTTACTAAAGAGCTCATTTTTACAGTCTATAAATATTATATTTATATATGAATGAAACTATGCAATGTAAGAACCCCTCGCATTATTTATATATTTAGATCGTTCTTCGATACCTTATTTTTAGATTTAAAGTAGATGTTCATTAACGTTGTAATAATGTTTTACATTTACAATGAACATTTCTTGATATCATCACACACTAAATGAACATTAGTCATCTCATTTTCTTTTAAGTTTGAACACTCGTGACTGTAGTTTATCCAACAAATATTTATTTTATTATAATGTAATCCATGAGAACTAAATTGAGGTTCAATATAAAAAGTATAGAATATGAGGATTCAACTACTAAAAACAAAACAAAATTTCAATAGTATCTTAGCGATTTCCAAATAATTATACATTTTGAATACAAAAATTATGTTACATCTACAATGATCCCTCAAGAGAACGTAACGTATATAAAACATGTTAACCAAACATGAAAATATTCTAACAATTTTTCTTTCTTTATTTTGTACATACTGCATATATAAGATGTGCAAAATTATCGATACAATTTTACAGAGCCAATAAAAGTTTTCCATTTTAGGAACTTACGTGCTATATTGCATTTAACAACATTACAGCA
Organism: Calephelis nemesis; assembly: GCA_002245505.1. Lineage (NCBI taxonomy): Eukaryota > Metazoa > Arthropoda > Insecta > Lepidoptera > Riodinidae > Calephelis > Calephelis nemesis. The sequence goes on from NJDD01000502.1 coordinate 242,298, forward strand.
CACAGCTATCTATGTAAGAATAGTATTCCTTTTAAAATAAACTGAAACACATTTTTCTCGAAAACCTAATCATCTGATTTTTAACAGCAACTTACATCCAATTATAACGTAAAATGCATGGTCAGTATTGCAAAATGTAGACATCGCCTTCTGATTTCACAACAACTACCAGGATGGCAAATTTATAAATCTCAGTTGTCACAACAGTGGCCACAACTAATATTATATGTTTACCAACATATTTTGTTGTTGTTAAAACTTAATGCGAAACAGTCAGTGGTACCTGCTGGTAGGTATGTGAAATAAACTTAGCAAATGTATGGTTAGTGCAGTTCAAACCCTTTGTTTCATTTGCCTTTATACCTGCACTTTGTGACATTTGGGGAATTAAGGCTGCCACGTATATAAACTTTATCTATCTAAACTGGAATACTATAATAACAACCGTGGATGTTATGATAGTGGGATAACTATATAGAACTGTATTTCCTTCATTAATCATCATCACCATCAACAACCGGAAGACGTCCACTGGGTGGGAGGTCGTCCAACACTACATCCTCCGGTGCGGGGCCGCCACTCGAGAACATTTCTTCCCTAGTGGTTGTCGGTTCTGCGAGCGATGTGGCCTGCCCATTGCCACTTCAGCTTGCTGACTTTCTGGACTATGTCGGTTACTATCGTTCTCTTGCGGATCACCGAATTATGGATCATATCTCGCAGAGAAACATCGAGCATAGCTCTCCCCCTAGCACGCTGAGCGACTCTGAGCTTATTTAAGAGGCCACATTTAGCGGCCAAGTCTCAGTTTCGTATGTCATCATCGGTAACACACACTGGTCGAAGACTTTCGACTTTAGACTCTGCGCTAATGTGGACAAGAAGATACCTTTTAACTTCCCGAGCGCTGGCCACCCGAGTCGGGTTCGGCGGTCGATCTCTTTCTTGAAGTTGGATCTACCTAACTGAATAGTTTAACCTAGGTATACATACTGATCGACAACTTCAAGAATTGAGTTCCCAACCTGAACTGGTATAGGTGCTACATGAACGTTGAACATGACTGTCGTCTTGTCAAAGTTCATCCTAAGACTCACCTGTTGCGAAACTCTATCGAGGTCATCGAACATCTTGCTAAAGTCTTCCAGTGCATATTTCCTTCAATATTCAATACTTAATAATCACAAGTCATGTGTCTATAGTTGTTGACATCACAACTTTTGTTCCCCTTTGATATGATTTTTTTTAATTATGAAAATTCTCAACAAAAATTCACAAATGACCTGATTCAGATTCAGAATAAGTGCTAGAAGACGAACTTGAACAAATTCTAGAAACCTCCTGCAACAAAACAATTATTCCTATTGTTTTTAGGGTTCCGTACCTCAAAAGGAAAAAACGGAACCCTTATAGGATCACTTTGTTGTCCGTCTGTCCGTCCGTCTGTCAAGACCCTTTTTCTCAGGAACGCGTGGAGGTATGAAGCTGAAATTTATATCAATTACTCAAGTCTACTGTCCATTGAAGTTGTGAAAAAATCAAACTTCTAAGCCAACGCAATCAAAAGATACAGCCGTTTATGCCGCAAATTTTCGACACTTGCAAGGGAATCAAAACCTACAGGGTGCTTCCCGTGAACTCAGAATCTTGAAATTTGGTATGAAGCAACGTCTTATAGCATAGATAAAGGAAAAATTATGAAAACCATAAATTTTTAGTTACATCACATATTTTTTTTTAATCATTTTAACCTTACTACCCATTTCCTCATAAACGCGTAGAGGTATTAAATTAAAATTCATACCAAATACTCAGATCTATAATAGCTTTAAGCTGTAACAAAATCAAACTTCTATGTCAACGCAATCAAAAGAAACAGCAATTTAAGCTGCATATTTTGAAACTCGCAAGTACTCGCAAGGGAATCAAAACCTAAAGGGTACTTCCAGTCGACCTAGAATCTTGAAATTTGGCATGAAGCAATGTTTTATAGCACACATAAAGGAAAAATTCCGAAAACCTTAAATTTTTAGTTTCATTACAAAATATATATATATTTTTAATAAATATAAACTTATTACTTTTTTCCCCATGAACGCGTAGAGCTATCAAGTTGAAATTCATATCAAATACTTAGATCTAATTGCCTTTAACCCGTGAAAAAAAAAATTCTAAGTCAACGCAAAAACGCAAAACGCAAAAGTACAACCATTGATACCGCATATTTTGAAACTCGCAACTACACGCAAGGGAATTAAAACCTAAAGACCACTTCCCGTTGACATAGAATCTCGAAATTTGGCAAGAAGCAATAGCTTACAGCACAGGTAACAGAAAAATTCCGAAAAGCTTAAAATTTTAAGAAGTTATACCACCAAAAAAATTGTGATTGTAAACATAATTGTAGTTACAGCAATGACCGCGAGTTATTATACTATGTATGGGGAGGGCAACATTTTTACGAACTTTGTAAACCTTGCAGGTTTGTACGGAACCCTCGGTGCGCGAGTCCGACTCGCACTTGGCCGGTTTTTTTTAACTACTCTTATTATCTAGTAGTTTTCCATAACGCTCCCTGTCAATTTGAAGATAACCACACTTGAAATGATTTTTAAAATAGCTCCATTTGACATATTGACTTTCATCCAATACACCTTATTCAATACTTGATGTTAATTAACATGTTACACTTTAGCCAACCGGTACCACACTAAGGAGCTTTATTAAGGCTCCACAGTTAAAGGTAAATAAACCTACTTAATTTTAACGTTAAGTATTTGGTTGTTATTCGCCGATTCTGACTGACACCGTATGCAGACGCTCTTTAGCACCATCTATACTTAAAGTTAAATCAAGTTTCGATTCGATCGATCGCTAAAACTTTTTTTTGAAGTTGCAGCCGTTTACAGTAAAATTCTGTGACATTTCATCTAAATCCGATCAGTAGATTTTAACATTGACATTGATTAGGTAATATCTATCACAGACACGTCATCACTCCGACGCTAGTTTAAACACGATGTTATTTCAAATGTAGACCGCTACTTCAGCTTCAAATTTCTGGGATTTTAAGGTACAGAAAACTTTATACGCAAAGCTGATTTAGTTTTAGTTAGCATAACTATATGAATAACTTCCGGTCACATCCTATCAGTGACAAGACATTTCAACTGCTTGTGTCCAGTATATAAACAGACTCTACTAGTAAAACTGTTACTAGCCTGGCAAAGACGTATACACTGTCATTTTTTGTGTCAGAGTAGATTTCTGGACTCAGATTCATCAAAATGGAGCCCTTCCCGTCTGGCAAAATGTGTGGTTCCATGTCTGTAACACTAATCTTTCAATAATTTTTTTTAATGTCTAATGGTATATAGTGATAAGGCATAAAATTTATCATTGTCCAACATTTTACATTGCAAAGAGATCTTTCTCAACTTATTGAGAATAATAATAAACATCCCTGGACAAGTTTTGTGATCTAACTACAAAGTGAGCAAATTGTATACTTGTATCACGGGTATTAGTCAACGATTCTAATACACAGAAATACTTATATACATATCAGAAAAATTTCAACAAACTCCCAGACCTGAAACTGCAGGCATCTAAAAGTTATTTAAGCTTAAGCCTGCCCCCGTTCGGGAATCGAACCTAGAATCTCGCGATTTTTAGGCGTGTACGCTAGCCCCTAGAGTAACGAGGTGGTCAAATTATTTGCTTTTTGCGATTGCGTTGGCTTAGAAGTTTGATTTTTTCACAACTTCAATGGACAGTAGACTTGAGTAATTGATATAAATTTCAGCTTCATACCTCCACGCGTTCCTGAGAAAAAGGGTCTTGACAGACGGACGGACAGACGGACAACAAAGTGATCCTATAAGGGTTCCGTTTTTTCCTTTTGAGGTACGGAACCCTAAAAATGATTGAGTTGAAAACGAAATAAAGAACAAATGATTTTGCACACAATCGCAACATTGCTAATCGCCGTTAACTTTCAACTAAATCGTTAGCAAATGTATAAATTTAAAATTCGTTAATTGTTCAAATTATTGTAACTTTTGCTTGTCTAGTTTTTTGAAACTATTATTTCAATGAAAAAATAGTGTACTAGACTAATAATTGTAATACATTTTAAATAAAACTTAGTCTTTTATATTTGAAATAACGTACCATGATTACAATTTCTTTACAAACGAAAAATAACCTTTACGTGGACGTAAGATCTTTAAACCGAGGTAGATTTTTAGCCCGGCTATGTCCCACTTTCTGAACTGTTAAAGACTCAGAAAATGAAACATATTTATGATCTAAAATATATATTCAACTCACATTATCACAACTGAACATTTTAGGCTTACCTTAGCACACTTAATTAGACACTGTCTCACACATTACAGAAATGTTAGACCCTTAGTCCTAAGGTCCCAATCTGTAAGACCCTTCTTGCTTCCCGATGTCGGTAGACTACTAGTGTTCTTTGTTCACGATCCAACACGTAATGACCGCCTCCAATATGGATCACTTATATTTATAGGTATCAACTCATAATGACAGCGGTGTTGCCATTATGAGAATTCATGTTTCTAACACTAGGTAGCCCAAAATCAGAAACATAGTGTCTAGATGCATAAGGATCCCGTCGCCTTTTTTTTCTTAGAAAATTTTAAAATTACGAAAGAAATACCTACCTTTATGACACGGAGTAAAGTCCAAAGACGTAAAGTCAGTGAAGTTGAGTGAAGTACTCAAAGACACAAAATACAATTTATGAAGACTTAGTAGTATCTACATTCTACAACCTGCGGGGTTAGAATGTGCACTTTCGTCTCGGCGCGATCGCGTCGTTTCGCTTGGACGACGCGTTTCGTTTCAAAACGTCATTATTACAATGCGATACAGACTATAATATCAACTTATTAATGAGGTTGCTACAGTCAATTAAATAGACTAGGTAATATGTTAGAAACTCTGTAGACAACCCAGCTTTTTGCTATTCAGCTATTGCGGTTTTGTAATCATTTGTTTTTAAATTAGTCCGCCTATCAAGCTTGTGCTTGGCAGCTCGTAGATGAGCGTTGAGTAGGTACTAGATAATGCGTCGTACCGCCGCACTAATAACATCTATTTTGTCTAAAGGACACGGCTATATCTTACTTTCAGGCTCATACCATAAGTCCATAACAGGGTTCTGTGTTTTCTTTAGTAAAAAAACATTTTATCTATAGGTGCCTACTTATGTATATTAAAGGATATAATAGGTACCTACCTAATATAAGTGCATTCTTTACATCAGATGTAGAAAAATAAATTTGAGGCTACAAAGAATAGACAGCAGGGGGGTTACCATAAGCTCCTAAAACAGTATTATTTTAATAATACTAATTGTCATCGGAGAAATACAACCTTATGACGTACACCATAAAGTTGCTTATAAAGGCAGACATTTAGTAAGATGGAAATAATACTGCGATAAGCGTTCATGGTAGGGCCCCTGAACACAGTGTATTATTTTGAATTTTTGTCTGTTTCTCGGCCCCGAATCATGCCGCGTTTGCTGAACCGGTCCCGTCGAAATTGAGCGGGGGCTACCCACTCCAATTCTGTTTTTTATCCCTTTTCCTTAAGAGGTTGGGAAAGAAAAAGCTATTTCTATAATTCACAAAAGTACGTACACAATTTGAATTTATTACTTCATTTGTTAGTTATACTTTATTATTTTATAAATAGCCTGCCGGTTTCGCTTACGATAAGTGATACGTAAAACACTACAAGTGTTTATTCATTTAAAAATATGAGGATTTTCTGATGGTAAGAAATTCACGCCGCCTAGAGACATCAAAATTGGTAATCGTGCGTTGTCAACCTGGGACTAGGATGTTAGGCATCGAGCAGACGTAAGTTTATCGGCTACCTTACCTTCCGAACCGGAATATGTCATGACGTTATGGTGGCAAGAAAATCATTGTTCATTTTTATATCCTTCGGCTCTACCTATTACAAATGTAACGATCTTGCCGACCTGCGCAGCTTCCTTTGCATTCTTTATGTACCTACTCTTTTTATACATACCTACACCCGGGTTTTGAACACTCGTGACATACCTATGTACTTAGTATATCTAAGTAGTCTGTACTCTTGACATTATCCCCGAGCGATTTGTTCGTGGGATATCAATTACCTAGGTCTCCCCGGATACCTACATTCATCCACTCTCTGTTTTGTTAGTCTTCATCTATCATTCCAGACTTTTTTAACACCAACACTTAGGTACTTTCAATATATTCCACTGTTTCTCTGAACTCACTGTCGTGAACACCGTCAGCGTAAAACCAGATTTTACATAACGCTCTTATTTCTTACGCATTTATCTTTCATGCTTTCTCTGAAACACCTAACTCTCGCTTCCATCATGTAACTTTGAGATAAACACAGAACCGTGCTAACCGTGTCTTATCACACTGACTTTAAATCTCACTATGAAATAGCTAACCCAACGTTGCATTCTACTCCCTGCACAGTGCACATATTCTCCATCCACATCTATCTCTTTCTATATCCACCCTGTACCTCTAATTCCGGCTAAAAGCAAGCAAGATATTCAATTTCATTCACTAATTCCAGCACTGCATTGTCGACTAAAATTGTACAAGTTTTTACCATACAAGCTATTACAAGCTGTAAGGTGATTTAAAATTAACCAGGTCAGCTAGTTTACTTAGGTATATGTATAGATCTAGACTCCAGTAGCAGGGATATGGTAATGCTTAAAGTACTACATCTGTTATCCTGGCGCTCCAACACAATGATTAGCTATAATTATGATAAATGGCGAAAATTGCGTACCTTACATTCATGTGACCAGGGAGAAGAAATGAAACCAAACAAGGTTGTCAGCTCAGAAGTGACGACCTATCAGTGAAATTGAATGCAGTAGTCAATTAATTCATTATCTAAAGTAACACATACTGTGTTAAGCTTGGTATCTATGTACTTTATTTTCCACTAGGGCTTTTGCAATAAATTTTCAGGAATTCCAGGCAAGAGTTACATATTGTCAGAATTTGGCTGATTTAAATTTCCGTGGTCTAGACTCTAGCAGTCCGGCGTCGGACTTAAGTTCTTGAGGTCTCGGGTTCAATCCCCAAGTCGTTCAACAAAAGAAATAGAAATTGCGTTTTTCTAATGTTGCATATCATTTGCTTTAGCCAACCAGGCACAATGTCAGACTTAATATCTTTGGCTAGTTGTGTCTGCTATGGTTGTGCCTCTGCCTGCTACTTTAGGGATATGAGCGTGAAAATACAAATTGTTTTTGTGTATTTAAAAAACTGCAAACTTATAAAAAATTGAGTAACATTAAAAAGTATCTTCACGCCCATATCTCCGAAGAGGTAGGCAGAGGCACAACCAGAGCACCCATGACTAGCCGAAGACACTAAGTCCCATAATGCGATAGGTGGCAAGCCTATCGCCAACCGAGCACATTTGCAATCCCGACCAACATTTGTTTTTTATTAGAAAATTGGAAAAATCCAATTTTCTTTTTTGTTGGCCGACCCGGGATTCGAACCCGAGACCTCATGCAGTCAAGTTCAACATCTGTACCTACCGTTAGACCACAGAGGCGATTAATATTATATTACACTAGAGATTGTCTATGCTGAAATAATGCACCTCATAATACCTACAGATGTGTTTGTGTAAATATTAATGACATCTTATCTGTGTGTATGTAATGTTTTTAAAGAATTGCAATCTGTATGCATACAGTTTGGTCAACAGATTGTATGATGTCACCAACAATGCTCATTGTTCACAGTAATGCTGTCATATTGTATCATGGAACAAGTTGTGTTCTTTTTTGTCTTCTGAAAATAATCTAGTTCAACAAAAAAGCTGAACAAATTTATTGAAATGTAACAATTAACTGAATGTCAAATTAGAACCACATTTTTATGTTCATTGCATTTACATGTTATATATATACTCACAATAAATGCAATGGTGGTCATTTAAACCATCATGTCACATCATAGATCTTTACATGATTTACGAGCATTAAATTTTGAAAAATAACAAACAAAGAAAATAACAACTCATAATTTATTTACACAAATTTAATATTTATGTAATATTAAAAATTTCAATAATTTAATCAATACAACAGTAAGGTGGATGGTAAACTATAATAAAAAGAACACTACATTTTTTTTAAATGAAAGCAAAAGCAAATATAGATTTTTATCACAAGTTTTAGTTACTGTAGAACTAGACCAATTTTGTTTGGGGCTATACTGGGACACCTCCAATTGTACAAATAGTACTGCAAATTACCATCACCAATGCCAAACTTCAGCGGCTCTAGAAATTCTTTGTTGTCCATTAAATCTAATGCATTAAACACATCAAATCCACAATTCTTTGCAGTTATCAAAGCATCTAACATAAGGTCTACCCATGGTGTTTTTGTAGACACATTGTAGAAAGAATATGCAGCTTTAAGTGTCTTATGCACTGGATGATAAACAACAGTAGATGGTAGAGTGTAGTAACTAACAAAATCGGTAATAGAACCATCAGTAGCCTCCACAACATAACTATCAATTATTCCTACTTGTGGAACAAACCAATGTTTAAAATCTTCTTCAGAAAATATAGGCACCAAATCAAACTTAGTCAAATATGTATTCAGAAGATTCACCACTTTTTCACAGTCCTTCAATTCCATTTTTCGAAATCCTGGTGTCTTTGGTAAGTCCGGAAGCTTAAATAATTTTAGTGTTCTTTGCATTGTCATATTTCTAGAGAGGTGACTAAATTTTATGTCAATTAGTTTTTTAGGATTAAGAGACCTGTGCCAGTATCTGCAAGTAGCAATAGGTTTAGGCAGCACAATTCCAGCAGTGTAAACACCCTGGAATATTCCTTTCAAATTGACTCTTCGAGTAATTTCTCTTATCAGCACAGGAGCCACTCTCTTAGCACGCAGTTTCTTATGAACACATAGGAAATTAATTTCTACAACTGTTTGAGTTACATCATAAATTTTAAGCTCAGCTGGAATAGCTGATATAAAGCCTACTAGGCGACCAGATTTCACAACACGTACACCACAATGCCAGTCCATTTTCCATCCTGGGGGTTGTAGTGCCCATTTTAAGAAATCAGTTTGGTAGTCAAACCGAAACATACAGTCATCATCTTCTACGTAATTTTCATTCAGTAGCGTATAAAGTTCTTTTAAAACGAGAGGTTCATTTAAGTTGAGGGTATCCCAACGAAATCCATCAGGTAATGAATAAGGTTCAGATCGAATTTCTTCAGGAGTTTTGGGTGGCTCTATTGGTTCGTTCGAAATGATTTTTTCATACATTTTTGGTACTGGTTGCGTAGACCAAAACTGGTAAGATTTATGCAAAGCTTCTTCGGTCGTTTTAGCTGGTTTCTGATGCAAGTTAAGCACTTCCATAGCCATCTTCAAATCCTTAAGGGAAATATTTTGTGGAGCATCGCTTGAGTTGTTGAGTGATATTACTCCGTCGGCAGAGCTAGCACCTCGATTATCTCCATCACCTCCACTGCGTTTTTTCTTGTTTTTGTTTTTCTTCTTTGAATTGCATTCTTCTTTGTTTTTCTGATATTCAGCTGACTGAGGTGTATTGTCTTCCATGTTATTACTAATAATTTCAATATAATTTAACAAGTAGGTAACCTATTAAAGTCTGCCAGGAATAATTTAATCAACTAGATATAGCAAGGTACCTGTGAAATTAGAGTAGCACAGACTGCGAATTTAAAAAGGAAGCACAAACCTGCAGACTACAGAGAACCGAGAAGTGAACATAAATTGCGATGTCATAGCGCTGAGCGCAGCTTAAAAAATTAAACAGTGTTACCACTTACAATTTTAAAATGTTATTGAAATAAAAGATAATCTGAGTTTAAGGATTCTAACATGTCTACATATATAGTTTGTAATATGAGACTCAAATAATAATTACGTAATATGCAATAACACAGGAATATGTAAGATCAAATCAAAAATACACGATGAGCTATCCATAATGACTTTTATGAGTGGATGAACAGAGAAATCTAAAAATTCATGATTTAACTATATCGTTTATGAAAAAGAAAAAAAGTTTTGTCGCCAACGACAGAATAACATTGAATTTCGTCTATATATTAAGTGAATTTAATTAATTGTGGTGGCATTTTGTTCATTGAACGTGCACAAATTAAATTAGTGTATCGTTAATTTTCTTTGCCACCAAAACTCATTAAATGAGTTTGAGTAATGAGTCACCTCTTTGCTCATGGCCCTGGCATGACTTTCTTCAAAGACTTTTGACTAATTTTGAAAATTTGTATTGCAAACTTGATGCAAACTGCAACTCGAATAATGCAAAAGCTAACGCTTGTTTTTAAAACAAAAGAAAAAGAAGGACCTGCGAAAACTTAGCACCCCATCTAAGGATTTGCGAAGTGCAAATGACCTTAATCGATAGGTCTACGTTAGGTCTGTATAGGTCCATCAAAATTTTCGTTAGGTCCTTTATAAGTTTTTTATAAATAATTTTTTAAATTTTGCAAAAAAAAAATACATCTTAGCACCTCATTTAAACGAAAACTCATTTATCTTTGTATTTCTGCATTCTTTATCGTTAGGTCAGTATTGGTCTATAATTTTTGCGTCGTTATCGTATTTTTAATACGATGCAAGTAACGAAAGTTATGTCCATTCTAAAAATGTGAATTTCATCGGTGATGAACTCATTTGGTGGGTACTCAGAATTGTGTATCTATAGGACATAACT